>JAVJIF010030354.1:0-190426 GCA_038442645.1 Agave tequilana | reverse complement strand
TCTTTGCCTTCAAATTTTCTCCGGAAGTTGAGCTTGTTTTTCCGGTACAACCTCTTGACGTTCCACAAGTAGAGTTTAGCTCCTCATCTTCTTCTTCGTCTTCTTCATCGTCATCATTGGTGGATGAAGTCTTGAAGCTATGGATTTCTTCTTTGAAGTAGTGGCCTCTTCTCTTGCCTTCTTCTCCATCTCATTGGTCTTTAGTTTCCCATTAGACTAATGAGGTCCATCTCGTCCTTGTCGTTCAATTCTTTTAAGGTGGTGGCCTTTATCTCCCATGAAGACGGAAGAGCCCGAATCACTTTCCGCACCTTTTGATCGTTGGAGATGTCATCACCTAATGAGGAAGACCATTAGTGATTTTAGTAAATCTTGTAATCATACTATCAATAGACTCATCATCATCATTTTAAATGACTCATATTGGGACCTCAAGAGATCTATCTTAGCTCTCTTGACTTGTGAAGTCCCTTCGTGTGTGACCAATAAATGTTGTCAAATCTCATAGGCGGATTGGCAATGAATTACCCGTGTAAGGTCATCCTCATTCAAGGCGTTTAATAGGGAGTTTTGGGCCTTGGAATTACCTCATATTCTCTAAAGTTGAAGTCGGTCCAAGTGCTCTCATCACTATCGAGTGCTACATAGGGTTTGGTCAAGGACTTGGCCACTAAGCTACCCAAATTGCAAAATATAGTCCATCCTAACCTTCCAAATGGGAAATTAAGTCCATCAATTTAGGAGGGGTTTTAATGTTATCGGCCATGTTTACTAGTGTATGAATGTATGAATGAAAATGTTGATTAGCAATTTTAAGGATCTCTCTATGGATGTTAACCAAACCTAGAGTCCAAGCTCTGATACCAATTGAAAATCACCTAGAGGGGGGTGAATAGGTGATAATGCTAATCAATGGGCAAATTAAAAATTAGATGTAACACTCACCCAACAAGATTCACAAGATGAATGAAAGCAGTAAATATGGCAATGATGATGATAAGCAGTAATAAGTGTCAAGAATGTAAACCAAACGCAAACACAAGGATATGTTATCGAGGTTCGAGCACCCAGCTCTACTCCCCGCCTTCCCCAGAAGGATTCTAAGCTACTTCCACTATCACATAGAATCACAATTACACCGAGTACCCAACTCCACAATCTCAAGTACAAGCAATTTCTGAGTAGTCAAAGACCACAAACTCTCTCTTCAAAAGTCTCTTCCCTTACACAGGTCCTTAAAGAGAACAATGAGAAGGAATAAAGCTCTTGTTGTAAGTGAAGAAAGAAAATTAAATCAGAGAGAATTTCAAAACACTTCAGAAAATGAGAGAGAATTTCAGCACAAAAACCAAGAAACAAAGCTCTTTTGAATGCCTTAAACTTTTGATTTTTTCTTGTAATAAATGTTGTAAACAATCTCTCCCCAACACCCCTATTTATAGAGAGGGCTAGGGTTAAGGGATAAAACATAATTAGGATTAATCAGAGAGTATTAGGTTTGAAACATATCCCTTAAAACCATTTTAAACACAAAAAGACAAAATATAAACCAGCCCAGAAATAGCCGTTTACTGTTCAACGGCTATCCAGTCGACCGATCCAGTCGACCGCCTATACAAAAATAAGAGCCGTTGCAGGCATACGTTCGACCTAACAAACCCAGAGCAAAGCCATAACAGTCAGGTCGACCGCCCGGTCGACCGGCAACATGCACACTGATACGTGCATCTGCCAGACCTCGTTCGACTTGTCCGGTCGACCCGGACAAGACTGACACAGGCACGGTCGACTGGTGCGGTCGACCGGCTCAGGACAAAAGATGAGTTTGAAAAACACATTTTTGAAAAGACTTGATTTTTATGAAAAATATCTTTAAATAGTACTAAGTATAAAACATAAAAATTAATTGTAGGCAGAGAATTTTGTATCAAAATATTTTTGTACTTTTATAGAAATCATCTTAGAAACAATATGTGCGCAAAAACGTGTGTGATTGAGCTTCAAACCTATTCACTATTCTTTAACAAAACTCTAAACCTATAAAACTAAAAACAATCAGTTGAGTAATCTTCAAGTCTTGAGCCATGCTATGCTGCTAGAGCCCCTTCTTCTATATAAATATGCCTTCTTGCTTCATGAACCTAGAAGTTGTTGCAATAGCTAACAATGGCCTCCAAATGTGGTACTAACCTGAAACTTATCTTAAACAAACTCATTAGTACCAAATAGCACTAATTTGGTTTGTCATCATCAAAACTCAATAAATGGAGAGTGTACCTTTTGCCAACAAGAGTATGTAACAAATGCATTGTCGAATACATTAAAGCATTAACATTTGTAATATCATTGAAACCGCATGTGTAATTTAGTTTTTTGTTTTGAATGTCATTATCAGTAAAGAATGATAATGAATGTTCTAACATATATTGAACTGATACCTTACCTTTGTAAACTGATGATGCTTAAAGATATACTGCCACAATTTGATCGTAAGATGGTTTACATGTTAGGTTTGGCTATATAGTCTACCTTCCGAGTTGTCTCATCATTTCATATCCTTAATCTCAAATGAAACTTTTCATCCATAAACGATCATCATTTATAAATTCTTTATGTCACATTATAACATGTAATTTTCAAATGTAAGAATTAAATTGATGAGCAAGATAAACCGATCATATGAGCACAAGCGCATTTTGTTCCCACGAATATGCCACACATTTGCTGTTGCTGCTCATTCTATTTGAAAGTGAAACCGAATTAACAAACACCAAATGAACTCAAATATTTGTTAGTGAGATTTAAACAGTATTGAAAATTAAAACTCTATTTGAAAATAGTTTAATCAATCAAAAATTGCAATCTGCAATTAAAATGTTTAAAGTCTGCAATTAAATAATTTTCTTGTTGTTTCCCAAGCAGAGGTTAATAGCTAGTTTGTCCATCGTAATCTTGTTAAAGCACATCATCAACAAATAGATATAAAATTTAATTTTTGTTTAGTAAAGTTAGTACAAAATCTTAACCTCCATAATTACATAATAGACATGAAAATATTTGTAATTTCATGAACATAGCCTAAGATCTGTAACTAAAATAACGCATAATAGATTCTATAATGAATCTACAAAAGAAATAGTAAAATGAACTTAGAGATTACTCACTAAATACAGTAATAGCAAGAATTAATTATTATTCATATGTAAATACCCAAATAAAATAAACACCTAATAGCGCTAAATGTGACTTCAATTGATTTAAAATTTATATATCAAATTATCAATTAAAGCCATAAATACTCTTTAGATGCATGTATCATCCTATACTAGTATTATATGGAATACAAATCCACATAAAGCACGAGGGATATAGAATAATATGTATTCATATTAAAAGCACATCTATATATAGTCAGGTCTAATCTACATGTATTTAAAGTCATAATATAAAATCCTGCATAAGTTTGTCCTCAGTAAACTAATTTCAGACATTATTAGAGCACTTGGTAACATTCACGATGAGAACATACCTACAACCATATGGAATTAAATGTTTATTCAAGTATAAATTTAGGAAAATCAACGTCAAAATATTAAACCGTCAAAGCTAATAGCATGCTAACTCGATGTCTGGATCATAAAATTCATGGATATCATTAAACTTATAAGTGCCCAATCTTAAGTCTAGAAGGTTTCTTAATAAAGAGGCGGTTGCATCTGAGATATCTGGAGCTTAATATTATTCTCTCGAAGCTATTCAAATTGGATGGAATTAAAAAGTGAGATTCCTAATATTCAATATCCGGTAACAAATCATATATAATAGATATATCAAATAAACAAAAATGGCGGAGTGACACACCCATCCCTATTATTTGGGCATCAGGGACTCAACTACAGGATATAGTAAACTTATCTACCACTCTGATACTATCTTCAAGTAAAAGGTTGTAGTAATTTTCAATCTATCGAACTGTGTTACTCTCGTACATGACAGATACATATAAAAGGTTAACTTACACTAATCTAGATCTCAGAACATTCAACAAAAGATTAAAATTGAAACTAGATTAACAGAACAATTGAAAAATAAAGGGCCCCTTTCATTAAAAATAACAAAGTACTGTCTTCAGTTTGTGTTCAAATTAATACTTACAATTGTTGGTTAATACCATCTGATTGGACAGCACAAGAGAAGAATAAAACCCGTAGAGAAAAAAATGTTGAGCGATTGGAGGGCAAAATTTAATTTCCAAAAGAAAATAATCTAGTTGCATCAACAATCCATGTAGCATGCATACATGCCATAAAACTTACCTGACAAAAGAAATATAGTCAATGATAGTATAATTACTTTGACAATCCTCACATATTCATAATGCAAAATTAATGAACAAGTCAAGTGAATATTGAGATGATGGACTAAAAAAGGAAATAGAGCATGTGAAGAAGGATTGCATAAATGATATGATGAAATTAGAATGAAATTGATAGGGGAAAGAGAGAGATTTCAGCAAATTATAACAAAGTTATCTTCTTGGTTGATGCAAAATCCTTGCTTTCATTTCAAAACGAAAAAACTGCAGGAGACTTATACAAGGACCACCTGAAAAGAATTGTTCAAAGCAAATTGATTGATGGTTTTCTAATAATAATTTTAGAGAAAAGCACAGGGTTGAACTGCAAAGCATTTAAGCAATCAAATAACAGTTAAAGTTTTGTACCAAGGAAAACTGATATAGAATTCTCCAATTAACTCTGGATTACTTACTCCAAATCTTTTACCTCCCGCAATTAGAACCCAACAGGATTGCATTTTTCAAGAAACTTGTTTTCATTTGACAGCTAGACAAGTACTGTGCCTCTGAAAGGATCCAAAATGACGAAATTCTCTCCCAATTTTCTCATCCAGGCTCTAACTTATTCAATGGGAATTAGGAGATGTCTTGCTGAATTGCACGACCATAATACACATGAAAAAGATAGATCTACTGTGAGGCTGTCAGCATTCTCTTCACTATACCAAGTTTTTAACATAGAAAAGAAAGACAATAGTTATAAAGAGAACTCCCCTCTGGCTCGTATCGTCACCAAAATCAACACCAACTCATACGTTGATGCCAGTAATTTTGTGGCAAGTAACTACTGCTGAAAGTCAAAAGATAAATACAAAACATATTTGTTTATCAATTGAATGCAGAGGCCTAGCTAGCTATTGAAGATCCCAGCTGATTACTGCTAATAAAAAAACATTTGAAAAAAAAGTTCAAATTCACTTTACCGGACTAGTAGATTCAGATTACCACCATTAGCATGAAGGAAACAATATCAAGCTTGACTTGATTGTCCTGGTTTCGCAGTGGAATAAAAGGCAAAAGAAGGGAAGTAAAAACATGTTGCAGAATTCATAGATCCACCGACCAATGAAACAAAAAAATGAGTTCTTGCAACATGACAGGGTAACTAATGGGCCAACACAACCAGAGGAATCAAATATAACATTTATTTTTCAAGATAGACAATAAAATAATTCTGCAATTGAACACTTTATGGAAAATCATTAAAGACCAACATCAATGGTGTCCGGACGATATGCCTTTTAGATTTTAAGATTTTGCATTCAAAAATTAAAATAACAAATAATTTAATAAAATAATATAGGAACAATGTTACCGGTCTCAGGAAAGGCGCGTGATCACTGCGCTAAAAGGCATATCGCCGACCTTGTGCGGTCAGCCAAGACAGATGTGCCCATTAGCGATACTACCCCTCTCTGTCGGTGTCTCTTGCGTGCACAACCACGAAGGGGAGGTGACCTCGATTGTAAGCAATGCCTAGATTAAATTTGAAAAAGAAATTTTTATAAGAGAAAGAGGAAGAGAGAGAGAAGAATTATTTTTTTCATTTTTTAATTTTCTCCCTTCTACTTTCATTCTACTTTCATGATTTTGGGGTGTGGGTGAAGCTTAGCCCCTAACTCTTAACACTAATCCCATTAATATGATAAATAATCTCACTTTTTTATGACAATATCTCATTAATGGAGTAGTGGTTAGAAATCAAGTCAAGTAGTTTATTTAAGAATTTTAATCCTTTTATATTTTAATAAAATATCTAACAATTTCGAGTCTGTTAGTATGCGGGCAGGATCTCAGAAAGAGTCGACCGTTGTACATATGTCCTGTCTAATTGTGTTCCAGTGGGCTCAAAGAAAGTCTGTTGTGAATCCAAGTGCTTTTCCACGTTCGAGAGCGAATAATTTAAGATACTTCGTCATGAGAAGGCGAGTTTATAATTTGTGATCGCTGGTCGAGCATTAGTTATGGGGGAACAACTCGCCGCCTCTCGCTGTACCTGTGCCCAATGCTTAGTAAAGTGAGAGACAACCTTAGTCAGTATGATTAGATGTCTGTCATACGCTAGTTATATGTTAATTTAAGTTGCTGAAAATAGACTTTCAGTCAATAATTTCTGATCACATGATGAAATATATTAGTATTTTTATCTCCGAACATTACCATTGTATTTGTTGATGAAACTTATGCTTAGTAAAGTGAGAAACGATTTAGTATGATTAGACAAATATCGTACATTAGTCAAAGGTTAATTCAGTAGACAATTTCTGATCATGAAAGAATTTAGTATTTCTATTTCCGAACATGATCCACTGTTGTTGAAACTATTGCTGCCAAATTTGTTCTTTTTTTTTTTGACAGAACGTGTGTCACAAGACAAGAATCTTTGGCAAATTTTGTTCGTTGGTCATCGTCTATCAATAATTAAGTCATATCTTATTCTTGTAAAGAAGAAATTTGCGCTTCTAATTGTTGGACCCGCTTGTTAATATCCCATGGATACAAGAGTATAGTCGTATTTTTTTTGTGAAATCAATGGAATTTAGTTGTTACAGATGAGTCAGCAATTCATGCTTCTAAAATTGTAATGACTTTTATTAAATTTAAGCTACTATTTTGAAATTTAAGTTCTGTTTTTCCAAGGCTTATTTAAGACTCATTTAACAATTTTTTTTTTGAGCTTAATCACTGTAATGTCACAAGTTAATCAAGTCTTGGCACACTTAGGGTTATTTTATGCAGGTGCAGTGATCTAATCCTTTAGTCCTGCATAAAAGCTTGTGGCATAACATTAAATCGGCGTCAAACTTTAGGACATGGAATTATTTTTCCCCAAAAATTTTCATTATGAAAACTTTAAATTAGTTGTTTTGGCAATGTCTTATGCAATTTAAATGAAAACTTAATATTTTTCCTCATTCTAATAAAAATGATGTATCACAAGTAGAATGTTGATCGGACATATGATGTGACACCACAGAGAGACCTGCAATTTTACAGAAGCGAGTTGGATGTGATGCTAGAACCTGTAGTGACATGAGAGTCATATACAAACACAGTTCTACATAGTTTACCTCCAATATTGCACAGCAGGATCTCATATATGGCGTGTCTGTTGGGATTTGGTCGAACAAATAATCCCACATCGGCTAGACGTGGGGATGATCTTGGGTATATAAGGATTTGGGCAACTCCACCTATAAAGCTAGTCTTTTGGGAAGGTGCCCCAAGTCCAACAAGTAGTATCAGAGCCATGGGCGTGCAGCTTCCCACGCGGTGTAGAGGAGTTGACCGCATTTGATCTTCCAGTGTGAATTGTTGGGATTTGGGTCGAACAAATAGTCCAACATCGGCTAGACGTGGGGATGGCCTTTGGTATATAAAGATGGGCTAGTCTTTTGGAATGGTGTCCCAAGTCCAACAGTGCCCGTACGTCTATTATTTGTATGGAGAATGTTGAGATGCATGTTCTATATAGAGGGTACTTCGACAATTTGGGATGAATCAACATATTCCCGATCTAGTCTTGAAGTTGATACGTGTATACCACAGTAAATATAGGCTGCGTGATTGGAGTGTGGAGGCAAATGCATATATACTCGAATGGGAAGATCGAGCGAACTGGATTCAAAACCAACGCCGCACTCACACATTTTTGGAGGAGTATATGCATTGGTATTGGGAGATCACTCGACGTTGGATTATTCAACGTGTTGAGGCTCCAAACGCTTATACGCTCAGTGCTCCCTATGAGCGACAGTTGGTAATATCTTAAACAAATTCATATTATGTGTTTTATTATGTGATATGTGATATATTCTTCTACTTATGCTTAATTTTCATTTAGATTGATGGATTGGTCGAAACAGATGAAATGGTGTGTGGAGCATTGGTTGATAAATCTCGGTTGCACTCGACAATGCAAGAGATCAGAAACTACATCAGGAATCTTTTACGACAATCTCGATTTGCACGTCCATCCGAAAGAGCACCAAACCCCACGGTGACTTACACAGACGCCAACGATGGTTACCTCATTTGGACACGAAGATGTGGCGTGCCCTTCCCAATCGGCTCCTACACGGCGTACACGACGTCGAAATGATGATGAGGCGGGACGATCTCAGCAGCAGACACAACCAGATTTTCAAACTCTTCCTCCACCCGGTCGAGGAAGAAGACCGAGGAAGCGTGAATTGTTGTGTTTGTTCTGGTATGTGATTTATGAAGAACTTAGGATATATTATGTTTGTGGAGATATGAAAAATTTTGTGATATTTAATATCATTGTATTTTATTTGTGATATTAAAGATATGTGATATTTAATATTACTGTATAATATTTGTGATATTTAATATTATTGTATGATACATGATGTTTGTGAAAAGTTTGTTTTAATTATTTAATATTACACTGAAGAGTTCCACTGGAACTGATGCTGTGCACAACATCAGTTCCAGAACTAGAACTTGTGCTATGAGTTCTGATTCGGGTTCAAAAATTCAAACATAAGATTTTAGTTAATAATTCTGGTTCAAGTTTTCTAAACCAGAACTTAAATCTTTAGTGAATTTTGCGTTCAGACTTCTAAAACCCGAACTCAAGGAACCTAAAATTTTTGTGTTCGGGTTTCTAAAACTCGAACTAAAAGAACAACAGTCCTCAACTCCAGCAAGCGCCACGCTGGCAAGGATATCCAATATGGCGCTGAGGTGGCGTGTCAGAGGTCTATTTTGGAGATTAAGTTTTAAATAGGCTTTTTTTATAATTATTTATTTAAATAAGTTTTTTTAAAAAAGCCCAAACTTTAAATTACAATCCTATCAAAGTGACCGAGTTCAAATTATAAAATGCACAATGGTACTGTTAAGAGTTTAAATTCGTCATTTCGAATTTCAACCCCCCACCTCCATCCTCGTCTCTTTACCTCCCAACTCAATCAAATCAGGAATCAGGAAGGAAATCTAACCTCCTAATTCCCGCCAAAACCCATATCCGATGCGAATCACTGAACTCTCGCCGGACTTCCGATCAACCACCTCCGCCGCCATCAGAGCCTCCACCACCCACAATCCCACCATCATGGCCTCTTCCTCTCAGACCTCGAATCCTCCATCAAATCCCTCGAATCCCTCTCCCCATCGCCCGAACGCCTACCTGAAACCCTAACCCTAAATCTTGGAACCACTCTCTCCCTCCTTTCCTCGTCCCATCCCTTCTCCGATTCCACCAAGCTCCATATCTGGAGCTCAGCTGCCGCCTCTGGAACGCCTGCATCGATCTCTCCAACGCCCTTCAAAATCCGAGCCAGCATCAGAATTGAGATGAAGGCCACGATCGGGACCGAGATCTCGCTAATCTCTGCCAGATCGCTGTGAATCTGCTCGTTTTGGTGGGAAACCCCACCGAGATCCCTAACCCCGAGCTCAAGTCTGATCTGGCACAACCTCAAGAAATTCGTTCTCGCATCTAATTGCTTCTGAGAAGCCAAGATAAAGAAGAAGAAGAACACTTATTTGTGTAAAGACAAGATATCATTAGTTATGATTTTGGTTGTATATATACACATATTGGTCACATGTTTATACTGATTTAGGAGAAACAATAGGAAAATATTGACTGAGAGGGAGAATGAGAAACACATGATGCATGAGTCCCATGAGTCTCATATGTTCCTACAATCATAGAGAAATTTTAGGATCTGGTCATGAGTCTCATGTGTTCCTATAATCATGAGAAATTTTAGTATCTGATTGATTTCATGAGAGGTTTCTTTCACATGGATCATATATTTCCACATGAGTCATGTGTTGTCATTGATCTCTCTAACACCTCCCAGCGCAAGCGAAGCGAGTTCGAAAGAACCGAGAGCTTGTTCTTCAACATAGAAAACCTTAATGAGCTCAAAGGCTTAGTAAGGATGTCTGCTAGTTGGTCTTTAGTGCTGACAAACTGAACATTTGGGACTCCATTGGTGATATAGTCCCGCACAAAATGAATGTCGATCTCAACATGTTTGCAGCGTGAGTGACGAATAGGATTGATCAAGAGATATGTTGCACCGAGGTTGTTACAAAGAACTACCGGGAAGATTGCGGAACTCCAAGCTCACGAAGTAATGACTGCAACCAAACGATCTCTGCTGCAGCATTGGCCACCCCCATATACTCTGCCTCAGTGCTAGATCGCGCCACAGTGCACTGCTTCTTCGAGCTCCAAGAAATGAGATTTGTATCAAGAAAGACACAATAGCCACTGGTGGATTTTCAATCATCGACCGACCCCTGCCCAATCTGCATCGGTGTAAGCAGTAAGCTGTACAGAAGAATGACGAAAGAGAAAAGGCCATATTGAATTTTAGATTTGAGGTAGCGGAGGATCCGTTTTGCAACGCTCCAATGCTCATCGGTTGGAATTTACATGAACTAAGCGACCTTGTTCACCGAGAATGCAATATCGGGTCTGATAAAACTTAGGCATTGTGAGACCCAACAGTACTTCGATAGACAAAGGGTCAGAGAGAGATTTGTTAACAACCTTGAAGAGTTTACAGAAAGTAGCCATATGTGAGCTGACGGCTTGACACCATCCATTTTGAGTCAGAGAAGCAAGTTACGGATGTACTTCTGTTGAGAGAGAGAGAGAGACCTGAGGGTATACGGTGACACTCCACGCCAAAGAAATAGTGCAGTGGGCTGAGATTTTTTAATGAGAACTCCCGGCCTAGTTCTTGAATAAGACAAATGAGAACTCCCGGCCTAGTTCTTGAATAAGACAAGTGACAGCGCGTGAGTCATTGCCTGTGATGATGATGTCATCCACATAATTAAAAACCAGAAGAAGATCTGTCCCGAACCATTTGAGGAGAGAGACGTGTCGGACTTGGAACGCATAAAGCCATTGTGACTAGATAACTGTTGAGGCGAGAAAACAAGCCCATGGAGCCTGTTTGAGGCCATATATACTGCGATGAAGCTTGCATACATAATTAGGACGAGCAGGATTGATGAACCCCGAAGGTTGTTCCATGTAGACCGTCTCAGTAAGAAAATCCTACAAAAATATATTATTCACATCCAACTGTCGAATAGACCAGCCCTTGGAGATGGCTAGACTGCATACGGCGGACAGTCGTCGGTTTGATGACCGGACTGAATGTCTCACCATAGTCTAATCCTGATTGTTGATGAAAACCCTTGGCCACTAGGCGGGCCTTATACCTGTCAATAGAACCATCAGGTTTATATTTTAACTTGAAAACCATTTTGCAGCTAACCAGATTCATGGTAGGGAGGTATGACACAAGACTAGGTTTTACTCTTAAGCAAGACATTCATCTCAGTGTCCATTGCCTGGCGCCACTTGGGATCTTTAGAAGCTTGCGTGAAACATGTGGGTTCGACAGGAATGGTGGCCAAGTCGGCCATGAGATAGGTAGGCATGGGATACCGGGTGGCTAGCCAGACCTTTAGTGTTCTGGTGTTATCTTCTGTTCTGATGATCATATGATGGGTACTGGTAGAAGGGGGACTGGGAGAGCCTGAGGATGAGACAATGAGAAAGACTCATCGGTGGGTGCTGGTGGAGGTGGTGGAGAAGGAGTATGTGATGGAGATAGTAGTGGAGGAGGAGAAGAGTTAATGGTTGGGCTCGCATGAGAAGAGGGGCTGGAACAATGAAAGGTAAGAGACATGGAGTAAGGATCGGTGGTGAAGATGTAGGAGTAGGTGGAGAGAGAGGACAGTGGAGACTGGAAAGGAAAGAAAGATTCGTTGTACACAACATCCCGGGAGATGTAAATACGACCAGAGGGGACATGCAAATATTGATACCTTTATGCGAAGCCGAGTACCTAAGAAGACACATTAACTGGACCGAAAACTAAAATTATGAGTTTGGTATAGACACAGATAAGGGTAGCAAGCACAACAAAAAATTCGTAAGGAAAGGTAGTCAAGTGCTTTAGAAATAATTTTTGGCAGGGAGATAGATTATGGAGGATGGGGTGCGCATTCTATTGATGAGAAATGAGGCAGTTTGAAAAGCATAAGGCCAGTAATAGAATGGAACATTTGACCAGGCCAGAAGAGTGAGACCGGTCTCGACAAGGTGGCAGTGCTTTCTTTCTGAGGTGCAATTTTGGCACTAGTGTGTGAACAGGATAAGCGATGAGCAATACCCTGAGAAGACAAGTAAGGTTCAAATTTGATGAACTCGCCACCACTCTCAGTTTGGAGTGCTTTAATAGAACGCCCAAGAAATTTTTTCACATGAATTTGAAACTTATGAAAAACTGGAGAAAGCATCACTTTTATTAATTAAAGGATTATGTCAAACATACTTACTGTAGTGAACTACAAACTAATATAATACGATGACCACTTACAGTAGACACAGAAGACAGACCCCATAGATCAGAGTGAATAAGCTCTAAACGAGCAGTAGCAATCGTGGAAGATGTGAAAAAGGAGACGGTGACTTTTTCCTTACCGACAGGGGATGCAGAGAGGGGTTTCAGCATGGTCAGTGAAGAAAGAAAACCAATGCTGAGATAAAATACTGGAGACAACTCTGGTGGAGGGATGACCTAGACGCTCATGCCAGACGGAAAAGATGCACGCTCACCGAGAAGAGCCTGGGGAGAGGCGATGAGGTTATGATTCCCTAGGGAGAGACACATGCCATCCTTAATTGCCCCCCAGTAGAGTTTTCCGAGTGGAGAGATCTTTGACAAAACAAGAGCCAGGGGAAAAATTCAAGGACTTTATTATCAGTAATAAATTGACTAACAGACAGAAGATTTTTGGTGATATCAGGAACATGAAAAGGTTTTTCAAGACAAAAGAAGTAACAGGAGAACACAATAAAGAAGCATCAGTATATCAGATAGGCAAACCTGTCCCATTACCCATGCGAACTATGTCGGGTCCTTGATATTCTGAGTGAACCGCTAGATTCGCAATGTCAGCCGTTAGATGATGAGTGGCTCTGGAGTCAACGTACCAGTTGGGATCGACTAGACTATTCTCATAAGAGTGGAGAAGAGCAGTTTGGCTAACCGAATCATCATAACGATTGTAGCATTTGTTAGCATAATGGTCAAAATGATTGCAGATCTGGCATTGAGGTCGACTACCGACGGACTGATGTGGTGGTAAGAAGGAACGTCCACGCCACGCTCCCTGCCTCCGCCACGTCCACGACCACGGAAAGATGGAGCTGAATAATAACTTGGAGTGCGAGAAGCAATATGAACTACAGGAGAAGGGGAGATGAGGGTTGTGGAGTCTAGTGAAGTGATAGCACGGCCACGATAAATCTCCTAGCTAAACATGAGGCTGATGAGTTCTTCTGACAGTACAGGGTCGACTCGTGTGCTGACAGAGGTGACAAATGAGTCATATTTGGGAGACAGACCACTGAACAAGGTAGAGATAAGGTCGGAGTCGGCAACTGGATTAGCCACTGCCGCCAGGTTATTCACGATGAACTTGACAGACTGGATGTTCTTTGACATAGAAGAGGTGCCCATCTTGACGGTATGCAACTGGTATTTGAGTTGCTATACTCTAACTCTGGAAAGTGACGCAAAGATTCGCTCCAGAGAGCACCACACATCACGAGATGTGGTGAGGCCGACGACATGAGCAAGAACAGCCTTAGTGGGCGAGGAGATAAGCCAGCATAAGAGCATCTGATCAAGCTTGATCCAGCGAGTGTATTCTAAATTGATAGTGGGCTGAGCATCCTTCTCGGTGGAAGGAAGGGACCGGACCGGACACGGAGAGGTTCCGTCGATGAGGCCTTCGAGTCGTGGAGATTGAGAAGAGGAAGGAACTGGAAACGCCACATTAGATAGTTTTCCTTATCGAGTTTGACATTTAGAAAGTGAGTAATGTTAGGATTGAGAGTAACCATCGATGCAAGTGTTTGGATGGAGGTGAAGGAAGATGAAGAGGAAATACTCGACATGTTACAGCAATTGCTCTGATATCAAGATAAAAGAAGAAGGACACTTAATTGTGTAAAGACAAGATAACATTAGTTATAGTTCTTGTTGTATATATATACATATTGGTCACATGTTTATACTGCTTTAAGAGAAACAATAGGAAAATATTGACTGAGAGAGAGAATGAGAAACACATGGTGTTACTATAATCATGAAGAGATTTTAGGATCTGATCATGATTCTCATGTGTTCTTATAATCATGGAGAGATTAATCTGATTAATTTTATGAGGGGTTTCTTTTACATGTATGAGTCACATGTTGTCATTGGTATCTCTAACATCGGAACTCGTCTCTTCTGTTAAGATCGATCAGATCCGATATGGTGACGAGAAGAAGCTGCTCCTTGATCTCAATTTGGCGAGGTCGAGGACCGCATGGGAGAGCTCGGATCGAAATCTTGCTATTGCGCTTCTGAATCGTACCAAAAACTTGTTTTTTGGATCTCCGGCAGCTTACAAAGCCTAGCCGGACAGTTTCTATGAGCTAGGCATCTCCAAAACTGTACGGGCGCATCAAAACTCTTGACTGAAGCTTTGGACTTGTGTGAAAAGGGGATCTCCGCGCAGGGGCGGAACCAGGAAAAAATTTTGGGGTGGGCTGCAATCTTTTATACCATATGCTTAAAAAAAGTCTACATAAAAAGTTTCAAAATAAAGGAGAGATTTTATATCACAATCTCTATTGTATACAAAATTTGCCAAAAGAAAATCAAAATATGTCAGTTTGTCCAATTCCTCCATTACTTAAGTTGAACTTTTCGATCCTTCAAGAAGTAGAAATCATCAATTATCGAGTCCAAATCAATATTCCTGGCAATTTCTTTCTCAACTTTGATGATCATGGAATCGGCAAGAAAGTCATTACCCATTTTGTTTCGAAGAGTTGTTTTCACGATTTTCATAGCAGAAAATGCTCGTTCAGTAGTCGCCGTGGAAATAGGAAGAGTCAACACAAGCCTGATCAATCTATCAATCAAGAAAAAGTTTTCTGCCTTTCCTGTTTCAACCAATCTTCGACATAATTCTGAAAGAGAAGACATATTCTGAAATGCTTCATCACGAACAACATTATGCTCAAAATGTGCCAACTGTCTTCTTAAGTCTCTTAGGTCAGCAGTAGTAAAATCTTGAGGATAGAATTTTTCTGCCAGAGTGCAAGCATCATCAACTTTAAATGATTTGAAGTGATTAATAGGATTCAAAGTCGAGCTTAGGATGAGGAGCTCCGTTGCTTGCTCAGAGAACCTACTATTTAAAGAAGTAAGTTGAAAATCAATGGTAGCATTAAATACATCTATACGGTAGTGATGCTCAACTGTAATGCTATCTCGATGATGAGACCGACGCTTACCATGCTTATACTGAGCATTCATTTCAGGCACCTCAATTTTATGCACACCACAAAATAACATCACCTTTTCAAAAAAGGTATCCCAACCATCTTCTCTAAGTTTTTGAAGTAGCACTTTTGTACTTGAGACAAAACTCATGGCATTTAAAATGTCTATCGATTTGCGTTGAAGAGCTTGACAAAGCATATCAGTGATTCCCATTACTTCATATAGCAAGTGCAAGGCAAACACAAAGTCAAATGATATCATTGCATTATACGCACCATCGGCTTCAAGACGCACCTTGGACTCAATTGCATTATCAATTATATTCTCAAGAACTGTACTAGCAGCCCCAAACATCTCAATTAACCTAGTCACAGAGCCAAAATGGGAGCTCCAACGTGTAGCTCCAGCTCGTTGTAGAGTACGACTCTGATTACACCCTCGACCTGTATCAAGTTCTCCAGTAGCCACTTTATGTGCAATTTCAATTTCCAAGCAAACTTTAACTCAGCATAACGCTTGGGAGAAGCACTAAGAAAATTGACAATGACACTCAAATTTGAATATAATTGCCAAATCTCACGCACATCTTTAGATACCGCAATTAATGCTAATTGCAATTGATGTGCAAAACAATGCACATAATATGCGTACGGGCAATCTTTAAGGAATAATGCTTGCAATCCATTCCAAGCACCGCGCATATTACTAGCGCCATCATACCCTTGGCCTCGCATATCTTGGACTTGGAGATCATGACGAGCAAGAATAGTACATATCTCGCTTTTAAGAGTCAAAGCCTTGGTGTCAACAACCTCCACAATGTCAAAAAAGCGCTCTCTTACATAACCTTCACCATCAACAAATCTCAAAACAATTGCCATTTGCTCTTTATTACCTTCATCAAGAGCTTCATCGACAAGAATACAATATTTAGCATTTCCAATTTCCTCACGAATCGTGTTTCTCACTTTGTTAGCATAAATGTTCAAAATCTCCTTTTGTACTTTCGGTGAAGTATACTTGGCATTTCCCGGAGCATTTTCCAAGACAACCTTCTTCATTTCTTCATTACAATCTCCCCAAGACTTTATCAATTCAATGAAATTCCCACGATTCAAAGAATCAGGAGATTCATCGTGGCCTCTAAATGCACACCCTTGAATTGAAAGCCATTTGCATGCCTTTATCGAGGTCATAAGTCGCAAACGATTTGCCAAAACTTCTTGGGTGGATTGCGCATTCAATACTTTGTCAACATGTCGAGAAGGATGTCGTAAACCTTGCCACTTGTCCATAGCCATATTATGTGGAGAAAGAGAGCAGCCAACGTGATGCACAAATGTACATCTATCTCCATTATTCACCCTCTTCCAACTATTAAATCCTTCAACAGTAAATGCAGGAAACTTTGACGGTTTGTTGTCAAAAAGATAACAAGGAAAACAAAGGCTCTATCTTTAGCTTCAGAATACTCGAGCCAGGGAAACTGTGAAAACCAAGAGTATTGAAATCGGCGATTTTGTTTTCCATCTTTAGTCCGTGGATACTCTACCAATTTGGGTTGATATGGTCCCAAACTAATATACATCCTCCGAATATCATCACGTCGATTCACATCATATGCTGATATTGGACGACGTTTTCCCGGATCACGCTCTATAGAAGTAGACTCAATTTCATTCAAAGGAAGTTGAGATGTGGAAGGAGGTTGTTCTTCAACTTTTCTATGTTCAAGTCTTTGTAACTTGGAAGGAGGCTCGTCGTTTTTCTTAAAAAATGAAAGAAGATTTCTTTGCGACATGATAATCTATGACAGTAAAAAAAACATTTGAATGAATACAACATGAAAAATTCGGAACGGAGCAGCAATATACAAGAAAAATCATTAGATAAAGAGAAGATTTAGATAAAATTACACAAAAACATGCCAATTTTCAGAGATTAAAATTAATTTTTTTGGCCTTCGACCTAGACTTGGACTTGAGATTGAAATTTCTTTTCTTTTCTGTTTTTTAATGTGTTATTAAGCAGTAAATTGATGAAGAACAATTGCGCAATCTAAATATAAACTCTGTTGAATTATGACCATTCAATAGAAATTATGACATAATGATTGAGCATTTTAGTCTATGTTTTTCTTAGTCAGCAAATACACGATCAACGTACAGTATAAAAAGGATTCTTCACATTTAGTGTTTTTTTGAATTCACTTCATATTTACAAATTGTACTTAAGTACTAAGTGATTGAAAATTTCAGATTTCTTCATATTCAAGCTTAAATCAAAACTCTATTGTGTCTGAAATTTTTTTATTCTGAGAAATTAACTAAATCAGTTACTAAACTTCTGAGCTAATATTCTGCATAATTGATTTCTTTTTTTTTTTTTTTGTCTTTTTTGTAAAACAAAAGTTGTCTGATTTTCCAAATCTCCTGTAATCTAGCCCTCAGCTTAGTGGTTTTTATCATTTGAGTCTTGATTTAAACACAACAATCTAATAGAATCAACACTGGCAAGTAATTCAACAATTCAACACCTAAAAAAAAAAATTGACAGATCTAGCAAATACCAACAGGCTGCAGCCGAGACTCTTTGAGAAAAAATTGACAATGATTAATAAAGAAGAATTGTTACTCAAAAAATTGACAACTCAAAAAAAATACCTGCAGGCTGCAGCCGAGACTCGCACTCGAGCAGGAGAAGAAGAATCGGACAGGAGGAGCTTCGGGTCGACTTCAACAATTGACAGATCGAGCAAGCAATCTATACAACAAAATTGAAATTGAAATTGAAATCTAATCGAAATTGAAATCTAACTGAAATTATAATTAGAGACATGAAATCCACAGTTAGATTGAAATTGAAATTGAAAAGCAAGCAATCCACAGTTTAATCGAAATTAAAATTAAATTTTTTTGGCCTTTGACCTAGACTTGGACTTGAGATTCGAGAAGGAGATGAAGATTAGAAGAACAAGAAGAAGAACAGACCGAGGAGGCAAGGACGATGGCTAGGGCTTCGTTGTTCGATCGAGAACGACGGCGTCACGGACTCACGAACTCACGGCAACGTCGGCAAGAGATTTCCGTTTCGACTTCGTCGCTTCGACCTCAACTTCCATCAGAATCATCAGATCGAGCGGCAGCCATCGATTCGAGGAAGTCAGGGACTCAGGAAGGAGAACGCCTTCGATTTTGATCGCTGATTCGCTGCTGATCATTGAGAAGGAATTTCAATATATGGGATAGGCTGGGCTGAAACAATCTCAGCTGGGCTGGGCTTTAATGAATCTAAGGCCCAAAACTTAAAAACTTGGGACGGGCTGTAGCCCGGCCCAGCCAATTAATAAATCCGCCCCTGTCTCCGCGTCAAAAATCCTTGCCCTATCCCTAGATCTCGAAGCACTGAAGGCCAAATGCCTCCAGTTTCTAGCAGCAGATAGATTACAAGCAGAAGACTTGGAAGGGGTTTTGAAGTGAGTTAAAGTATTGAGAGCAGAGAAAAAGAGAAGAAAAGAGCATGCGAGCATTAGTTATATTGCATTGAAGGCATGACTAGGTTTAGGGAGGGTTTTAGAAGCTGAAAAAGAATTGGAGGGGATGATGGGCAATAGAGAAGTTCCTGAAAATGTGATTGTTTCGGCTGCTCAATTGTATTTATCTACTGCAGGGATAGAGGCGGCAATTAGTGTGCTTATGGGGCTAGTGGGAAGGTGCAGGGCTGGGGCTGGAGCTGCACTGAAGGCGGTGAGAAGGGTGGCAGAGGGTGGAGGGGAGGAAGGGCGAAGGTGGTGGCTAAGTTGGCGGCTGATGAGAGAGTGCTGGCAGTTTTGAGGGGGGATCGGTGGCAAAAGAGAGGAGTGCCACGCATGCAATCCTATGGAACTGGTGAGAATCATTGTTCTCTTCCACATTCAAATATCTCAGACATTAGGGAAGATCACATTATTGAGCTTTCCTGCTTAACATTTGGTCGGGATTTTCATTATAGTTTTATTTGCTGAAATATTAGTGGAACTTTTGCCAATTTGCAGATACTTCTAAGGTCAGTCCATTTAGTGTCGAAAAAAAATTAGTTACATATAGTGAACGTTGACATTTGATTTGTAATATTTGATGTGAATAGTGTAGCAGTAAAATTTCAAGAAAAATCTGCCGCATTGCTCTGTTAAGGTTTGGGCAAAATTTCAGTGTCATGGTACTGAAAAGAACACAGAAGTTTTTTGGGGTATTCAGTCTCAGGCCATTAGTAAAACCATCCATCTTAACATGGTTAAAAGCGGAAGCAAAATTCTGGTCAAGCGGCAAATGATTTGAGATTTCAATGTACTGATAGTGTCTTGTTTTTTCTTTCAACTAGCAGTAGTTCTATTAAATTTGACCAAATTAATAAATATTTAGTGTCACCTGTAATACTTGCTAACTTTGATTGTTCAACATTCTGTACTAATGTTATTATTTGATGTTTGTGCTGGTAACTAAAATTTAGCCAAAATCACCAAAATTCAAGAAGTAGATTTTTCAACTATAAGTTTGGTCAGAACATTTTTAGGACACCTCTGAAACTGAATTTTGGCCAAAATTTGAATTATTCTGATTATTTACCTCCTCTACCTAGAAATACATGTACACCAGTCTATGCTCTACTTTCTGAAAAGATATCATTCATCTGCTGTCTGAGAGTTTAAAATTTCCAGCTTTCTTTCTGTGAATGAGGTAAAATTTTAGTAACTATACTTTAACAATGTGAATGGCAGTGGAGCAGAACATTTCAGATTGAAGGAGTATGAAATTGGTGCAGTGATGTTTGAAACATCGATGCTTTACATACCACGTGACGAGGAAACCAGGAGCAGGCAGTCCAACTGCCTCAGAGTTCTTTGCCTCTGCCACCTTGCCCTTGCCCAACTTGATCGAGCTCAGGAATTTATTGACCAAGCTGAGAAGGTACATCCAGATGAACATAGACAATATTTAGGGGAACAGTTGAAGTTAAGCTCACATGGAATCTCAAAAATATGGCTAATTCTATCTGGTCCTTCTGCGTTCTGCAGCTTGAGCCCAACATCAGGAGCACTTTTCTTAAGGTGTTTCCCCTGCTTGTCAAATGAGAAATATGATATCAATTAATTTTTCAAACTGTATTCCTAATTTTTCACGAACTCACCCCATAATGCATCTAATTGAGGAGGTTACAAATAACAACCACAAGAAGTAATACGACAGCGACATTTTTTTTTCTATTATAACAAATCTTTCTTAAATTCATAATGCCTATTTTTAACGTATATTTTTTAATGAATTTGTGATGTTCCCTTGTAGCAAGTTTCTCCCTTAATATCCCAAGTCATCCTTAGGACTATATATATCTATTAATAGTTACATTTGATAATAATCATGATAAATATCATTACTTGTACAGATAATAAACCGTGTAAATTTTCAGTTGGGTGTTTGGACTTGAGCTAATTAGAAATACAGTTGGAAGTTCTTATTTCATTCTATAATTTTTGTCTTCAAGTCATAACCGTTTGTGATTTTAATGATTCTCAATTATTTCCAGAGAAATGTCGTCTTGACATTGTAGAACCTTTTTTAGGACGTTAGAATACCTGGAAAGATGATGTTATAAAGATGAACAAGCATTCAAAAAGGAAAACTGTTGGAAAAATGAACTCCTTTCCTGAAATTGTTATTTCAAATTCCACCTTCTACCCTGAAAATGAAAGAAAAATTCACAATTAAAACTCTTAATTCTCCAATCTTTGCAATGATAATTCTTCCTGCATATGCATTTTTTAAAACAAGCTCTTTTTCTGACTATGTCACCTACTCTGTTTGCTGTTATACATAAGAAGCCCTGGAAAACTAAATAGCACGCTTCTTCCACATTTTATTTTACAGTTCAAAATTCACCTGCAAAAGAGAGATGAGAAAGAGGTCATCAATCAGATACAAGCAACAGTTAGCTGCATCGACTTCAACCCAGAATATCTCACCCTCTCTACCCATGAGGCCATTGCGTGCCAATCTCTTTTTGTTGCCATCTCAGCACTTGTTGCGCGTGCGGTGCAACAACCTCTATAAGGAATCCAAACCAAACAGAGATAGATGCAGCCGGAGATGTACCCCACACTACAACAACAGAGAAACAATAGAGAAAGCAAATCAACACAGTGTTTAACGAGGTTCGGTAATTTGCCTTCGTCATCGGGGCAATGGAGAGAGAGATTTTATTGATTCAACAATCAATACAAGCCAATACAGAAGGATACTTTCAGGAATTTCTAGTGATACAATACATGAGGGCTCTATCCCTTATTTATAGCCACAGAGTCCCAAGGATTTAGGAAACCCTGATTGGATTCGACCCCAAAACAGAAAAGGAGTCCAAATCTAGAAAGGAGACAAAACACATCTGTCGGCCGACCGACCGGTCGACCGGCCCTTGTCCTCGGTCGATCGGGCCAGTCGACCGGGACCAACCGAGAGCAGAAGCCTTTCAGTCAGTCGACTGGGAGGTCGACCGTTCCTTTGCCACGGTCGACCGGGCAGTCGATCGGGCCATGTCTGTGCACGTCGTGTACACCGGTCGACCGAGCTCTGTCCAGGCCTGCTTCAATGCTGTTCTCGCTCCCTTTAATTTCCAGTTTCTGTGCTATCTTCCTCTATCTCCTCTATCTATCTCTCCCTACAGTTCTCCACCTCGGTGAAGATTTTCTAAATCTGAGCCGAACTCCAACGAACACCTGGCCAAATCGACACACGATCTTAGCTTGAGCGCTCCAAACGAAATCGACATACAATCTCGGCGAAATCGACACACAATCTCGACTTGGCCAACAGACGAAACATGTTCCTTCAAACGAATCGCCAGTACACGTACAATTGATTTTCACTGAGCTCATCAGATTCAAATTGAGTTTGTCGTTGCCACTTGCAACTCTCGCCAAACTCCAATATCAATTGTAAGATTCCAACTTCAGCTCAGCTATCCAAACGGAATGCACCTATACATGCGTTCCCATCACTTCACCTGAAGAGAAATATCATACGAGCTAACCAACGAACGTGTCTCTTACTCAGCAACTTCATGAAACTCTATTCCAAATGACCTCAAGAAGAACCCATCATGAGCCAACACTGACTCTCCAAACATGTCTTCGAGACGGTCCAACCAAATCTAAGTAGAGCACACCAAACACCATCATCGGCTTCAACAAACTGGATGTACACCCCTTATGCAAGCTTAACCATCTTCTCAACAGAAGATCAACTGTTCATCGAGATCATAATGCTTCACCTCTACGTGAAGTCTCAATCAGCTTCTCGAGAACCCAAATAGCTTCATATGGGTTGCATCACCAAATGGCCTCGCCTTTATGGCTGCCTACGTACCTTACCCAAGGGATCAAGCTAACCGTAGTTCATTTAAATAAGCTCCATCAAGCTCAAACACTTGTGACTGAGTCTTCAGCAACGAACCGACCTGGCTGAGTTATATGAACTTCCTCACTACCATCATGGAGAACAACGGCCTTCAACTTGAGTTTGTCGCGGTCACAAACTTGAGATTCATACTTCTTCACCCACTTTCGTGGTTTTATCTTGATTCCAATGGCTGCAAATAATTTGACATTCTCATCAATGTCGTCAACTTGTTAAGCAACAAAACTGGCTACTTGATCTTCACCCGGTGTGACTTTCGGTGAAGTCCTCATTGATACTAAGCCAACTGGAGATGGTGGAGTAGCATCCACCTTCACCCGCTACGATACTTCCTTGGTCTTCGTCCTCTCCACCTACTGAGGGACGGTAGACTTCAACACTGAAGTCTCATCAAACGTGACATGTTGACTCAACACGATCTTCTTGTTTTCAGAGTTCCATAACCTGTAGCCTTTCATATTTCTTTTGACACCCAAAAACACAAACTTCTTTGCTCGCGGATTCACCATGCCATCTCTGGCACTAAAGTAAGCCGGACTTTCAAATTCTCGCAGCAAACCATGACCTTGAGTAGCATTTTTAGACCAAACTTCCCATAGAGTTTATCTCCTATCGCAGTCGATGACAGTCCATTTATGAGATGGCTAGCACACACAATCGCCTCAGCTAAAATGATTTGTCTAATCGTGCATTAGACACAAACACCGAGCCTTCTCCAGTAAGGAACGGTTTACCTCCTTAGCCAACCCATGTATTTCATCTGTGAAGTGAGTACCAATACTAGTATTCTGGCTAAATTATAGGAAATGGTTCTTGTATCTTTCAACATTATCAATTTGTACCTCTTTGATCTTCCTACCAGTCTGCTTCTCCATCATATCCTTCCACTTCACTAACATATCTAGAGCTTCACACCTTTGTCTCATGGGATATATCCAACAATGCCTAGATAAATTATCAATAAACGAGATAAAATACCTATGACCTCCAAGCGATGCAGTCTTAGCAGGTCTCTAGATATTTACGTGAACACAATCAAGAAGACCTTCAGAGTGGTAAGTAGGGGTGCTAAATTTCACCTTCTTCTTATCCAGAACGTCGTGTTCACCCAATTCCAAGTTGTAGGTAGATGCACCTTCCAATGATCCCTTCTTTGCTGGAGCTTACAAAGACTTTTCACCTCCGTGTCCGACTCTCATCTGCCAGACCTTTGTGCAAACATTATCTGAAGAAATAGAAGTCTCCACATGACCTGTAACTGTACTACCCTTCAAGTAGTAGAGATCGTTCTAGCGGACGCCCTTTATAACCACCATTGAGCCTTTGGTCATCTTGAGAATACCATCTCGTATAGATACCACAAGACCCAACGTTTTCAAAGCACGAACAGAGATAAGATTTCTTTTGAGTTGAGGTACATATCTCACTTCCTTCAATTCTTTTACTATCCTATCATCCATCTTGATATGGACTGTACTCATCCCTACTACATTACATGGATGATCATCACCCATGACAGCAACACATCCATCTAGCTTCTCAAAGCTAGAAAACAAGTCCCTATTCGGGCACACATGATAGGTAGCTCCTGTATCCAAAATTCACTCAGAATTATCTGAGAAATCAACAGTAGGACTAGTAACAGAGAAAGAAAATATCGATGAGTCTGAGTCCGATCCATCCGCCTGTGAAGTACTGGCATGAGTATTGGCCACCTGTGTGAGATTTTACTCAGTCATCGACTCCTTCTTACCTTTGGCCTTCGGACAATCAACTTTCCAGTGCCCTACCTCCTGCATAAGGCGCACTGGCTCCTCTTCAGATTTCTGAAACCTGATCTGGACTTCGATCTTCCCTGATCACCTCTTCCCTTCCGATTGGAACTCCTGCCTTTTACCGCCAATGCCTCTGCTGTTGTGCTCCCTGAAGAAGACAGTCTGTCTTGCCTTCTTACTTCATAATTCACAAGAGCAGCAGACACCTCATTGTAGTTAAGGAATTTTCTTCCATTGATCGATGTAAAAGTAAAGGTCTCATACTCTTCTTCAGGAAGAGAATTCAATAGAATTACCGCCTTATCTTGTTCATCGATCTCTACATCCACATTAACCAGGTCTATAAGAAGCTTTGTGTAGCTATTCATGTGTTCGTTAATGGAGAATCCTCTCGTCATCTGGAAACGATAAAGCTTACTCTTCAACTGCAATCGCGATTCGACGCTTTTTGTGAGGTACTTTTTCTCCATGATCTCCCACAGCTATACCTCGCAGATGTTTCATGCAACACATGATATTTGATGTCTTGTGTCAAACAAGACCTGATCAAGCCATACGCTATCCGGTTCATCTTATCCCAATCTTCTTCAGTAGTTGAATCGCGCTTCTTCTCTAACCGTAGAGTGTCTTTGAGGTTTGAAGCACCTCAACTCTTAGTTTAGAGGAATCGTGAGGAGAAGTTTCAGCCTTCACGGGGAATTTAGACTCACTCTTTATTACACTTTGTGTGTTAGCTTTTAGTTTTTAAATTCCACATTATTTGTCCTAAATTAGCAATACACATATTCACCCCCTCTAGGTGTACTTTCAGCAAGTGGGTGGCAGTTGGGTGGCAGTTGGGTGCAGAGAAAGGAGGAGGGTGGCGAGAACAAAAGAAAGATGTGAGAGGAAGGGAGCAGGCAAGGGAGAGAGATTCGGTGGCTGAGGGAGAGAGAGAGGAGATCGAGAGCATGTGGTGTTGGTGGGTTGCAGTTGGCGACATATGGGGAAGAAGAAAGAGAGAGAAAAGAAAAGGATTAGAGTTTAATTAAAAGGGGCGATTAGAATTTCCACTCCTAAAAGACTTGAGAGAAAATTAATCACTTACAATATTTTTTTTATCAAAATCTTGTGTTAATTAATATTCTAGTACATGAGCCTTTTTATAGGCTTTACAAATGCTAAATTTCAAAAGAAGAAAATAATTAGAAATCAAAATAAAATAAAGCAAAAATATATAACGACTCGGATTACTCAAACCATATCGATGTGACGTGTTTTTATCTCTTCCCATACACGCGTCGAGACTTGATGTCTGCATCAGACTTGTTTTGAGTCTAACGCTGGCACATGAGCAGGAGCTAATCGTCATGTATAGATCTAAATCAAAGTTTGAAACTGAGTGGAGCTTTACCAGTCACATTTTCAGATGTGGACTCACTACTATTGAGTAAGTTCTCCGGACAGAACATGTAATCATAGTCATCCTCTAACGCAAAAAAAAAGATGTTAAAATCCTAGCTTAAACTTGAAAAAAAAGTTATATCTATAGACAAGATATATCAGCGTATAGATGGACAAAAATATTTATAACTTTTCTAAGTTCGAGCGTAGCCAAGAATTAGAATCAAGTTTTGTCTTATGAAAACTATGATTATGGACAAATAGAGAGACCCAAAAAATTTTGGAGGCAAAAGAAACAAATCAATATCGAAGTACATGATGAAAAATGAGATTTTATTTTGCAATACGAAGGATGATACTCGATTTATCAAGTAACAAGCAGTCAATAGTATATATCTATAAAATAGAGGAGTTCTAGCAATGTTAAGAAGGTGTATTCTTACGTTCAACTATCTCATTCTACTGAGGTGTGTAAACACAAGATGATTGATGTAAGATTACATCTTGTTCTAGAAACTGACTAGAGTTGTTGTCTAAATATTCTTTAGCATTATCAGATCTCAAAAATTTAATATTAGACTTAAACTGATTTTCTATTTTTGAATAAAAAAACTTTAAATGTGAAAATCTCTAACAAAATTTTAGCAAGTATATCCCTGTGACTTGAGATTAATCATCCACAAAGCTGACAAAATACCTAAAAATCAGTTTTGAAGGCATTAATGAAGGATCCCAGAATGAATTAATAAAATGGCTTATCAGCCCTCTTATTGACTGTAACGCCCCGATCCCGTAGGTACGGGGACGTTATGGCGACGTACATACGCGAGGTGAATACACGCTCACGCGTACGTTAAGCCTCAGTACAGTACATTACCTCTATATAGTCATGAGGTCCAGCATGAAATAAGTATAAGAATACCTGCAGAAATAGATCAGCGATCATAACAAATATGAAAAATAGGGACAGATAATATAACAGAAATAAATGCCCAAGATACCTATGAATAGGCCAGATGAGGAATATCCTATGTCACGCCAAGGTACTCTCTGCTACTCCGAGAACTCAGATCTCCAATCTGGGCACGCAAACCCAGGGTCGTCAGAAAGCGACCTAGTGAGTGGTAAAATGAAGGAGGCAGTAATATATACATAATAATACAAGCACGATACTAATATATATACATGGTGTGGTACAAGTGATATTATATCATAAGCATATAGGAAGTAGTGGAAATATATAAACATGTCATCTTTGGTACCATCACTACCTGGCCGGTTATCATCAGGTCAGATTTATAGTCGGGTCCAGTTTATAGAATCAATAATGTTATCTAGTGGTGACGAGTCTACATGCTAGTGGTGATGTGATAACAGTGGTGATGTGATAACAGTGAACATGCAGATGGGCATATGCTACCTAACCAGTATACGCTGTGGTGCATAGACAGTATTGATGTATGCAAGGTATATAGCGAATAGAATATATGCTCATATGCATGAATAGAATGCCACCACAGAAAATGTAACGTGTACCAGGTAAAGAAACAAGTATACATGTAATATGATATCAGATCAATAATCAGGAACAGTAATTAATAAACATGTATCAGGTACAGAACAGTAACATGTAGTAACCATGTATCAGGCATGTCATGTGATTTATACAATAGTAGCGATCAGTACCGCCTGCTATTTTAATTACTCTCTTCCAGTGTCCCATACCACTGGCGGTTCATACTGGAGCCCGCACTCCAGTAGAACCCATCCGGACATGGCCTACGGGTACCATTATCCAAACGAGAGAGTAACCAAATAACAAGTGTTCCCGACGTCCACTATTGTGTATACTGTTTTATTATGTTAATTGGAAACCCGTGGTCGAGGAGTTCTTATCGGGTGGGTGTATCTCGTACATACCCGGGACAACGGCCTTATCAGACCCCTGGCTGCTGAGACCAGGACCAGCCCGCTAGAGCTGAAACATGTAACATGAGTAACAGACGGTAGCCAGCACTACCCCGTCCCCTGCAGTGGGACGAACAATGGATCCAGACATCCACCCGATATGATCTAATCAACCGTCGAGTCTCCCCCATACCCAAGTTATCTTTATGATCTGATATGTCAAATATACAAGGTGACAAAAATAAATACAGTACATGATACGGGTAACATGATAACTGGACCAGAGCTCTATTGATAGCATAGAACAATATAACGGGAAACGGGAACAATATAACATGAACGATATAACGGGGAACGGGAACAATAGATGTGGGATTCTCACATATCGCATATCAACAGCTCTCATGTCCAGTATCGGGAATATCCATATCAGTAATGGGAACATGTATCCAGTAACGGGATTAACAATATCAGTAACGAGAACCAAGCATATAACATGTATCTGATAACATGGAACAATAATACAGGTAATCGGAATGGTGATCCAATATAACAAGAAGATAGAAACAACACAGGTATGCGCAACTGTAATATGTAAGCATGATATGAATGTGTATGATGATCATGCTAATATGAAATGCAGTAGCCCGTACAGTGATATGCCGAGAGTCCATGTAACGAGGATAACAATACATTACATAACGGTATTTTGTGAAGTGGTGTACATGAATACGAACGGGAGACGTGTCATCGTAACTGTGCAATATGTACAAGTAATACCTATGGGCAGTGTCTAATATCATGTACAGTGAACTACAGTATCTGTGTAGCCATAGGTCTGCGTAGTACTAATATATGTAGGAACAGTGTCTAGCATGCATGCCTAGTAACAGTGTGGTGTTATAGCGTATCGGTGGATCAATATAAATGTAACGTAACTGTGATACAATACATGTGATAATCATGTCCAAGCAGATGGTGAAATAGTGGCTCGAGTATCAGTGCCTGTGCAGGTATGATGACTGTGTCCGAGTTGTCTATGTCTGTATGTCTTGTTACTATGATTACCTCATCTCATTAACTAACTAGTTATCAGGTTTTATTATGCCTTGATTGCAGGGATTACAATAATTATCATGATTTACCGATAATCATATTTTATTCTTAATTAGGCAACCAATCAAGATATTAATCATGATAAAATATAATTTATAAAAAGAAAACACTCACAAACTGTCCATAGGACTGTAGTTCTCTTCTCCACGATCGCAACGGATCCAGAATCGCCCGAATCGGAGTCCGGATGCTCCAGTTATCGCCCGAACACTAAACATAATCAAAATGGAATATATATGTAAATAAAAATAATTCAACATGCAATAATAAAATTAAGTAGGGTTTTTATGTAAAAGTACCTGTAATGGATTTTGGAGCGGGTTCGGACTGTTAATGGGTCGGGTTTGGATCCACGACCCAAACCCATAACTTGAAGTAATGGGTAATGGGTAACGGGTCGGGTTTGGGGAGTATTGGGTTTTGATTAACATTGGGTTAATGGGTTTGGGGAAAACCCAAACCCATACTAAACAAAGGGGCAGCAGCACCTTGCTGCTGCCGCCTATCACAGCCAGCCGGCCAGCTGGGCTGGCCGGTGGCGCTGGCTGGCCGCCGGCGGCGGACCCGGCCGCCGGCGGCGGTCAGGCGGCGGTTCGGGCGCCGGAGAGAGAGAGAGAGAGAGAGAGAGAGAGAGAAGGACAGTAGCAGCAGCAGAAGAAGAAGAAGAAGAAGAAAAAGAAAGTGAAAAAGAAGAAGAAAAGAAAAGAAAAGAAAGAAGAAGTGGGGGGAATAGAAGAAGGTCGGCGCCATGGCCGGCGGTTCCTGGCCGGCGGCCCGGTGGCGCGCGGCCACCAACCCCTATCCGTGGGTCGGGTTCGCTTGGACACAAGAGAGAGGGAGATTAGAGGGAAAGTAGAGAGAGAAAGAGTTATAGAGAGAGAGAGAGTTAGGAGAGAGAGAGAGATTTGGGATCATTAGAGAGAGGGTTAGGAGAGAGAGAGGATTAAATGGGGAAATAAGGCGGTGGTTAAGAGGCGGTGATGGAGTCTTCAGGAAGAAGAAAGAAAGAAAAAGAAAAGAAAGAAAAGATAAAATAACTATTTTATTATTATAATATTGGCCCACAATTCGACCAGCTCCGAACGCTGCCCAAAAATTACAGAAAATAAAGAATAATATACTGAGACGTAATATGAAGACAGTTTGTCGAAACTCAATCCGGTTTGCAAATTAAAAATCCCGGAAGTTGTCGCCGATACGGGCGACACCGATTTGGCCGGATTTTCGATAATTTCAGAAAAATCCCTAAAAATACCCGAAGGTAGATACTATGATTTTAAGACACACGGTGAAAGCCGATTCTCAAAATTCTACTCCGTTTGTGAAATAAAAATCGGAAGACCGGTTATCGTATCGGTCGACACCGACAACGGAGATTTTCCAAAATAATCCAGAAAAATTCCAGAAAATTCTGAAAAATCTAGAATATTAGAAAATAATTTTAGAAACTGAAATCAGCTCAATCGGACTACTACGGAGGTCAAATCAATTTGTACGTCGTATCGCGTACCGATACGGTGATACGTATACCGGGGATCAGGGTGTTACATTTCTCCCCACCTTACAGAAAATTGCGTCCTCGCAATTTCAATCAGGTGTGAGAACAAGATTTTCAACCCCTGAGCTGAAAAGCTTACGGGTCCACGATACTTCCGCTGCGCACTCTGCTACTTATAAGGAAACTCGAGATAGGGAAGTATGGTAGTGAACGAACAAGAACGGATTGGGAAGCACTAAGATGCAAAGAAAACGAGAAGGAAATCGGATATTCTGATTAACAACTGGAAGGAAGGAAGGAAGACAAACAAGTTAAGAAATGAATTGTCAAGGTCATGGTATTCTTGTACTCGTTGCTGGAATCCCCAAATTCAGATACAGATCAGTTAATCTGAACCTGACTGTACTGTTGGTAAGAGCCCGAGGATTGACCCAGGTGGTTACCCACACCAGGTGTGAACCTAGACTCTGATACCACTATGTAACGCCCCGATCCCGTAGGTACGGGGACGTTATGGCGACGTACATACGCGAGGTGAATACACGCTCACGCGTACGTTAAGCCTCATTACAGTACATTACCTCTATATAGTCATGAGGTCCAGCATGAAATAAGTATAAGAATACCTGCAGAAATAGATCAGCGATCATAACAAATATGAAAAATAGGGACAGATAATATAACAGAAATAAATGCCCAAGATACCTATGAATAGGCCAGATGAGGAATATCCTATGTCACGCCAAGGTACTCTCTGCTACTCCGAGAACTCAGATCTCCAATCTGGGCACGCAAACCCAGGGTCGTCAGAAAGCGACCTAGTGAGTGGTAAAATGAAGGAGGCAGTAATATATACATAATAATACAAGCACGATACTAATATATATACATGGTGTGGTACAAGTGATATTATATCATAAGCATATAGGAAGTAGTGGAAATATATAAACTTGTCATCTTTGGTACCATCACTACCTGGCCGGTTATCATCAGGTCAGATTTATAGTCGGGTCCAGTTTATAGAATCAATAATGTTATCTAGTGGTGACGAGTCTACATGCTAGTGGTGATGTGATAACAGTGGTGATGTGATAACAGTGAACATGCAGATGGGCATATGCTACCTAACCAGTATACGCTGTGGTGCATAGACAGTATTGATGTATGCAAGGTATATAGCGAATAGAATATATGCTCATATGCATGAATAGAATGCCACCACAGAAAATGTAACGTGTACCAGGTAAAGAAACAAGTATACATGTAATATGATATCAGATCAATAATCAGGAACAGTAATTAATAAACATGTATCAGGTACAGAACAGTAACATGTAGTAACCATGTATCAGGCATGTCATGTGATTTATACAATAGTAGCGATCAGTACCGCCTGCTATTTTAATTACTCTCTTCCAGTGTCCCATACCACTGGCGGTTCATACTGGAGCCCGCACTCCAGTAGAACCCATCCGGACATGGCCTACGGGTACCATTATCCAAACGAGAGAGTAACCAAATAACAAGTGTTCCCGACGTCCACTATTGTGTATACTGTTTTATTATGTTAATTGGAAACCCGTGGTCGAGGAGTTCTTATCGGGTGGGTGTATCCCGTACATACCCGGGACAACGGCCTTATCAGACCCCTGGCTGCTGAGACCAGGACCAGCCCGCTAGAGCTGAAACATGTAACATGAGTAACAGACGGTAGCCAGCACTACCCCGTCCCCTGCAGTGGGACGAACAATGGATCCAGACATCCACCCGATATGATCTAATCAACCGTCGAGTCTCCCCCATACCCAAGTTATCTTTATGATCTGATATGTCAAATATACAAGGTGACAAAAATAAATACAGTACATGATACGGGTAACATGATAACTGGACCAGAGCTCTATTGATAGCATAGAACAATATAACGGGAAACGGGAACAATATAACATGAACGATATAACGGGGAACGGGAACAATAGATGTGGGATTCTCACATATCGCATATCAACAGCTCTCATGTCCAGTATCGGGAATATCCATATCAGTAACGGGAACATGTATCCAGTAACGGGATTAACAATATCAGTAACGAGAACCAAGCATATAACATGTATCTGATAACATGGAACAATAATACAGGTAATCGGAATGGTGATCCAATATAACAAGAAGATAGAAACAACACAGGTATGCGCAACTGTAATATGTAAGCATGATATGAATGTGTATGATGATCATGCTAATATGAAATGCAGTAGCCCGTACAGTGATATGCCGAGAGTCCATGTAACGAGGATAACAATACATTACATAACGGTATTTTGTGAAGTGGTGTACATGAATACGAACGGGAGACGTGTCATCGTAACTGTGCAATACGTACAAGTAATACCTATGGGCAGTGTCTAATATCATGTACAGTGAACTACAGTATCTGTGTAGCCATAGGTCTGCGTAGTACTAATATATGTAGGAACAGTGTCTAGCATGCATGCCTAGTAACAGTGTGGTGTTATAGCGTATCGGTGGATCAATATAAATGTAACGTAACTGTGATACAATACATGTGATAATCATGTCCAAGCAGATGGTGAAATAGTGGCTCGAGTATCAGTGCCTGTGCAGGTATGATGACTGTGTCCGAGTTGTCTATGTCTGTATGTCTTGTTACTATGATTACCTCATCTCATTAACTAACTAGTTATCAGGTTTTATTATGCCTTGATTGCAGGGATTACAATAATTATCATGATTTACCGATAATCATATTTTATTCTTAATTAGGCAACCAATCAAGATATTAATCATGATAAAATATAATTTATAAAAAGAAAACACTCACAAACTGTCCATAGGACTGTAGTTCTCTTCTCCACGATCGCAACGGATCCAGAATCGCCCGAATCGGAGTCCGGATGCTCCAGTTATCGCCCGAACACTAAACATAATCAAAATGGAATATATATGTAAATAAAAATAATTCAACATGCAATTAATAAAATTAAGTAGGGGTTTTTATGTAAAAGTACCTGTAATGGATTTTGGAGCGGGTTCGGACTGTTAATGGGTCGGGTTTGGATCCACGACCCAAACCCATAACTTGAAGTAATGGGTAATGGGTAACGGGTCGGGTTTGGGGAGTATTGGGTTTTGATTAACATTGGGTTAATGGGTTTGGGGAAAACCCAAACCCATACTAAACAAAGGGGCAGCAGCACCTTGCTGCTGCCGCCTATCACAGCCAGCCGGCCAGCTGGGCTGGCCGGTGGCGCTGGCTGGCCGCCGGCGGCGGACCCGGCCGCCGGCGGCGGTCAGGCGGCGGTTCGGGCGCCGAGAGAGAGAGAGAGAGAGAGAGAGAGAGAGAGAGAGAGAGAGAGAGAAGGACAGTAGCAGCAGCAGAAGAAGAAGAAGAAGAAGAAGAAAAAGAAAGTGAAAAAGAAGAAGAAAAGAAAAGAAAAGAAAGAAGAAGTGGGGGGAATAGAAGAAGGTCGGCGCCATGGCCGGCGGTTCCTGGCCGGCGGCCCGGTGGCGCGCGGCCACCAACCCCTGTCCGTGGGTCGGGTTCGCTTGGACACAAGAGAGAGGGAGATTAGAGGGAAAGTAGAGAGAGAAAGAGTTATAGAGAGAGAGAGTTAGGAGAGAGAGAGAGAGATTTGGGATCATTAGAGAGAGGGTTAGGAGAGAGAGGATTAAATGGGGAAATAAGGCGGTGGGTTAAGAGGCGGTGATGGAGTCTTCAGGAAGAAGAAAGAAAGAAAAAGAAAGAAAAGAAAAGAAAAGATAAAATAACTATTTTATTATTATAATATTGGCCCACAATTCGACCAGCTCCAAACGCTGCCCAAAAATTACAGAAAATAAAGAATAATATACTGAGACGTAATATGAAGACAGTTTGTCGAAACTCAATCCGGTTTGCAAATTAAAAATCCCGGAAGTTGTCGCCGATACGGGCGACACCGATTTGGCCGGATTTTCGATAATTTCAGAAAAATCCCTAAAAATACCCGAAGGTAGATACTATGATTTTAAGACACACGGTGAAAGCCGATTCTCAAAATTTACTCCGTTTGTGAAATAAAAATCGGAAGACCGGTTATCGGTATCGGTCGACACCGACAACGGAGATTTTCCAAAATAATCCAGAAAAATTCCAGAAAATTCTGAAAAATCTAGAATATTAGAAAATAATTTTAGAAACTGAAATCAGCTCAATCGGACTACTACGGAGGTCAAATCAATTTTGTACGTCGTATCGCGTACCGATACGGTGATACGTATACCGGGGATCAGGGTGTTACATTGACCCAGCTAGGGTAAGACACATGATGATGCTTCTCTAGGTGACAAAACCCACACTCTTAAGGATGAAACCTAAGCTAAAGAGGAAATAAAAAGTTTTAGTTCAACTAGAGAAAGGTGACCTAACTGACAATGGTATTCAGTTCTGATGAAATGCTGATGTAGGCCACCTAATCGGATGCCAACTCTAATCACATAGTATGTACTGCTTACGTTCTATGACAATCGTCTTCCTAGTCCCAAGCTCATGAAAAACATAATGCATCAAAAAAATATCACTGTACAATTTAAAACCTAAATAGTCTTACTGATAATAGGTTAAAAGGAAAGCAAGGTAAATGGGAAACATACGATAAAGGAAAGGTAGGAGTGGTAGCAATAGTACCAATACCGTGAATGGGTGTGCAGGAGCCATCTATTAAGACTACAAAGTTAGAGATAGGAGTAAAAAAGTACATAATACCTCGTTTTCCAGTCATGTGATAGTCACTCCTGATTTATAATCCAAGTATGTGACAAAGACGATGTAAGACAAGATACAAGTGTATCATGTTTGAGCTAGAATGGAAGATAAAGAGGAAGACTAACCTGTTGTATTATGTTGCTGCCGGAACATCTGAAACTACTCAAACTGACATCACAACTGCTCATCATCTGGAAGAGTGGTAAAGATATGTGCACCTCTGTTGACACTTTAAAAAAGACAAGATTTTGACTGGCCTGAACAATGTCTAAACTTGTTGACATTTACAAAAGACAAGTGAAAGATAGGCTGATTGGTCCGAACAATGTCTAAACTTGTTGACATTTACAAAAGATAAGCGATAGACAAGCTGACGACCAGTTCTGTACTTGTTGACATTTACAAAGGACAAGTGACAGATAAGCTGACGACCAGTTCTCACCCATCTCCGAGGGACAAGGAAGCAACTTGGACTCTACTGATCCAGTGAAGCAGACAGTAAGCCCAGATTGTCTCTAAACAGACCTCAGCAGGTCTAAGATGCTAGCACTTAGCATCACATGAGCCCAAAGGGATAGCCTCGCCTGAGAGGCTAAGATCATCTAAACTTCACCTTGAAGCCATTCACAGCTCTGTCAGGAAGCTAACTTATAGCTTCGCCTGCACTGCTCAAGTTAACTCCGCAGAGAGTTAGCTTCGCTTGAAGCCACACGCAACCGCGCAGAAGGGTATGCGGTAGCTTCGCCACAGACGATATCTAGCTCCGCTGAAGAGCTGTCTTCTGACTTCGCCATATGGTCCTTCCAGCTCCGCTGCGAGCTCGATGCGGGCAGCGCTGCTGCGGGTCTGCTATGGTCAACCTTTGACCAATTAAATCTCCAGATGAGATCAAATCTAATCGGATCAAGATCAAATCCAATCAGGATCAAATCTGAGATTAAATTTAGCAGTTGATTGCCATAATCTCTTGACTCTCCTAAAACGAGTAAGAGGATCAGGGGAGATCTTCCAACTATATGGAAAGAATTAAAACAGATCAAGAGGATCAACCGACCTGCTACTTCTAGCTTCGCAGAAGCTGATCCTAACCTCGCAGCAAGGCTACTTTTCAGATTTAAACAGATTTGATTCAATCCGTTTCTATATTTTCAAGGGACAATTATACCCTTACTCTCCCTATAAATAGCCCACCAGGGGCACAAGGAGAGAGGCGCGCACGAAGACCTCCCACACACGCAAAGACTTCTTCTGGACGACTTCCCGGTAAGAGACGGCAGACTTCTCGAGAGGACGCACCGCGCGTACAAACAGAGATCTATTCTCTTGAATTCAGAGACTTTTAGAGAACTGCTTCTCTAATCAGGGTGCTCATACCCTAATACCTCCCTTCTTCTCAAGGAATCTCCAGAACCAGGCGAGAAGGAATTCCTAAGTGAAGGCGGTTTGGAGAAGTAATAAGAGGGTTCTACCAACCTTCTGTTCTCTGATTCCCCGAACCAGGCGAGAAGGGAATCTCATCGCTCGCATCGCCAAAGGGACAAAGTGGTCGCACGCTGACTAGACTCCTATCGGCACACTTCTCCAGAATCTCTGAGGAGATCTACTTATAATCTTCTGTATTACTTGTAATTTAGCTCCTCAACTTCTCTTTTTTGTAAGTTTTCCCTTTTGCAAATCAATGAAAAACAAGATGGCGACTCCGTTGGGGATTGAATTCTCCACTACTGAGAATCAAGTGTCGCAATGCGACGAACAGACCTTCGGGTCTATCTCTGAATTCGGGAAAGCCGGTGCAGCCAGAGCCTCTCTGGCTAAATCTTCAATGCAAGTCTCTGCGGAGACAGATAAGGCTCCCTGCGAGCCTACTGTGGTTCTCTGGCGCAAAAAGGAAGCACGCCCGCAGTCCAAGTCCACCACTTTCGAAAACCTGGTCGTTCACTTCGACCAAGAAAATTTTGAAGAAGTCCTCTCTGGGGGTGGTCTAATGCTTCATGCACGGAAGCATAGAAAGGTCTCCATGACCAAGGTTTCAAAATAGAAACCAGGAGCAGAATTCTGCCAACACCCCTCAGCCTCGCGTGTGGCTAGTAAGGTTCCTTGCAAACCCAAGTCTCCCTTATCAAAGCAGATGTGGAGGCCAAAACAGAAGGCTCAGGGCAAAGCCTCACGCGTAGCTACGCCAGAAGTGCGTCTCTCGCGCGAAGAAAAAGGCAAGATGCCTGCCTGCTCCAACAATGCTGCTAGCCGCGAAAATACAAGGGCGACAGTATCTTCGCTCAATTCAAGATCAGTAGCGCCTCGCGCCAGCCTCGTTCTCACGAGCGAAGCTACTGTACCACAGCGTACGCGCGGCGTCCATAGCCGCGAAGCCCAAGTCAAAGCACAACAGCGTGCTTCGTTCGCTCTTCGCAGCGGAGTTAAGGGATTGTCCCTAAGTGCTGATAGCGTTGCTTATGCAGCTTCAGCGCCCAAGGGCGTTTCCAAAGCTTTTAGCCGCGAGGTTAGAACCGAAGCACTATCTAAGGCCAATCGCCTTCGCAGCAGCACAGCGGATAACGCACCACAACGTACTCCGCCCTCCGGTTCGTCAAGTGCTAAGCTCATGCCTTGTGGCGGAGCTAAGGGATTGTCCCTAAGTGCTGATAGCGTTGCTTATGCAGCTTCAGCGCCCAAAGGCGTTTCCAAGGTTCTTAGCCGCGAAGCTAGAGCTGAAGCACTATTCAGTGCTAATCCCCTCTGCGGGGATAAAAGGAGCAGGACATCGTCCTATGCGCGATCCAAAAGAGCCTCTGCGCTAGATCGTTTAGGCCCAACTGGATCTGACTTGCGAGAATTCTTGACAAACAAACGGAAGTCGGAATCTTTCTGAACTACTCCCCCTTGTTGTCAACAAGTGGGATGTCATTTGGTGACACTCCACTCGGTCCATTGCCAGTTAGGACCAATCCTCGCCACTTCTCCAGGCCGACGATCAGTTTTTGATCGGCTGTCGGTACAAGCCCTGGTGAAACATCATAAAAGGAGCGTCTCGCGAGACCTACCCTCTGCATCCGTCAACATGACCGGTAGAGGACAAAAGCTGCGCAGGGGCAGACAAGCGTCCGACGACACTCCCTACAGCTCCCCAGATCCAGATTACAGCCCAGGCTTAGGCGAAGTCTTGGTGCATGAAGAGGGTGTTTTTCGAAACACCAGATCTAGGGTGGCGATACCCTACAGTTATGAACAGCCTTCTTCCTCAACGGCAGTAGCCTCGCCAGAACCAAGGAGAAGATCAGTCCAGTCATCTGATGAAGAAGATGAAGACAGCGGGTATGCTTCTTCGGCGACAGTCAGCTCGGTGCGAACAGACAGAGCATCAGTAAACATGGCTGATAATGGTAATGACGACCTTCGTCGACGTTTGGAAGCTCAGGAGCAAACTTCCAAAACTCAGCAAGAAGCTTTGGACAACATTCAACAGATGCTCGCTCAACTCCTTAATAACCGGAATAACAATGATACCGGGAGTAACCATGACGAGGAAAAACATCTTAGCATTGACCAGCCGAAGACGGAAAAGTCCAAGGAGGGTTCTTCTTTAGACGCTGAAGTCCTTAAGGGCCTTCAAGCTCGAATCGCATCCCTAGCTCAGAGGGATGAGTTAAAGAAAGTGGGGACGGTCCGTCCTTACCCGTTGGAGTGGGATTCAGTGCCATACCCACCGAAGTTCAAACCACCAACATTGCATACCTATGATGGAAAGAGCTCGCCAAACCAGCACATCTACTATTTCCGGTCTCAGACCGGTAATGTTATAGACAATGATGCTATCATGGCTAGGCTATACATTGGCACCTTAAGGGGATAGCATTTGATTGGTTCCGAAGTCTCCCTCCGGGCTCTGTCAATTCTTGGATCGACCTGGAAACCCGATTCCTTTCTCGTTTCTATGAGGACGATACCGAGGTAACCATGGACAAGCTTCTCTCCACCGTGCAAAAGAAGGGCGAATCTGTCCGTGACTACATTGAGCGATTCAGAAACTTGTCTTTGATGTGCCCAGCAGGAATGCCATTACCCATGCTCTTATAGACGTGCAGGCACAACTTCTTAGACCAAGTAGAGGTTCGCATGGGGGCTGTCAAAGCCCATACCTGGAAAGAATTGGTCGAACAAGCTGAGATAGCCGAAAAGTCGGCTAAAAAGTTCGAACCCTCTACCCCTAAAGGCAAATGGGGTATGAACAACAAAGGACGTAGCGACATAGCGCAGTCTTCTCAAGCTAAAGGGAAGGAGACTATGTCCGTTGAATTGTCCGGGGACGTACAGTCGAAAGTCAAGAAGAGCGGCTTAAATAATCAGGAGTCTAAGTTCCCTCCAAAATAGTACTCCTTCAGAGACGATCAAGTGGTCACAAAATTCCATTTGCTCCACAAAGGAAATAAAATGAAGCTACCAGAGGCTCGACGTCCCAATGAAATAGGACGCACGAATGACCCCAAATACTGTCTCTACCACAGGATGATTCACCATCCTACCGACAAGTGCTATGTCCTCAAGGACAGAATTCAAGCCTTGATCGACGCAGGGGTCCTGACACTGAAGGCAGAGCAGAAGAAAGTCACTGCCAATATGGTGACCCTCGAGTTCTGCAAAACCCCAAAGGTCACAGTTCCTGACGGGACCTATCCAGTCCCTGTGCCATGGCTGGAAGTCAAACATCCTGCGGCTAAAACTCAAGATAATAGAGGTCTTGTTCCCTTGACATTGGAGACAGGGGAAGTCATGTGAATACACCCAGACCTTGTCCAAGACGTACAGTGGGATTCAAAGAAGTCCAAGTCGAAGGGCAAATCTTGCAATGTCATCTCCCTCCTGCCGGACGATGACAATTTCACATCAGCTTCTCTCAGTGATTCTGAAGGGGAAAAGCACGCTTGCACGACGCAGGCCGATGTACCTCAGCCGACGGGTGCTAAATCCGAAAAATCATACTTAAAACAGTATGAGAAGGCTACTGACGAGATACAACAGCAAACGACGTCAGTACAAGTACCAGCACCTGCTTCCATTCCGACCAAGGGAAAAGAGAAGCCTAAAGAAGTCCGGTTCGACCATATCCTGAAGAAGCCTCCAGGCCCAGGCTTGACATGCCCTTTCGTTTTGACATATTGGCCCAATTGGCTAATATCCCGGCTCGTGTTACAATACACGAGCTCCTTCGTCTCTCAAAAGAGACAAGAAAAGCACTCAGGGATGCGCTGACTAATTCAGAATCATTTCTGACATATATGCCAGAAATCCCTAAAGATGACGCTCAGTCTTCTTGCCCTGAATGCCATCATGAGCAATCAAAGGTACCTGCTATTACCTTTATAGCGGAGGATATGTTGGCAGATGTTCTTCGATGGAGCATCACGAATAGGTCCTAAAGGCAGGATCATTACCGGCGTGGGGGTTGTGTTTATCTCCCCACAAAATCACGTCCTTCCTAGAGCATTCTCTCTGACAGAATCATGCTCCAACAATGTAGCGGAATATAATGCTCTACTTATTGGCCTTCAGCTCGCCCACGGAATGGGGGTACGCTACCTCGAAGCTTACGGCGATTCAAAACTGATTATCAATTAGGTTAAAGGCGAATATGAGGTCCGCCACGAAGACTTGATGCCTTATTATCACACAGCCATCGAACTGGCTAATCTGTTTGATGGTTTCTACATCGGGCACGTGTCTCGATCTCAGAATACCAAGGCGGACGCTCTTGCTGCATTAGCAACAACACTAGCCTTGCCAGTCGACACCGAGTATCACCTCACAGTGGCAACTCGACACCTTGTATGCTCTAAGCATATGTTAAGAACCCGAGAAGCCTATAATGTCTCGACGGATCTTGAGCCGAGAGATTGGTGATTTCCTCTCATCGACTATGCCTACATGGTCTGCTGCCAGACGATCCTAAAGAAGCGGCATCTATCAGACGAAGGTCTCTCCGTTTTTACTACGATCCAACCCTGAAGACACTTTACCGTCGTTCATATGACGGTGTCCTCCTCCGTTGCCTTTCCAATTCAGAGGCGCAGGAAGTGCTTAAAGAAGCACACGACGGCATTTGCGGAGCTCATCAGCCAGGTCCAAAGCTTAAAGACAGATTGCATAGGCTTGGATATTATTGGCCAACCATGATAGCTGATGCCATCCAATATGCATGAAGGTGTAAAGCATGCCAAGATTCATGCGGACTTCATACATCAGCCTCCAGAGTTGCTTCACTCAACTGTTGCTTCATGGCCATTTGAAGCATGGGGAATCGATGTCATAGGGCCAATCAGCCCCTCTTCGACAAGAGGTCACCGGTTTATCCTGGCAATAACCGATTACTTTTCAAAGTGGGCGGAAGCTATACCACTGGTTGAAGTCAAAACTTCTAACGTGGTTAATTTCATCAAACACCATGTCATCCATCGATTTGGTGTCCCTAAGCGGATCATCCATGATAATGGTCCCCAATTCATAAGCCAGGTATTCTATCGATTCTGCGATAAATACCGAATTCAGAATGTGGCTTCAACTGCCTATAATCCCGCTGCTAATGGCTTGGCGGAAGCATTCAACAAGACGATCATCAAGTTACTCAAAAAGTTCGTCTCCTCGAATAAGCGAGATTGGGACGAAAAGCTTGGTGAATGTCTTTGGGCCTACTGAATCACGGTTCGGGCCCCCACAGGCAATACGCCTTTTTCCCTGGTGTACAGGTGTGAAGCAGTCATACCATTGGAGATCCAGATGCCGTCATTACGAGTCGCTTTAATGACTAAGATCACATCAGAGGACAATGATTGGTTGCGCCTTCAAGAGCTCGAAACCCTAGATGAGAAGCGACTACAAGCTCAGCAACACATCGAGTTGTATCAAGCTCGAATCTCAAAATCCTTCAATAAGAAGGTCAAACAAAGACTCTTCCAGAAAGGAGATTTTGTTTTAACCGTCAGACGACCAATGATTATGACGCATAAGACCAAAGGCAAGTTTCAGCCTAAATGGGAAGGACCGTTGTAATAGAAACAGTCTATTCAAACGGAGCATACCGCCTTATGACTACAGACGGCGATTTACTCATGATGCCGATCAATGGCAAGTTCTTAAAGAAGTATTATCCCTGATTAAGGATCCTTCTAATAATCAAGTTAACACTACACCTCTGATCAAGACCTTCATATCTAAGGTACACGCAAAGAGAGCCTCTCTCTTCCTCCAAACGAGATCATACAACCATAAACCAGTAGGAACCTGGTCATACACTGGTTGTCCCAAAGGAGAATCAAGGTTACACATACGCTAACCAAATGATCCAACACCTTTAACGGTTAAGGATAGAGGAAAATGTTGGCCTTTAAGCCCAACATAAGTCCTCGACAACTCATCATGCTGAGGGGAATAGCATGGCTAGCCCAACTCAAACGGTAGTTGGTAAAGGCATATCAAACCCGTTGACAGCTGGGGATTTGCTAAAAATCCTAAGGGACCTGTTCCCATTTGATTCTCTCTTCAAAATCACTTACCAATTCTCACCCATAGAATGGTAAGGCCACATATACAAATCTCTCCGTCCATTTCGCTGTTACTTTAACATTAAACCTATGACAGTGATTTCCTCGTTTCTCCCCGTGAAAACAAGACCTTTTCCCAAATCCATCAAAACTTTAAGCTTGGTGGCTTCTTAACCGGTTATGTCATTGCGACCTCTGAACCGGCAGATAGCCAAGTCTCAATTTCGAGCTAAGACAGGTCTCACCTTTTTGCCCGTCAAGGACTAACTTTGAACTTGGTGGCTTCTCAACCGGTTATGTCATTGCGACCTCTGAACCGGCAGATAGCCAAGTCTCAATTTCGAGCTTGTTGACATTTACAAAAGACAAGTCTCAATTTCGAGCCTGTTGACATTTACAAAAGACAGGTCTCACCTTTTTGTCCGTCAAGGACTAACTTTGAGCTTGGTGGCTTCTCAACCGGTTATGTCATTGCGACCTCTGAACCGGCAGATAGCCAAGTCTCAGCTTTTAGTCTGACAAGGACTACTCTATACTTGTTGACATATACAAAAGACAAGTATCACCTTTCAGTCCGACAAGGACTATTTTGAACTTGGTGGCTTCTCAATCGGTTATGTCATTGCGACCTCTGAACCGGCAGATGGCCAAGTCTCATTATTCAGTACAGTAAGGACTCTCCTTTCAAATAGCTGCAATACAACTTGGAAGCGACAATTCAAAAAATAAAACAAATTGGAGACACGACAGGGGAGTCAAAACAAAATTATTTTTATTGATTCCGAAAAGAAGGGATACATGAAGGCACATATATTACAAGCTATGAGCGTGCGTCGTAAGATCTGATCTGTTCTTCAAGAAAGGCCAGCCTTGTCTTCCTATCATTAGCAGCCCTGACAAGCGCCTGCGACCTCAGCTCAGCCTCATTAAAACTTGTCGTCTGGGCCAAGCGAGCTTCGACCTCAGCCAAGGTTGCCCTTTGAGCTAACCCCTGTCGTGAGAGTTCGTCACTCTGAGCCTTAAGCTGCTCAAGCCGCCCAGTCTCTTCAAGACGCACTGGTTCAGCCTTGGATAAGAGAAGATTTCCCTTCCTGATCTCCTTGGCCTTTTCAATTTTATCTTCAGCGTCAAGAAAAGCACTGTTAGAAGCATCTATGGCGTCCCCAAGCTCTACCTGCCTTGTTTTCAAGGACTTCAAGTCAGAAGAAATGGCCTTAGCAGCTTCCTGAGCAGCAAGATGGGCTTCATGCATCTAAGCGACAAGGTGCGCAAGCTGCTCATTAACCGAAGACTCCCGAATGGCTAAGACGGCGCCATTCTTCTACATCCCCCTCAGGTTGGTCCACCAGAAGTTCCAATGCAGCGGCCTGGTCATCCCCTCCAAAGTCTCGAATACTCTCAATACTTCGGGAGAGCACCACCTTTAGAGCAGAGAATGACATAGTCGAGTCTTTCAAAACCAAATCGATGGACCGCTTCAAGCCCTTATAAAAGCTATCGACTATCTCAGCTACAAATTCATTTTCAGCCTCAGTCACTCCTGGCAGACGAGCAGCCTCTGAAGATTCCACCGGCCTTATTGACATTACCGTGGAAGGAATAGCAGGAGCACTGGCTGCAGCGGCATGGGAGGTCATCGGTGATCTCGGGGGAGTCTTCATTGAAGCTAGCACACTAGCCACAACCGAGGTAGGACTAGTGACCATTTCCTAGACAGCGGGCTCAACCACCAGCATTGGGGAAGTAGGACTTGTAATCACCCTCAGCTCCGCACCTGGCAAAATAGATGGCGCTGGCGAAACTGATATAGTTGGAAGTAAAGTTGCCTCCGTGACTACCGTCCCCTCAATCTCTTTTCCTCTGGCTGGTTCAGGCTGATAAGAAGGCAAGTCACCATACAAAGCATCCAACTCAGCAGCATCCGCCGCGGTCGAAGTGCTTACTTCACCCCTAGATCCCTCAGAAAAACGGGTGGGCTCTCTTGAAGTTGACGCACCCAGAGGCGGAACACCTGCAACAAGACTTTGTTTAGGCAGGGTATAACAAATGACAAAAGTCAGAAGGACAAAACCGTACCAAAAGATAATGTCGCCTCAATCGTCTTGGCGGCTACATCAGTCTCTACTGGCTCCATTGGAAAATCTTTAGCGGAGTCAACACGAATGGCCGGCCCGCCTTCGCTTGCCGAACCCTCCGTGGTCCACCCAAAGGAACTAGAAGCTTCAGAACTTCCTTTCGAAGTCCCGGCGCCCGAAGGACCGACATCAGCTGCGTCATCTCCAGATTCTTCCGAGACGGCGAAATAGCTAGCCTCATCGCCCTCCTTATAAGTAAACAAGGGATCATAATGTCCCCTTGTTCTCCGACGGCTTCAACTCGCGGGCTTCTTGCCGCCTCGGTGCCTGAATCACAAAGCAAATAATGAACTGTCCGGAACACATAAAAGTATATTATAAGGACGAAGCAGATCTTACCCGGATCCGGAGCGACTTCGCCAGTAGTCGGTTCGGGAACCGACGATTCAACTACTAACGGGGCAAGAAAGGAAGCGCTGCAGATGGTTCGCCCTCTACAACAACGGTAGGAGCTTGGTGACGAGGTTTCTTCACCACCTGCTTCCTACGAGATCCACCCTTCCATTTTCGCTTGAAGTGGATGTCGGGATCCTCCTCCTCCACTTCTTCTACATGTTCTGTGGGGGCCGTCCCCACCACGCCAGAAGCAGCTGCAGGAGTCTCGGCACCTGTCTCCGCTTCGAAGCGAGGACTTTCTGCATCCGAGGCTTCACAGTCGTCAACAGCAATGAACTCCCCAAGGCCTGGGACGCGAACCCTTTTACCCTCACCTTTCTCAGTGACCTTCCGCTTCAGCCGCTGAGAAATCAACTTCACAACAGAAGAGTTGATAGAGAATCCAGTGGGTGTGGAGTTTGAGGTTGCATACCACTGGCAGAATCCCAGGGTCATTAAAAGGTTCGGAGTTCTTAGCGGCATGCACAGCCGCGCCTCGGTACAGCCTGCAATGAAGAACCGCCAGGCACGGGCTCCATCGATGAGGCTCCCCATGAAAGCCAGATTGAGGTTTGGGTTGCCCACGTACAGTTGGTCATATCCAAACTGACGGGCAAACCGACTTGAAACATAGGGCTCCAAATAGCAGGTGTCCCCGCTTCTGTACAATAAATGTGAAAGCCGAATGCTGACCAGCCACTCAAAAATTCCCCGGCTCAATGATGTCTGCCCTTCCCCCGCGTCTTTGAACTCCTCTCCATAGCCTGCATCCCGAATATAGGGGAAGCAGCGCAAAAGGCTATAGACATCATAGCGATTCAGCAACTTACGGATCGCAGCCACGTAAGTCCTCAGCCATGAACATCCTTCGAATCGGCGGAGAAGCGCCGTTTGAACACCTTCTGGGGGGTCCTCTCCGGCTTCAATCAAGGAGGGACAATGAAGGGCAAACCACGCCATCAAATATGTATACGGCAGACCTATTCTGGGGTTCGGTCCGTCGCTGGGTAAAACAGTCCCCTTTCCCCGCTTCGTCGAGGGCGGCCTACAGAAAGCCTCCGTCAATGCACGAAGGCCTCTCTGAATACAGCACACCATGGCCGGAAGAAGTCCCAGAGAACGACCATGGACTAGACGAACAGCAGGCAGCAGGACAGTTGGATGAATAACGTCACCCGACGAAGATGGCACCACGCACCTCTTCAACCAGACCGTCAAGAAACCAGCCAGCAGTACCTTCTGGGACATCGGCCGACGAGCCTGGTAATGGAAACTCCGAAGGATATCACCTTTCTCATAGGGGTCGTCGTCTTCTTCCACAATTAGATCCCCTTGAGAATGCTTTTGCATCCGGCTAAAGATGTCTTCGTCAGCGACCCCACAACGAGCCGCTTCAGGAGTGTTTTCCGTATCGGGGAACAAATACTCTCCCCAGCTCTTCAAGCTGCATGAAGTTCCTTTACTGCTTCCATGCATACTTGAGCAAATGTACAAATGACACATTAACTCCCAGTAGGTCTCAAACAAGGCGGGCTCCTGCTTCTCCAGAAGAGCCAATTCCGCCTCGCACGGGAAGTATTCTTCATATGGGAAAGATCCCAAGGGCAGAGCAGAGACTTCCCACATCTCATGCAGAGCCATACCCAATTCGTCAACAGGGGTGAAGAAGGTCCCTGTAACCGGGCAGTATAACTCAAAGATGGCGTAGAAGTTCGCTACGCTCATCTGAATGCCATAGCAGGTCGCCCTGACGGCCTCATAAAGGTTCAGCCTCCCCAGATCCTCCTCAAAATGAGCAAGGACATACAAGGTCAAGTCCTTCCACCATGCCTTCGGAGGGTGAATCCACCCTGGAGTTCTGAAATCAGTGGCGGGGTAGTTGTCACGAACCTTGAAGAATTGATTCCCAAAGGTCTGCGCCACCACAGGATTTTCTCCCACTGAGATGTCTCGCGATACATTCCCAGGGTGTAGACCCATTATGCAACGAGGAGGTCCCGCCCTTGTGTAGCCGGGTGAGGAAAGTATCAATTTCCCTACGTGGACGGATTCGGTACTCCGACTCACTTGCCACGGCATCTTCCAAGCCTTCGTCACGCATTGAAAAAAGGACAAGGGAAAATGCCGCTTGTTAGACGGAAGATAAAACTTCTCGCCATCTAATTGGAAAATCCACTGCCCCTCTCCGACTAGCAGCTGGCGATCATGGTCTGGCGCCGCATCCCCAAACATGAAGTCAGGCTTCCGATAGATTCGTCGGTCAAAATCTTCAAGGGAAGCAGTAGTCAGGACGCTCCTCATGGTGCGTTAATCCCCACCGTAAATAAGCGTGTCTCGAGCAGGAGAGCTCCGCTCGCTGAACAGAGAAGCCTGCCCTTGGAACTACAGGCCAACATTGCCGTCTAATCCCTTGGCCGTCCCAAATAGATTGTTCAAAGGACCAGGAGTGTAGTGCACTAAAAGAACAAAGAAAAACCATGATTAGTTCATCAGCCGAACAAGGACTAAAACAAGAAAGCAAAATTTGACAAGGCAAAGCCTCGCTCTCTGAGCGAAGCTGGCCTAACGATAGCTTCGCCCCGAAGCTTAGCTTCGCAACTGCAGTGTAACTCCGCATCCCACACGAAGGCAGGATACAGGAAAATATCCAAGTGTTAGCTTCGCTCTGGAAGCTTAACTTCGAACAACAGAATGCGACAAAGCCCCAAGGGCTAACTTCGTCAGAAGGGCATTACGGTCCTTTTCTGTCAAATTTCAAAGGACAGCTTCGCATCCTGTCATTCAACAGAATATGAACCGCCTAAGGGATAGGTTCGCTTGGAAGCTTAAAGAAGAACTCTTCAATTCTTGGATTCCCGATCAAGGAATCAAGGAAAATTCAGGGAATCGGACTCCCTAAAATTACAAGATCATGATTGATCTCGTTCTGGATTCATTTAAGGACAGCCAGAAATCGGCTTTAAAGGAGAGACGACAGTCTCTCATCAAAAGGGAAAGTTCCCTACTGGCGATTGGTCGTTCGATGACCGGAGGAGGAGAAGGGACCCTCCGTTGCAGAGGTTGCGACCTCTTTTCCCGCTCGTCTCTTTTGAGCCATTGAAGAACTGTGGAAGTTCTTAAACTCTTGAATGTAGAGGAAAGAGGAAGAAAAAGAGTCAAGTGCTATGTAAAAATTTTAAAGAGAAGTGATCCTTTCTCTCTCAGCCCGATCGGGCTTTTATAGGAATATGAGCGCCTGAAACGACGCCTCGAAAAGAGTACAGGCTGTCATTTCAAATTAATTTGAAACGGCGCCTAAAGCCCCTTCCCAAGAAGTGCTGATTCAGCCCCGCTAAGGGCTAACTCCGCCATAAGTCAAGTGCTGACTTAGCGCGACGTATCGATAACTTCGCCGAAAAGCTTGCCTTAGCTCCGCTAAAGGCACAGTCTGAACTTCGCGGAAAATTTATGCTAGCTTCGCTGGAAGCTCGTCCCTGATTCAGAAAGGATTGTCCTTACCTTCGCATGGCTCCGTTGAGTCAATTCAAAATGAAGGCAAAGCAAAAATCAGATGAGCAGAAAATAAACTTTCATTAATTTAAAAGGAAGGGTACATTGATACTACATCAAGGTTGTGTTTCATACAACAGAATCATTTGCTCAAAAGGCATACAACTGGTCCTTTCTACTTTCAAGCCAAACCAACTGGACACGAAAGGCCTTCCTCCGGGACAAGGCCGTAATCCTTCGCAGAACAGATGGTGCCACCAGAACAGGGCCGTAATCCTTCGCATAATGGCAGATTGTGCCACCAGGAAGCTGGACCTTCTTTGATCAAAACTGGCAAAGGACTGATTGCCACCAGAAGGCTGGCTCTTCTTTGATGAAAAATCCGAGACCTTACAGGTGACGTCCGCTTTCCCGAAGTGGATCATCTCGGATAAGCGACTACCATCCTCGCCTCGAAGTGGATCATCTCGGATAAGCGACTGCCACCTCTTCTGGGAACACACATCAGCTGCCCCAGTTTGTTCCTCCTACTTAAGATTAAAGTTTCAACCGGAAAAGCAAGAGGCAACTTCTTGGTCTCTTTCATCAAGTCGAAAGATTGGCGAATATAGCTCACTGCAATACAAACTGAAACAAGTTAGCAGTAAGTCAAAGGAAAAGCTGCCAGGAAATGCTAAGTCAAATTCTTCGGGGCGAAGCAATTTATATCCGATTCAGCTAAGGATTGATTTCAGTTAAAACAGAGGATAGCCTCGCTTGCACAGTGATGATGGGCTAGCTCAGCATAAGCCAAGTCCTAGCCTCGCCTATATGGCTAAGCCAGACTGATCCAGAGGGACGCAGTCTTAGCCCCACCTATATGGCAAGACTGGCTCGACCTTGGAGAGACTAAGTCCGAAATTTTTGCCTAAATGGCGAACTTAACAAGCATGCAATGATCTTTCTTTGATCAAGTCAAGATGATAGCTTGGCCGGGAAGCTGGGCTGAAACCCTTCTCTACAGATCAGTCAATTGCAAAATGAAGAACAAGGGAAATCAATCCCTGAGGCAGCTGTTAAAGCTAAATTAAGGGAGATGAACTCCCTAAAGTTCATTGGTAAAGTCTCTGGATGATCGAGACTTACCGGTCCTTGGCCGGGTAATGACCAGAGTGGGCATCCCCACTAGTTCAGAGATATGAGTATCTTTCTCTAATAACCAAGAGAAGAGAAGAGCAGACCACTTCTCTTCAGAGGACCTTAAGTGTCCTATTTATAGGCCTCATGGCCTGAGCGCTGCCGCTTCAAGCATGGAAGCACGAGCGGATTTAAGGCATTTATTGAGCCTTGAAAAAGGGAACGGTTTCCCTCGAAACCGTGCAAGGAAGAAATGATCTCCCTCATTAAGGCATTTATTAAGCCTTGAGAAAGGGAATATTCTCCCCCGGAAGCGCACAAAGGAGGAATAATCTCCCTCGATTAATGCAAGAGAGGTTATTCTAACCTCGAAAAAGGAGCAATCCTTCTCGTAACTGGCCGAAAGCAGTTGGCCTCGGGAAAGGGAAGATGTTCCAAAGCGAACCTATTCCGGAAGGCTCGGACGCGGAGCTACCCAGGCGCGGAGCTACCCAGACGCGAAACTACTCAGAGTCGCGAATCTACACGATTCTTTGATGAATCTATCCCAAAGCAGGATTAAAAGCGAAGCTGAACTCAACCACCATGGCGATGTTCGTACTTCACATGCCACCGATCAAAGCAATTCAAAGTATTTCAAGTCTGAGCCATTGCAGACTTTCGAAAACATTGAAGGGGGTCTTGTTGACACTTTAAAAAAGACAAGATTCTGACTGGCCTGAACAATGTCTAAACTTGTTGACATTTACAAAAGACAAGTGAAAGATAGGCTGATTGGTCTGAACAATGTCTAAACTTGTTGACATTTACAAAAGATAAGCGATAGACAAGCTGACGACCAATTTTGTACTTGTTGACATTTACAAAAGACAAGTGACAGATAAGCTGACGACCAGTTCTCACCCATCTCCGAGGGACAAGGAAGCAACTTGAACTCTACTGATCCAGTGAAGCAGACAGTAAGCCCAGATTGTCTCTAAACAGACCTCAGCAGGTCTAAGATGCTAGCACTTAGCATCACATGAGCCCAAAGGGATAGCCTCGCCTGAGAGGCTAAGATCATCTAAACTTCGCCTTGAAGCCATTCACAGCTCCGTCAGGAAGCTAACTTATAGCTTCGCCTGCACTGCTCAAGTTAACTCCGCGGAGAGTTAGCTTCGCTTGAAGCCACACGCAACCGCGCAAAAGGGTATGCGGTAGCTTCGCCACAGACGATATCTAACTCCGCTGAAGAGCTGTCTTCTGACTTCGCCATATGGTCCTTCCAACTCCGCTGCGAGCTCGATGCGGGCAGCGCCGCTGCGGGTCTGCTATGGTCAACCTTTGACCAATTAAATCTCCAGATGAGATCAAATCTAATCGGATCAAGATCAAATCCAATCAGGATCAAATCTGAGATTAAATTTGGCATTTGATTGCCATAATCTCTTGACTCTCCTAAAACGAGTAAGAGGATCAGGGGAGATCTTCCAACTATATGGAAAGAATCAAAACAGATCAAGAGGATCAACCGACCTGCTACTTCTAGCTTCGCAGAAGCTGATCCTAGCCTCGCAGCAAGGCTACTTTCCAGATTTAAACAGATTTGATTCAATCTGTTTCTATATTTTTAAGGGACAATTATACCCTTACTCTCCCTATAAATAGCCCACCAGGGGCACAAGGAGAGAGGCGCGCACGAAGACCTCCCACACACGCAAAGACTTCTTCTGGACGACTTCACGGGAAGAGACTGCAGACTTCTCGAGAGGACGCACCGCGCGTACAAACAGAGATCTATTCTCTTGAATTCAGAGACTTCAGAGAGCTGCTTCTCTAATCAGGGTGCTGATACCCTAATACCTCCCTTCTTCTCAAGGAATCTCCGGAACTAGGCGAGAAGGAATTCCTAAGTGAAGGCGGTTTTGAGAAGTAACAAGAGGGTTCTACCAACCTTCTGTTCTCTGATTCCCCGAACCAGGCGAGAAGTGAATCTCATCGCTCGCATCGTCAAAGGGACAAAGTGGTCGCGCGCTGACCAGACTTCTATCGGCACACTTCTCCAGAATCTCTGAGGAGATCTACTTGTAATCTTCTGTATTACTTGTAATTTACTTCATCAACTTCTCTTTTTTGTAAGTTTTCCCTTTTGCAAATCAATGGAAAACAACCCGTCCACCCCTGATACAACCGCGACGTCCAAAGCATCCACAAGTGTAGCTCCCTCGTTCCTTCATGTCAGCACGGCCTCCTCCACGGCCACCAATGGTCTGCCTTCCCTGAGCTGCTAGAGCAGATCAATCTGAGGCTGTTGTAGTACTGTCAAATGACACCGCATGAACGATAGTCTTCAGAAAGTGATATGTCTCCGGTAGAGAGTTTACAATAGAGCTTCTCATAATCTGAGACCTAATCGAAGAATAAACAGGGTCGAGGGTACCCAAGTAGGTCAGTACTATCAACTGATTCTACCTGTGCTTCTGATCGAAAATATCTGACGAAGCTCCTCTGCTAGACGATTGAACTTGCCGTAATGATCATCCATAAGCTGGACATTCTGCTTCTTCCAAAACAGCTTCTGGATAATATCATAAACCCTGTTGATTTGCTGCTTCCTCTGTAAAGTTCGCGCAAGAAACACCATAACTTCTTCACAGTCACGCAATGAAGAACCAAGTTCTGAATCTTGGGCTTCATTGTGATAAGTACTTATTGTAGTAGGTTGTTGTAATCCAGTGTTCAAGCATTTGTCACTGGAGTAGGACAGTTCGCCAACAAATGACTAGTCTTCTCTCAACCAGTCAGATAAATCTCAATTATCCATTTCCACACAAGTGACTATTCCTATCAAGTTTTCGGTCAGTAATCCTAGTCTGAGATGTCGTCCCAATAGACTCGCCCGCCTTTGTCTTAGTAGAGTCAGCCATCATAAAACAAACTTGAAAAATGAGCCCTCCTTGGAAAATAAACAAAAACTCCTTACCACACCTCAAAAAAGGTTCAACACTTTCACCAAAACACCAACCATCAAAGTCATCTTCATCTAGAGTCGACGTCGATCAGCTCAGGTCGGCATGGGTCAGCTCGGGTTGTCCCAGTCGATTAGCTCGGATCGACACTGGTCGGCTCAGTTGGCTTGGACCGGCGCCGGTCTGGTTAACTGAAGCAAACCCGGACCAGGTTGACTGCTGACGGATAGAATTCAGTATGAACCCAAATTAACTCCCCCAATCACAGTTGTTACCAATGTTCTAAATGTCGGTGTAGGCCTAATATCGGAAGGCAAATTATAAAATCGGATTGCGAATTTCGGGGATATTTGCCCAATTTTGGTGTCAATTTCAGAGGTCATATGCATTATATAGTATGGTCTTAAATGTCATAAATATCCTAAAACATCACATTTATGATATTTAAAGGCATGAAAGCAATATATATATATATATATTTAAACTATCTTGTTTCGGATATACTTACCTGAACAACTTGCATTTAAGCTACGACTATGAATGAAAACTTCAAGTTGTAGCCAACCTACAAAATATAAACAATGAACATAGAATCAGTATTCAAGCTAATATACAGAAAAGATTAAAACTATCTAAATAAATAATGAGAAACAATACTTTCAAAAAAAAATAAACAGTAGAAAGCATAATTCTAAGAAAGATCAAGTCAATGTTTTCATAGTTTCCAATAGTTTAAAGTTCAAACAACATAGTTACACATCAAAGATAGTTCTTAAACAAAATTCAAAATCAAGCTCAAAGCAATAAATTTTTATAAGGTGAAAGTGACTCAAGTGATATCTCCTTCTCAATCCTCTGAAAACTCCGGCTCCGAGTCCTCTGAATCGATCACATCATTACTTGTTAAATTAAGCTCCACCTCATGGCTTTCATCCTCTGATGATGACTCCGAACTGGATGATTCCATGTCTTCTTCGCGTTCTTAGCAAATAAGCCCCCGCTTTTTGCTTTTCTCTTAAAGTCCTCAACTTTGTTCTTAAACTCTTTCTTCTCTTTATAGTAGCTCCCGAGGATTTTCCAACTTGCCTCCATGTTGGGGCTGTTTGGTTGCAAGGAAGTGGACGGAAGTAAGGAAATAAGGAAGTATAATTGCTCACTTCCCTATCTATCCAACACCGGAAAATGAAAATAAGAAAACCCCTTTTCATTTTCTCTTTTCTCTTTTACACAATCATTTCCTCACTTCCAGAGTGCTACAGTTAATTTTGTGATCATGTAAATCTCATTTGTAATAAGTTGTAGCACAAAACAGTTAATTTTTTGATCATGTAAATTTCACTTGCATTCTAATTACAGTCCATTTTTTATTTTTCTTAATTAATTTTTAGTTTAATATTATTTTACGGTCAACTTTGTGGTCAACTTTTCCACTTTCACTTTCACATTACCATCCAAACACTGGAAAAGACAAAACATTTTCTAAATCACACTTCCCAACAACATCCAAACACCAGAAAACTTACTAACTAATTCCCAAGTTCCAAAGGGAAATATTATCACTTCCTCAATTCCTCACTTCCTCACTTCCACCCTCAACCAAACAGGCCCGTTAATCCTTCTCCGGGAAAGACCTCATCATCGCTTTTTGAAGCGGGCGCTCCATTTGTTTTTGGAGGCACCAACCAATCGGTGACTCTTTCCTCATCATCAATAGCTGTCAATGGATCTCTATTAATCGATGATGTTTTGTTCTTGATTTTTGCATTGAACTTGATGAAAACTAAGTTATGCAATTTCTTGTGACTTAGTCTGTTCCTCTTTTTTGTATGGACCTAGAAAATAAAATCATTAAACAAATTAAAGAATGCACACATATTAGAATTTCAAAAGAAATTCTATTAGTCCAAAAAATGATAGTTTTTATACCGTCTCAAAGGTGCTCCAATTTCTCTCACACCTAGACGAGCTGGTTGTCAAGTTCAAGACTCTCATTGCCATTTCTCTCAACTCGGGAGCATCAGTTCCATGCATCATCCGCCAATTAGCTAATCAATTGAAAGTTATAGAAAAGTCATCAACAAATTAAAATTTATAATTTTTTCATTAAAGTTAATAACAAATATATCAAGCAATGTACCTGGATTAAGGTTAGGATTTCTGCTCCTTTTTTTGCCCAATCTCTCCCAAAAGAGCCTTTTGATATTGATACAATGCTAACTAGTCAGTTATCTTGTTGAGAGTTTCGTGCTTTTCTGGGGTAGAATCTATGCATTACCTCAACAAGCTCATCCATAAAGATGCCGGCCTTTTCAATCTCCATCTTCTTCTTGTAAAAAGTGTAAGGGTTCAAGCAGTGCCCTGCTCTATGCAAAGGCCACTTAAGCTTATCCTCCCATCTTTTGTCAATGATATTACATATAGGAATATATTTCTTCTCTTCTGAGTCGATATTTTTTTTAATGTCTTCCTTTGCTCTTTCCAAGTCATCATAAAGAAATCCTATGGATGGTTTATCGCCATCAACTCATCGAAGAACTTTCACTAGTGGTGAAAAAAGTTTAAGAGCAAGATCCACATTGTCCCAAAATCTATTGGAACCAACAATATCAGCAATCTATAAATATAAATAATAAATTGGTCAACAATCAAGATAAAATAATTTCTAATTATTATTCAAGAACTAGAAAATTTATAAATTATACCTTCTTCCCCACATTCTTTTCGGAAAGAGGATGCTGCAACCATCTTTCACATGTAAATATTTCCTTCAACTCTCTTCTTTTCTCCCTCATAGAATTTAAGGAGAGGAATGCAGTGGCAAACCTAGCAGCCTCAGGCCTTAGAAGATCTCCCTTTGCGATATCTCTCATTAAGCTAAGGGTGATTGTGTGGCTATAAATAAAAACTGACACAGACCTCCCATTCACAATAGCATTACGAATAGGTTTGATCTTGGCAATGTCCCCTAACATTAAATTCACCGTGTGTGCAGCACAAGAAGTCCAAAAAATGCTAGGTCTCTTCAATTGCATAATATTTGCAACCGCCATGTTGTTTGATGCATTGTCAGTCACAATTTGAACCATATTTTCTGGCCCTACATCTCTAATTTCTTTATCAACAAATTGAAAGATGTAATTTGCATCGTGTTTTTCTGCTAAAGCATCCTCTGAATGTAAGAAGGTTGTTCCTGTCCGACAGTGGGCAACGATGTTCATCTAACTCCTATTCTTTCGATCCGACCAAGCGTCGGTCATTAGTGTGCAACCACTAACAATACAATTCACTTTGAACGGTTTGAGATTGTCCTGTGTCTCCTCCACCTCTCTTTCTAGAACAGTCTCGCTAAGCTCATAAGGTAAGGGGGCCTCCAACATTTCACCAAATCTTCTAATAGCTATCAACATTTGCTGGAATGAGAGAAGAGTAGCTATATTGAGGGGAATCCCTGCTTCATAACACCATTTACCAATGTATCTAATGGTGTCTTCTCTTCTCTTCTTTCTTTGCTTGGAGTCCATTGTCGTTTTCTTAGTTTTAGCGAACCCCGCCGTCAACTCTTCTGGAGTTCGTTGAGTAAATTTATCCATCGGTCCTTTTGCTTTAATGGAGACAGATCCGAATTTGGTCCTTTGAGATGAACAATCATTTGGATCTGATAATTATATTTATCCTCTCCAATGCGCACGTCATCTGCTAGAGCTTGAAAATCGGCCGCCTTAGCTTGCTTTTCTGCATCGGCTTCCTTCAACAGTTCGAGCACCTTCATCTTCATATTATCGGGCACTTTCAAACATGGTGCACAATTACCTTGCCGTCCCGCAAGATGTTACAAACGGCTTACTCCCCCTGACATAAATTGGTTGCAATATTTATAACGCAATTGTTGTGTACTGGTACCAACTCATGGTCCCAACATGGATCCTTCAATTTAGACCCGCCTGTGACAGATGGTGCTTCACTAGATGCTGCAGAAGAAGACATTTTGAGTTGCACTTCCTACCTTCAAAAAGAACACTAAATACAATTAAACAACGAAAAATGAACAAGATAATAAAAAATGCTTACTTCAAACCTTTTAAATTAATTCTAAGTTATGGTGGGCAGATGGTGGTGTATATTATTTTTATATTCTTATCTTATTTATTTATCGCTCTGATATTTCTCTTACTTTACACTTCTAAAATTAACTTTTCTAATCTTTTATTCAAATATTGTCGCATTAGACAGGCGTACGTGGATGTTATCATATTGATGAAGCCAAGCAAATAACAAAGTTTTTGATGAAGCCAACCCAAGCAAATAACAATGATTATTGATTGTATTTTTTTATTTATGTAAATATGTGTTATTGCATCTTATAAATTTTTATTTTTTATTTATGTGTAAATATGTATTATTTTTTATTTATGTAACAATGATAACAGTCTATCGCATAAATTTTAACAATAATGAAAATGCTAGATTGTTAATCAAGTTTTAATCAAAAAAATAAAAAATTAACTACTGCTTTCATAATCACAACAGAGTCGCGACATGCGACTGCGCAGCTGCCTCTTCTCTCTCTCACCCTCCTACTCTCCCTCTCTGCTCACTCTCGCTGGTCTCCCCTCTGTTCTTTCTCTCTCACTCGCTGCCCTATCTCTCTCGATTTCTCTCTCTCTTACTCGCTGCTCTCTCTCTCTCTCTCGCTCTCTCTTACTCGCAGCTCTCTCTCAATTTCTCTCCTCGCTCTCTGACCGATCAGAGAGCGAGAGAGAGAATGAGAGAGAGAGAGGCGAGTGAGAGAGAGAGAGCAGAGAGCGAGAGAGAGAAATCGAGAGAGAACAGCGAGTAAGAGTGAGGGAGAGTAGGAGGGTGAGAGTGAGAGAGCAGCAACAGCAGCACAGAGATGGAGAGAGATATCGACAACATGTAGCAACTAAATGAAAAAAATCAAAGAGAGATTGAAAGAAAGGTACCTTGGCGAGGCTTCGATGAAAGTTGTCGCCGCCGACAAGAGCTGCGGCGACTGCGGCTTCTCTTCATCTTCTACGCTTCTAGCAAGGGCGGCGGACTCAGGCAGGGGGGAGAGAGCGATCGAGAGAAATGAGGGAAGAAGAGAAACCTAGGACAGTTTATTTTGGGCTTAATGGGTTTTGAGTGGGGAATGGTTTTTTTAGACCCGACCCAAAAAGGGGGGAACCCCTCTTAATGTCGGCCGACATTGTGTCGGCCGATATTTCAAAATCGGGCGAAATGTCGGCCAATTTTCAGCAGTTTTGACATTCGAAACTGGGGTGTGGATTTTGTTGGCCCAGAGGCCCATCACTCTAGTTTTGATGATGATTAACTCATGTAATTATAGTACTAATGATCTTGTGTTTATTTAGTCTCAGATATTTGATCAAGATCATAGTAGGTGTTTAGCTTCAACAAACAATTTGAAGTCAAGTTTTAGAGCCAGCACGTATTGATTCAAGAGCTCGCGCATCAAGATTGCATCAAGTACTCAAGAGGAGTCTAACTCAAGGATCAAGGTTTGGACCAAATCAAGAAGAAGAAGATTTTCAAGAGAAAATTTTCAAGAAGACTTGTGTCGGGTTTTGTAAGTGTCAAGATTTTGTTTTTAGATAAAATGTAAAGGATAGATTAGTTGGTGGATTGCTCAAGTTCCACACACACACACAAAATTTATATGTGTTTTAAAAATACCGTTTTGATTTTTAAGCTTCAAAGTATACATGTGTTTTATCAAAACTATTTTAGAGCTTATTGTCAAAAACATAAATATTTCATCATATATGTGTATGGATTATATCCATACACACTAAGCTTCAAAAGTGTTTAAAATATCTTGTTTTTGTATTTGGAGAAGTTTTGAAAAAATTGTTTTTTAATTTGGAGATTATTTTTGAAAAATACAGTTTTTGTTTAAAGCCAAAATTTCTATATCACAAAAATAGTTCAAAATGTTTGTAATATGTTTTGATTTTTAATCAAACATGTTTGTATATCAAAGTATGTTAATGAACTTATTTTTTTGAATTTATGGGATTTTATTGAAGGTAAAAAGACCAAGTTTTAATCCCTAAAAAATGTTTGACCAGGCCTTCTGTCGGTCGACCAGTCCGATCGACCGATGTGCACAAACGTGCACAGCCAGTTTGGCTGGAGGGCCGGTCGACCGCCAAAGAGCTCTGCTCTCTGGATCTGGCCCCGGTCGACCGGCAAAGAGCTCTGCTCTCTGTATCCAGGCCTCGGTCGACCGGGCAGTCGACCGGTGGCAGAACGGTCGGAAATCCGACCGTTGGCCGGTCGACCGGGCAGTCGACCGACAGCAGCGTCAGCTGCTGATTTAGCCTCCAACGGCCATATTTTGGGAGCCTATAAATTGGGGTTCCCTTGGACTATTTTCAACAAGATTTCAAGTGAGTTTTCAAGCTAGTTTTTCCTACATCTTTTAGTGTTTATCTTCACTTGTTTTAGAGATAAAACTTCCATATCAAAAGGAGAGTTTTCAAGAGTGATTTTCAAAAGAAATTTCTTGAGTTTTTCACCACAAATCCATCCAAGTTTTTCTCACACATACTTGAGCTTTCCATTGTCATATCTATCCTATATGAGAGTTGTTGTAAGAGTGTTTTAGGTGATCAAAGTGTTGAGATCACCAAAGTGTTCATCATTATATTTGAGGAAGCGAACTTGCGGGTTCGTGTTGTTTCGAGTTCTTGTGGGAGCTCGGTGTACAGGTGCGGCCTCGGCAAGCTAGTGTGCTTGTGTGTGTTTGTTCTTGCGGGAACAAGTGAGGGGACTAGTGAGTCCAAGGAGTTCTAGTGTGAACTCGTTGTAGGTGTTGCGGCACCGAATGATCCGGTGGGATCAATTTTAGTGAAAATCTTTCATAGTGTTGAAGGCGAGGACGCAGAGCAAGGATGCTCGAATCTCGAAACAAATCTCCCGTGTTTGTGATTGCTCTCTTTATCTGTCACTTGTGTTTATATCTTGCATGCTTACATTGCTTTCATCTCTATATGCTTGATATATCTTGTGCTATATTGATACATGCTTGGGATTATTTGCTCACACTTGGATTCAACCAAGAGAGCCATAGTGGCACCTCAACTCTTATTTAGAGGAATCTTGAGGAGATAGTCCAGAGCCCTTCACCGAGAATTCGGCTACACTCTTGTGTTATACTTGGTGTGTTTAGCATAATAGTTTTAATTTGTTTAAATAGTTTTTAGTTCCGCATTAGTTTGGCATTAGATTAGCTATTCACCTATTCACCCCCCCCTCTAGGTGGTCTTCAGTTGGTATCAGAGCTTGCTGCTCTTGATTTGGGTCAACCTAGAGTTAAAGATTCTCATTTTTAGCTAATCACAATATTTGTTTACACACACATAGATTTTATGACACCTCCCATGTTTGACATTCTTAACATCCAAACTTAGAAAGTTAAGATGTTCATATACTTTAAAACCCTAGGGATTCATGTTTATCTTGCCACAATTAAAGAATCATATTATTTAAATGGCAAACATATAGAGGCTAACTCAAAAGCCATCAATGCTTTAAAGTCAACCCTAAATGATGATTATTTATGTAGGGTTTCTAACTTTGATTCGGCTTTTTTAGTATGGAGCACTTTAGTCTCCCTTGGTGAACAAAAGCAATAATATGCGGGGAATGACTCGGATGATGGAAGTGATACTTCCAACTTATGCTACATGGTCCAAGGGGATAACCCCCTGAGGCAAACTCTGAATCCAAGTTAGAAGAAGATATTGACATGTCTTATGATAAGCTTGCATCATTTTATCAACAATTTCTTGAAAAATATGATTTGCTTAAAAATGACAATAAAAGATTGAAGAATAAATATGAGTCTATTTCAAAAGAAAAGATTCTTTTCAAAATAAAATTGAATGCATTTCAAATGAAAATGAATTTTTAAAAAAGGAGAATATTTCCTTGTCTTCTAAATTAAATGATATTTGTGAAGGAAATAATTCTTTGAAAAATAAAATTATTTTGGTGGAAAAAGAAAAAAATTGTCTTGAAAGAAAACAACTCCTTGAAAAGAAAAATTGTTTCAAAAGAAAAGGAAAATGTTTCTAAAAAGAAAAAGATTGTTGATTCTCATTCTTTCCACGCTCTTCATACTACTATCAATAAAAATGAGATCAAAATTTGAAAAATAGAATAAATTGTTTGAGCTCAACTTTGAGCAATTGTGCATTCAATCATTCTAAATTGAAAACCTTGTTTCAAAAGAAACAAGCTCCACATGATCATGCACATAACTCACGGCATACATATGCACACTTTGCACATCATGATCACACTCATTCTCATGTGCATGCTAGAGTGTACAAATGTATACATTGCGACTGCAAATGCCATCTTGCAAGATTTTACTTTGATAGATTAAATCATACAAATCTTGCAAATAAAATGCTTGGGTTCTTATGATGCTAACTTCCATGGACCCAAAAGAAAATGGGTACCAAAATCTCCACCTCTTGTATTTGATGTAGGTGTAGGCTCTCACATGACGTGAGAGGGTTGGTGCCTTGGTGGTGGATGCATGAGTTTGATGGACACCCCCTATGGATGCATTGCTATCAAGGAAGTTTGGTGGGAGGACCACCATGTTTTGGAGACTTAGAGAATAGTGCATATGGTTTGGTAACTATCTCTAAACTCCCATTTATTTTATATGCTTTTTCATAGAAAATATTTTTAGCATGTTTTGGTTTTATGTTAAAATAACTATGATTTGTACTTCATGAAGAGAATACTTGTTTGGTGTAGTTTTCATTAAAACTTGTGTATATACTTGTACAAGTAGTGAGCTACACTTGATTATTAGATGTTTGTGCCTCATTGCTCTTTTGTACTCATTACATGTACATGTATAACCTAGTTTTGATGATTCTCTCATTTACACTTGTTTTCCCTATTTTTGTACATATTTTGCTTCATGTATATATTATTCTTGTCTAAAACTAATAAATATACATGTATACCCTTAAGTCACTTGCCTTCATGCAAATTACATTAATGACTCGTTTGTGTTTGGGATATGTATGTATATTGTTAGTTTTGATAAAACATACATATACTTTGAAGTTTGTTTTTTAATGAAAAATATATATTTTTTGTTTTTGATAAAAGAAATTCATGTTTATTTTGAGTCTTATTGATCATTTTCATGAAAATGCTATTCACATGATTCTTGTACACTCACACTTCTTTTGTTTGCTCATGACATTATTTTCATGAGAAATTTTGAGCTTTATAGATTTTGAGTGTCAACTCTTGTGTTTTTAGCATGCTTCATGGAATATATGATTTGTTTTAATGTTTGAAAGATCTTTAACTAGTTATTCAAAAATTATTTTAACTAGTTAATTATTTTTCATTTGGTAGTGTTTTCAATATACAACTATTTTCAAATCTTATTTTTGAAAACTTCTACCCTTAAAGGGCGGTTGGATGGGCGACCATGCCTTGTATGCTCAAAATTGAAAATCTTTTAAACATGTGGATGAATAGGGTGGTAGTTATGAGTTATACACATGTTCTTCATGGAATCTTATATTTGTATACTCAAATTTGTTTCTTATATATGTATGTTTTAAATTTCAAATAATATCAATTTCAATTGGTATTTTCTTTTTCATACATATATATGTTTTGATTGTGCTTGATTTACAATATCCATTACATGTTTAAAGCACAAATTATGTTTATGCTAAGCTTGACTTAAATTTAAATGTAAATTGGTATCTTTATAAGCTTATGCATTGTTTTCAATTGGTATTTCAATTGACATTTTATTTGGTATCAAAATTTACAATATATTTCAATTGGTATAAAAATTAAATATAAAATGTTTTACTTTCAATTGGTATCAAAAGTACAAAATGTTTTACTTTCAATTGGTATCAAAAATATAAATGTTTTACTTACAATTGGTATCAAAAATACAAAATGTTTTACTTTCATTGGTATCTTAAAATTTTGTTTATTTACAAGTGGTACCAAATTTTGTTTTAAGAAATTTCAAAGTTTTGCTTTAAGTATTATCAAAATTTTGTTTAAAAATGTTTTGATATGTATTGCCTATATGCAAGGGGAGCTTAACATCTCTTCTACATATAAATTCATGTTGAGTGTATCTTATATTGAGGAGCTTGACATCTTTTCTTTATGTGGTACACGTGTGTAGGGGGAGCTTAATATCTCCGCTTATGCATTGTATATTATGCTTTATGCGAGTTAGGGTCTTGTCATTCATTCTTCATGTAATGCATGTATGCAGGGGGAGCTAACTTCACGTCTCTCTCTTCATGAATGTATATCGCATATATATCTTTATTTTTTGATTTGTTTTCGCCCCTTTGTTGATGATTTGACAAAAAGGGGAAGAAGGATTTTGAGTTTATATATGCATGTTTCTTTTCTTGCTTATGCATATATATATATTATATATATATGTTTTGTTTTATGCAAAAAAGGGCAGAAGGATTTTGTTTATGCAAGAAGGGGAGAAGAATTTGGTAGATGTTTATCTCCTTGTTTATGCATATATGTTTGTTTAGCTTTATGCACTTTATTGAATATCTTATTGTTTATTGTTATGCATGAGTTAAGGGGAGCTTCTATGAAGCTTAACTTTAATCCATGCATATATAACTCCATGAGTTTTGTCATCATCAAAAAGGGGAGATTGTTGGCCCAGAGGCCCATCACTCTAGTTTTGATGATGATTAACTCATGTAGTTATAGTACTAATGATCTTGTGTTTATTTAGTCTCAGATATTTGATCAAGATCTTAGTAGGTGTTTAGCTTCAGCAAAGGATTTGAAGCCAAGTTTTGGAGCTAGCACGTATTGATTCAAGAGCTCGCGCATCAAGATTGCATCAAGTACTCAAGAGGAGTGTAGCTCAAGGATCAAGGTTCGGACCAAATCAAGAAGGAGAAGAAGATTTTCAAGAAGACTTGTGTGGGTTTTGTAAGTGTCAAGATTTTATTTTTAGATAAAATGTAAAGGTAGATTATAGTTGGTGGATTGCTCAAGTTCATATACACACACACAAAATTTATATGTGTTTTAGAAAATACCGTTTTAGTTTTTAAGCTTCAAAGTATACATGTGTTTTATCAAAACTATTTTAGAGCTTATTGTCAAAAACATAGATATTTCATCATATATATGTGTAATGGATTTATATCCATACACACTAAGCTTCAAAAGTGTTTAAAATATCTTATTTTTGTATTTGGAGAAGTTTTGGAAAAATCGTTTTTTAATTTGGAAATTGTTTTTGAAAAATACGGTTTTTGTTTAAAGCCAAAATTTCTATATCACAAAAATAGTTCAAAATATTTGTAATATGTTTTGATTTTTAATCAAACATGTTTGTATATCAAAGTATGTTAATGAACTTATTTTTGTGAAATTTATGAGAATTTATGGGATTTTATTGAAGGTAAAAATACCAAGTTTTAATCCCTAAAAAAATGTTTGACCAAGCCTTCTACCGGTCGACCAGTTTGGTCGACCGATGTGCGCAAACGTGCACAGCCAGTTTGGTTGGAGGGCTGGTCGACCGACCCGGTCGACCGCCAAAGAGCTCTGCTCTCTGGATCTGGCCCCGGTCGACCGGGCGGTTGACCGGCAGAGAGCTCTGCTCTCTGTATCCAGGTCTCGGTCGACCGGGCAGTCAACCGGTGGCACAACGATCGAAAATCCGACCGTTGGCCGGTCGACCGGGCAGACGACCGACGCAGCGTCAGCTGCTGATTTGGCCTCCAACGGCCATATTTTGGACGCCTATAAATTAGGGTTCCCTTGAACTGTTTTCAACAAGATTCAAGTGGGTTTTCAAACTAGTTTTTCCTACATCTTTAGTGTTTATCTCCACTTGTTTTAGAGCTAAAACTTCCATATCAAAAGGAGAGTTTTCAAGAGTGATTTTCAAAAAAAATTTCTTGAGTTTTTCACCACAAATCCATCCAAGTTTTTCTCACACATACTTGAGCTTTCCATTACCATATCTATCCTATAGGAGAGTTTTGTAAGAGTGTTTTAGGTGTTCAAAGTGTTGAGATCACCAAAGTGTTCATCATTGTATTTGAGGAGGCAAACTTGCGGGTTCGTGTTGTTTCGAGTTCTTGTGGGAGCTTGGTGTAGAGGTGCGGCCTCGGCAAGCTAGTGTGCTTGCGTGTGTTTATTCTGCGGGAACAAGTGAGGGGACTAGTGAGTCCAAGGAGTTCTAGTGTGAACTCGTTGTAGGTGTTGCGGCACCGAGTGATCCGGTGGGATCGTTTTTATTGGAAATTCTTCATAGTGTTGAAGGCGGGAACGTAGAGCAAGGGTGCTCGAATCTCGAAACAAATCTCCCGTGTTCGCGATTGCTCTCTCTTTATCTCTCACTTGTGTTTATATCTTGCATGCTTACATTGCTTTCATCTTTATATGCTTGATATATCTTGTGCTATATTGATACACACTTGTATTCAACCAAGAGAGTCATAGTGACACCTCAACTCTTATCTAGAGGAATCTTGAGGAGAGAGTCCAGAGTCCTTCACCGGGAATTCGGTTACACTCTTGTGTTATACTTGGTGTGTTTAGCATAATAGTTTTTATTTGCTTAAATAGTTTTTAATTCCACATTAGTTTGGCATTAGATTAGCTAGTCACCTATTCACCCCCCCCCCTCTAGGTGATCTCAGATTTCTTATCGGGCTTCGTCTGAAACCGAAATTTCGGCCGAAATTTAAAACACTGACTGTTGCAGTGGCTGTCGAGGGAGATGAGGGAACAATGACAGTGGCGGCGGGAGCAGATCGTCAGCAAGGATCTCCGACAAAGACGGGGACGACGAGTCGGGTACGAGGCGGCAGATGAAGAGGTGGTGGCAAAGTGAGGGAAGCACTCAATGACATGCTAGATCTGAAGGCGAGGGCGGTGGTTGTAGAGGAGATGATGACGGCAGGTGGTGCTGTCGAGATCTGGATCCGGTGTGAAGGCAAAGACAAGGTGGTGGAGGGCTCATGGTCGAGATCTGGATCTTGTCGATGACGAAGAGCAGGACTGGTGGCGTTGGCGACGATCAATGGTGAAGGCAGAGGGCGAGTTGTCGGCAGCGATGAGATATTGTGGTGACGAGGAAGTCTGTTGTGAACTTGGACTTGGGCTAGGGTTAGGTTTTTTGAGAGAAGGGAAAGGAAGGGGACGATGAACAGTCCACTTTTTCAATTTCTGATTTTTTTTTTTTTTTGGTTAGGCTTTAGGATTAGATTTTGGGATTAGGGTAAGAGGTTTTGAGTGGCTCTGATACCATGATAATACAGCAGCAGAAATTGGGAGAGAAAGAGATGAGATCTATGTCTCATACTCTAGTCTATATATAAGATAGATACATCTAGTCTCATAGGATGTGGGACTAAACCATACAGAGTCTCTCTCAACACAATCAGTGCCACGTAAATAAGAACAGACATTAAGGCAAAGATACCATGAGAAAACATTACCAACTGTTGCCCAACCTTCTCTGGAAGTTCCCACAATTCCCCTTTACACAATCGATGAGGGCAAGTGTCACACCACTCTTCTCCATACTCGAAGGCCGGGCTCAGTCAGCAGAACAAAAAGGAGACCCTCAAAGATGCAGGTAGCTTTGGTAGTTTATCAAATTGAACTGGAACCAAAGGTTGTAACTGCATAATTACAGAAAAATGTGTCACTGCAGAACAATCTTATTAGATTTAATTAGGAGCAAAGGGGGTTCAACATTAAACTCTCATCATCATTGGCATGGATTTAGTATATTTTTTGTGTCATTCCCTCTAATTGAAGCCAAACAGAAAAGGGGGTTCAAACAGAACAATTGCAATTATTGCCACCATCTTAACATTATACTCTCATTTTTATCCTTTACTTGATTTAGTTTTTTCTAATAGTTTGTCAAGTTACTATGAAGTTCTTCAAAAAAGCAATAAAAAAGAAGTTAATTGGAAATAAGACAGAAACATTCCAATGACTTGCATGACTAGATAAGTTGAGAGCATATATTTCTTTAGTATATCACTACAGGGTCCGCAAATGCTATCACTCAGTTAACGGGTAATAAGAAACATGAATAACTACACTCAATGAGTGGAGAATAACGCTCAAGTCCTGCTCTGCAACTGCAATACAACAGCATATAGCATGATAATCACGAATAGAAAAATTCTCATATTTGATAGAGGTCTATTAAGATCTACTGGGCATGAGCTTCCAGAGTCACTTGGTCACTCAACCAAGAACTATTGACAAGAAACACAACCTTCTAGAAAAAGCAAATAACAGACTGAATTTAAAAGAAAGAATAGAGACTGAATCGACTTACCTGTTCCATCATTGCTATAGAAACACCATAAAACAAAAGAACTATGTCTTTCCCCAGCCCCTTATGAGCATCTGAAAGAGGATTGATTTTGCTCACAAGCATGCCAGTCATGTCTGGATGCATTCAGAAATGCTCTCTCAATTGAACATTTTCAGTAGCCTGGCATGATAAGGAAAGAGAAACAGAATCCAACAGACTTCCCTCTCTCTCTTCAACTTCAGCAATAAAATGTTTTATTACTGGGACTGGTATAATGTACCTACAAAAATATGGCCATATTAAGCATGATGATGACAAAGGAAGAAATTAAACTGAATCACTTATTGGAGGTACTTCAAATTACATTACTAATTAATTTTCATGTGATGTTAATACCTCTCAGGCTCTGACAATATTTCTTAATGTAAGGTAGTGATCAAACTTAACGACATGTATCCTGTCATTCAAATTGAAGTTATGAAAGTTAGATTCAGGTAAAAGTTTACCAAATCACATGCAAATGAATAGTGCAATAATAGTCTTTATAGTGTGACGCAAAATATATTAGAATTTATTTATCCACGGAAACATGACACCTTATTATCTAAACTCTACCACCGATAACAGACTCATCAATAGCAGGTGAATAGAAGTTGACTAAGATATGAAAATTCATCCAAGGATAATCACACGTAACGGATCAAATATTAAAAGAAATGTTGGTGGAAACTTCAATAGCCAAACATCAATAGCCAAATGTCGGCTGGCTGCTTCTCTGATCAAGGGCGCTGCTGCGATGGGAGGCTGCCAAACGATGAATGAAAAGAGAAGTGTTGAATTCTGACCCATCAAAGAAAACTATCCCAATTAAAAGAAGAGCTTCAAACTGAGGAAGACCCATAAAAGGAAACAATCCCAGTTAAAAGAAAAACTTCAAACTAAACTGAGGATGATCCATTAAAAGAAATGATGCAAAAAACAAGAAAAACTTAAAATTAAACTAGGGAAGACCAGTTAAAAGAAATGATCCCAATTAAATGAAAAGCTTCAAATTGAGGAAATCAATCATTGGCAAACAATCAAAACTTCGCATTTAAATCAAATTAAGGAAGGATAGAAAAATAGCTATAGCCAGTTAGGCATGGGGAAATCATACTAAAAAAAAGAGACCATGCTATCAAAAATATGCTGGATGACATCAGAACTTAAAACCTAGTTTGCTAGCTAAATCACCAAGTTTCAGAAATTAAATAAACAAACAATGGCACGTGTTGGGGCTAATTGAACAAATAGTAACAGAATACATATAGTAATAGGCTAATAGCATAACAAACCAAAGAAAAGTTGAAAGATTCCTTTGACACTGTAGCTGAGGAAAAGCTTCAAACTGATTAACTGAGGAAGACCCATTAAAGAAATGATCCCAATTAAAATTGGTGGACGACCTCTCACTATGCAGAAATTATCTGATTTTAATTATTGTCTTGTTATCTGCAATTTACAAAGACAGCATCGGTATTAACTGAACTTGGAATAATAATTCAAATGGATCTTCAAGCATGGCAGAATAGACAGAATTGTGTGTAATCAGGAATGGATTGATAATTTGCCTCCTCATTCAAGCTTTAGCTACTTGCCCTTATGCACTAGTGATCATTTACCATGTTATTGATTTGAGCAAGGAATTTTCTGCGGGACTAAAAAGCCTTCCAAAAATTTTAATTATTGGATGAGCAGCAATGGATACAAAACATAATCTGGCACCCCTGGCAAACTCATATTGATGGCACTCCTATGATCAAAGTTACAGGGAAGTTAAAGTCTGGTGAATGAGCATTAAGAGCATGGTGTTCAAACATTGATGTGTCTGCCACCAAAAAACAAAATCAAGGAACTCCGGCAAAGCTTCAACAGCTATATGATAGTATTAATGATACTGCAGATACATCCAGACATGCTGAAGAGAGACAGCTGAAAACTGCTCTGGATGGCTGGCTAACTAAGAGAAGTGGCAAAGGCAAAAGAGCAGGGAATTATGGTTAAAGGCTGGAGACAAAAAATCAGGATTCTATTGTGCAGCCCTAAAAGTGAGGCAATCCAGAAATCATATCCATCTTTCCCTCACTGGTACTGGTGATACAGTGTCAAGTATGGAAGAAATTAAGACCATGGCTCCTAATTACTATCAAAATTTGTTTAATCATGATGGCTACTGGAATTTGTTCTCTAGGGTGGTGGTGAAAAGAAGATTAACTCCACAAGGACAACAATGGCTCACCAGAGAAGTAATTGATATGGAAATCAAGAAGCAACGTTTCAGGTGCATCCTGATAAAGGCACTGGTACAAATGGCTTTAATGCAGCATTTAATCAAAGGAGCTGAGATTGTGTTGGTCCGGATGTGGTGAAAGCTGTTAAATCATTTTTCAGTAAAGTAAAATTACTTAGAGAGGTAATTCACACTTTTATTACACTTGTGCCAAAAACTATTAATGCTTCCCAATTATCTGATTCCAGGCTCATATCATGTTGCAATGCGCTACATAAGCACGCATTTGTCAAAATTTTTGACAGACAAACGACAAAAAATCCTGCTCGAAAAAGCCATCAGTCACTTCAACAATTGTTTTGATTAAAATACCCTCCCTTATAACTTTTTACTAACTGTTTCTTTCAAAAAAAATTACAGATTTGAATTTTTTAGTTCATCAATTCAAAAAAAAAATAGTGTTATTGATTCCTAAACTTTCTGAATAATTGCGTTCAAAAATTTATTTTTTTAAAATAAAGATCTGATCAAGATGGCACCCAAAAAATCATCTGCGAAAAAGGGTAAAGTGAAAACCTAGAAAACCTAATTTTTTTTGGTTCTGTAGCCCTTAATATTTTGATTTTTTCAGTTGTGATTTCCAATTTTTTTTTAAAACAAAATTCCCTCTTTTAATTTAACTTCGATTCAAAAGTAACCACTGATTTTTTTATTCAATTTTGAATTTCAATTCCAAAGAAGAAAATAATACTGAATTTTTTGGGGAAAATTTTGATTTTTCTTAAATTTTTCAAGAATCTTGGTTTTTAAAAAATAATTATTTAAATTTTTTTATTTTAAAAGCTTGCGACTATGGTCGCAATTAAGAGTAAAAAAGTCCCTTTTTTGTTTTAAAGAAGTAAGAATCAAAATTAGATATATTTGTGCGATTTGAAACAATACTTTTTAATTTTTTACCCTGAAACTTTAATCCAAGTCACAAGATGAAAAGAAAATAGGAATTAATGATCTTATTAGAGATTAATTTTTTAAAAATTTTTTAATACTGCGACCAAGATCACCAAGGTCGCAGTATTTTTTCATTCCGCTTAGTCAACTTGGGTCGCAGTTCTTTATATTAGCTTAACAGGTTACTGCGATCTTCGTCGCAGCCTTTGAATAAAATATTTTTTTAAGTTTTATTAACATCCATTTTGTTTTTAAAATTATTTTTTTAAAACACTGCGACCGATGTCGCAGTGTTGCCATCCCTTCTTTCTTTTTTGGGGCCTGGGGCGCAGATTCTACTAAGTTAGCTTAATAGGATACTGCAATCCTTGCCGCATTATGATAAAATAAGGGTCGCAGTGCTATGAACTATTGACTAAGATCCTCATTAGTTAATTAATTAGATTAATTTAAAAATGTGACCTATGTCGCACTGTTATTTAACAGTGTGACCTAGGTCGCAGTGCATTATAATTTATTATCTACTGTTACGACTAATGTCGGAGTACTTTTTTTTTTCAAATTTATTTTAAAGTACTACGACCATGATTTTTTTTAATTTTGTACATATGTTATTGCATTTATAGGTAAGAAAGAACTGAAAGTTCGTCCTATGAGATCAAGCCTAAAGCCTATGTGCGAATTCATCAGAAAATTTAAAAAGCACATTCAGACAGATTTTGTCAATGTGATGAAGGAGACCCTTTTTGGTGCAATTTTCATGACCTTCCATAACGAGGAGTTTGGTGCTGACAAAGGCCTGAAATCAAACATAAGTGTACTGAAAATTGTAAACCAATATGATATAGAATCAAGGTCCTTTCTTATTGGGGCAAACAAATTGAGTTAACAGTAGAGGATGTTGTCCTAACGTTACGTCTACCTATCAATGGGACATATTTCATTATGAATAAGACCTGTACACTGTAGGACAGGGGGTGATAAAATACTATTTCTCAAATATTAAGAAGATCATGAAAATATCCATTGAAGAAGGTTTGAATGATCTTCTGATGAAGAAAAGAAGAATGACTGAATTAGATGTGACAAAGAATGAGCAGCTTGAGCAGGAAGTGATTTTAATTGAAATTATAAGAGACAGACAAAGACTTGCAGGTCAAGACTTCACAATACTGATCATCCTGTATATGTCAGCCACTCTCTTCTTTTCAGGCAGCAAATGCACGGTGTCATGGTATATAGTGGAGAAAATTGCCAATATTCAGCTGATGAAGACCATATACTGGGCTAACGCTGTTTGGCAATTCCTAATTGAGTCAATGTACAACTTCAAGCACATCATTGAGCTGCATGAATGCCCCATGCAAATTATTATAAGTATGAATTATATAGTTGATAAAAATTGTTAAAAATTACTTATATATTGACACTGTTCATATAAACTAATATACTAATATATGTTGCAGTATTGGCTATGTGAAAGGGCTGTTATTTTTTAGCCAAGAAATTGGTTGGAGGACAAAACACCACGGGCAGTAAGATGGGACCTCCACAATATTAGCAGAGCCCTGATTGAACTTGATCTTACTGATATTGAAGAAGATAAGTTTAGTTTTTAATAATTAGCGACCAAAGTGGCAGTTTTTAATAGAGAGTATTTTTTCTAGGACTGCAACCAAAGTTGCAGTCATTTTATTACATTTTAAGTGGAATGTGACTGAGGTCGTAGTACCTGAGTAGGTAAAAATTTAGGATAAAATTTCATACTGTGACTGTGATCGCAGTACAGAAATATCTTCTTATAGTTATAACTTATCACTGCGACCATGGTCGCAGTTTTGCTGGAAATGACTGCTTTTATATTTTTTTATTTTGTTGTCACAGTACTAACAGATTACTTTTATATTGATGTTTGTTATAAATGATTTTCATATTTTAATAGAATGGCCAACATTCGAATAATGAAAAATTATGATTGGCCTTGCTATTGAAGAAGAAGAAGGGGAGAAAGAAGATGTAAATATTGAAGCTAATATCTCGGTGGAAACAGAAAGAGAACCTACTAAAATAGTTGAGGAGACTATGAAGGAACCAGAACCAACTGTTGCATGTTATTTGCCAGAACCGCCGGACGAACGAGCTGATGAACTAGAAATTTTGAAGAATGAAAATATGTATCTGAAGACATGTTTATGAGCTTAAAAGAAAATTTGAAAAATTGGAGGATGAAAAAATAAAAAAGCTGAAATAAAGAAGAAGAAAAGAGAGAAAAAGAAAAAAGGAAATTAAAGAAACACAACAGAAAATAAAGGTGAAGAGGAAGAAGAAGAGCTGCTTAGAGCAACCATTGCTGAGAAGGAGAAGAGGGAGAAGGAGAAGGAGAAGGAGAAGAGGAGCAAGGAAGAGGAAGGAAGAGGAAGGAAGAGGAGGATAGAGCATGAGGAGAAGGAGAAAGAGAGGAAAATGGAAGAAGACGAGAAGGGAGGAAGGAGCAGGAGGAGAAGGAGAAGAAGAGAAAGGAAGAAGAGGAGAGGAGGAAGGAGGAGGAAGAGGAGAGAAGAAGCGAAAGAAAGAAGTTGAGAAGAAGAGAAAAAGGAGGAAGAGAAGCAAAAGAAGATGAGGGAGGAGATAGAGAACCGGAGTTAGAGAAAAAAAGGAAGGAGAAGGAGGATGTCAAGCATGAGAAAGTTGAAGTAAGTATTGCAGGTGTAGATTTTTAACTTTTACTTTAAATTTAACTCAATAAATACTTGATATGCAAAAAGACAAAGCATCTGAGGGAAAAAATCAAGAACATACTCCCATTTTAAAGGAAGCATTAAAAGGAAAAGCTGTGAATATTTATAAAAGATCAATAGAAAGGGGAGTCAAAGAACGTAAGCATACTAAAAGAGATCACGAGGGCTCCGCTTTCGTTTATCGAAAATAATAGAAGAAAACAATTGAAGAGACTATTTCACAGGCTGTGGCACAAATTTCTACCCCTGATTTCGATACGACAGAGAAGGGCGACACTCAGTCGAAAACTAGGGATTTGAATGAACGTATTATCTACAGAATTTTGCAGCCACAAAAACAAGCTCTCATCAAAAAAAAATTTGGACAAATCCACCTCTGAGTAAGTTATTTTTTTATTTCAATTCACATCTCATATCAGTTATTATTATTATGACAATTCAAGAATTAACTTTAAATTTTTTTTGTCTTGCTATTGCATATCAGGATCATGATAATAGAATAATAATTGCTAAAAATGACATAAATGATCTCCTGTTCAATTAAGATTTAGATGTTAATATCATTCACTTTTACATGAATCATATCGAAACAAGGGGTCGATTAAGAAGCATATTCTTTCGCAATGAAGCTTGGGTAATTAAATCTTTCATTCTTTATATTTAATTCCTATACAAAATAGTATATACTGTAGAATTGATTACTTTCATGGGACTGCGACTTTGATCGCAGTTATTATTCTTAAGGCCGAATAAGTTGAGTGTGAGTCAGGTCGCAGTGAACTTACAAAGAAGGATAAGATGAGTGCGACCTTGGTCGAAGTTAATATTATTCAGCCAGAATAAGTTGACAGCGTTCATAGTCACAATGAACTTATTCTTCATGAATAAGGTGGTTGCGACCTTGGTCGCTGTTATCATTATTCAGCTAGAATAAGTTGACTGTGAACTTTCTTGATGCTTTATTGTTCAGCCATAAAAAAGTTGACTGCGACGATGCTTTTATTGTTCAGCCAGAAAAAAGTTGACTGCGACCCAAGTCGCAGTCAACTTATTCTTGTTAAGAAACCTGAATGCGATCTTAGTCGCAGTTTTTATTTTCATATAAATTCAGATATTAATAATGCATTGTATTACTAATCTTTCTATATTTGAATTGTCTTGTTTTGACAGCACGGTGTTGTATCTAAAAGTAGGAATCTGGAAGAATATTTCATTAACTTACTGAAAAACTGGACTAGTGATACATTTTCATGTTCTTCCCGATCAATCATAAACAAACTACAGATGAGCTGGATTCCACTAGACCCTGTTGTTTTTGGATTGTCATACATAAGATTGATTTTTTTATAACTCTTTGGTTCCAGTGGATAAATCAAGCGATATATTAAAGCTGTACTAAACAGATATTAGAACAATGGTGAGTTAAACTTCATCTTGCATTTCCTTATTCTCTGAATTAAATGGCATTAAAATTGAATGCTATTTATTCCTCTTGAAAATGCAGAAAGATAGATTGTTACAGATTTTTGAACAAGATTTCAATAAAAGGTTGAAGAAAACCTATATAAAATATGCAAGATGTCCCTAACAAGCTAACAAGTATATATTATTTATGAGGTTTATATAAAATAATTTCTTATTGATTTATAGGAAAAAAATTTAATCTCTTATATCATTTTTTTCATACATTTTCAGTGTCATTTTTGCTTTATATGTATGAAATATATTGAAAGTATAGTATTTGAAGGTTCTTCAACAGTTGATGATGTAACAGATACTATTGTAAAGAAACTGAAAGGCGAACTTGCATCCACGTTACTTGTTACGCGCAGACAAAGAAAAATGTTAAGATGAAACAGATAATGTTAGAAGACTGACATTTGAAGATTTGCATTTGGAGATTGACACTCTATCATAATTTTTTTGTATTATAAATGTGCAAAATTACAAATTTTTTTTAAGATTCATTCATTGTTTTTAATTTAACATATACGGAATAAAGAAATTTGAATTTTCTTAAATATCCTATTTACAAAGCAATTCTGTTGGACAATTTAATAGAATTTATCTATATTTTTATTTAAGTATTATAGACTGCGATCATAGTGGCTTTTTCCATTCTGTAAATGTAACAGGGACTGCGACCAAAGTCGCAATTTATAAATAAACCTACTACCTCGACAATATAAATTGCGACACAGTTCAGAAAATATCATTATATTGTATATTGTATTCGAATTGCTACCTTCGTGCTATCTTAATAAACCAAGATGACGTTCCTGACTGTGACCCATGACGTACATGATACTGCGATCGTGGTCGCAGTAATCAATAAAGAAATGCAATATTTTAATATAGATGCCGTAATTTTGTAAAATCTTTTTAGAAATCATAATGTAAAAAACAGTAAATCTGCTAATCATGGCGTAATAATCCGTAATAAAGTCAAAGAATATTAGTCTTGCAGTCTTCCAGCCATAAATGATTGCATTAAATAACTTATTATTTTTTTAGCCAGTTTTTGAAAATGAACAGTCACCTAAAAAACAAACACTTTTTGAAAACTCATATAATAAATTTCGGTCATGTTCACGTCGTTTAAGAGCATGAATCTTTTGGACTTCCCAGATGTATTATATATATTAAGGATCTCCTTTAAAGAAAAAACAACAGTCTAGATTATATTTATAAAATTCGGTTCGAAAAATTTCCAAAAAAATTTAAATGTCTTCTCAACCATCTTCCACTGAAAGAAGCAATTTCTCTAATGATAATTGGGAATATTATTCTGATATATTCTCTCGATACAGGTCAGAGAATGAGCTTCGATACGACGACCCTTTCTGGAAGTACATGGATGATCCGAAGTACCACTCCGGAGAGGAAGAAAGTGAAGAGGAGAGTCACGGTACTGTGGAGGAAGAAGAGGAGGAAAGCGAGAGGAAAACAAAGACCGTCATAATATAGAAGATGAAGATGATTATCATGGTGATGACGAGGACGACTAGAATATTCCTTTGTATTCATCATCCAAAAATCATTATTTTTATCTTTGTAGGCATTTATTTAATGCTTTTATTTTGAATGTTAATTACATAAATATATTTTTTCTAATTTAAATTTTAATGCCCTATCTTCTTAGATTTGTGTGAAAAGTGAACTACGAAGGCAAATAATTTTGGTGTTTATCGAAATTTTTATTTTTTTGATACAGACTGTGATCAAGATAGCATGTATTCGCCAAAAATTGCGACTGTGATCCCAATCCTTAAAATGTGATAATCTACAGGAATTGATAAAGACTGCGACTAAGGTCACAATCACAAACAAGACAGCTTCTTGTCATAATATCCAAATTATATAAAAAACAGCGACCAGAGTCGCAGATCTAAAAGGCTAACTAAAAAATATAATCTTATATGCGACCATGGTCGCAGTGATCATTATAAAAGTCTAAATTTCACTTTATATAATTAAATTATTAACAAAATAACATATTAAATTGGTAACATAATTAAGAACCTTAACGTAATAATTCATACAGAACAAGAGCAGCAAACACCCCAAAAATAGATTTATTATATTTGAACTGCGACTCAGGTCGCAGTTGTTTGAAACCACTCAGCACAACGGTCGGAAATCCGACCGTTGGCCGGTCGACCGGGCGGTCAACCGACAGCAGCGTCAGCTGCTGATTTGGCCTCCAACGGCCATATTTTGGGAGCCTATAAATTGGGGTTCTCTTGAACTGTTTTCAACAAGATTTCAAGTGGGTTTTCAAGCGAGTTTTTCCTACATCTTTTAGTGTTTATCTCCACTTATTTTAGAGCTAAAACTTTTATATCAAAAGGAGAGTTTTCAAGAGTGATTTTCAAAAGAGATTTCTTGAGTTTTTCATCACAAATCCATCCAAGTTTTTCTCACACATACTTGAGCTTTCCATTGACATATCTATCTGAGTTATTGTGAGAGTGTTTTTAGGTGATCAAAGTGTTGAGATCACCAAAGTGTTCATCATTGCATTTGAGGAGGCGAACTTGTGGGTTCGTGTTGTTTCGAGTTCTTGTGGGAGCTCAGTGTAGAGGTGTGGCCTCGACAAGCTAGTGTACTTGCGTGTGTTTGTTCTTGCGGGAACAAGTGAGGGGACTAGTGAGTCCAAGAAGTTCTAGTGTGAACTCGTTGTAGGTGTTAAGGCACCGAATGATCCGGTGGGATCATTTTTAGTGAAAATCTTTCATAGTGTTGAAGGTGAGGACGTAGAGCAAGGGTGCTCGAACCTCGAAACAAATCTCCCGTGTTTGTGATTGCTCTCTCTATCTGTCACTTGTGTTTATATCTTGCATGCTTACATTACTTTCATCTTTATATGCTTGATATATCTTGTGCTATATTGATACATGCTTGGGATTATTTGCTCACACTTGGATTCAACCAAGAGAGCCATAGTGGCACCTCAACTCTTATCTAGAGGAATCTTAAGGAGATAGTTCAGAGCCCTTCACCGGAAATTCGGCTACACTCTTGTGTTATACTTGGTGCGTTTAGCATAATAGTTTTTATTTGCTTAAATAGTTTTTAATTCCGTATTAGTTTGGCATTAGATTAGCTAGTCACCTATTCACCCCCCTCTAGGTGGTCTTCAATTGGTATCAGAGCTTGCTGCTGTTGATTTGGGCCTAACAACCTAGAGTTAAAGATCCTCATTTTTAGCTAATCACAATATTTATTTACACACACATGGATTTCATGACACCTCCCATGTTTGACATTCTTAACATCCAAACTTGGAAAGTTAAGATGTTCATATACCTCAAAACTCTAGGGATTCATGTTTATCTTGCCACAATTAAAGAATCATATTATTTAAATGGCAAACATTTAGAGGCTAACTCAAAAGCCATCAATGCTTTAAAGTCAACCCTAAATGATGATTATTTAGGTAGGGTTTCTAACTTTAATTCGGCTTTTGTAGTATGGAACACTTTAGTCTCCCTTGGTGAACAAAAGCAATACTATGCGGGGAGTGACTCGGATGATGGAAGTGATGATTCCAACTTATACTACATAGTCCAAGGGGATAACCCCTTGAGGTAAACTCTGAATCCGAGTTAGAAGAAGACATTGACATATCCTATGATGAGCTTGCATCATTTTGTCAACAATTTCTTGAAAAATATGATTTGCTTAAAAAGGACCATAAAAGATTGAAGAATAAATATGAGTCAATTTCAAAAGAAAAAGATTCTTTTCAAAATAAAATTGAATGCATTTCAAATGAAAATGAATTTTTGAAAAAGGAGAATATTTTCTTGTCTTCTAAATTAAATGATATTTGTGAAGGAAATAATTCTTTGAAAAATAAAATTATTTTTGTGAAAAAAGAAAAAGAAATTGTCTTGGAAGAAAACAACTCCTTGAAAAGAAAAATTGTTTCAAAAGAAAAGGAAAATGTTTCTAAAAAGAAAAAGATTGTTGATTCTCATTCTTGCCATGCTCTTCATGCTACTATCAATAAAAATGAGATTCAAGTTTTGAAAAATAGAATAAATTGTTTGAGCTTAACTTTGAGCAATTGTGCATTCAATCATTTTAGATTGAAAACCTTGTTTCAAAAGAAACAAGCTCCACATGATCATGCACATAACTCACGGCATACATATGCACACTTTGCACATCATGATCACACTCATTCTCATGTACATGCTAGAGTGTACAAATGTACACATTGTGACCGCAAAAGCCATCTTGCAAGATTTTACTTTGATAGATTAAATCATACAAATTTTGCAAATAAAAATGCTTGGGTTCTTATGATGGTAACCCCTGTAGACCCAAACGAAAATGGGTACCAAAATCTTCATGTTTTATGTAGGTGTGAGCTCTCACATGACGTGAGAGGGTTGGTGCCTTGGAGGTGGATGCATGAGCTTGATGGACATACCCTATGGATGCATCGCTATCAAGGAAGTTTGGTGGGAGGACCACCATATTTTGGAGACTTAGAGAATAGTGCATATGGTTTGGTAACTATCTCTAAACTCCCATTTATTTTACATGCTTTTTCATAAAAAATATTTTTAGCATGTTTTGGTTTTATGTTAAAATAATTATGATTTGTACTTCATGAAAAGAATACTTGTTTAGGTGTAGTTTTCATTAAAATTTGTGTATATACTTGTACAAGTAGTGAGCTACACTTGATTATTAGATGTTTGTGCCTCAATGCTCTTTTATACTCATTACATGTACATGTATAACCTAGTTTTGATAATTCCCTCATTTATACTTGTTTTCCCCATTTTTGTGCATGTTTTACTTCATGTATATGTTATTCTTGTCTAAAACTAATAAATATACATGTATACCCTTGAGTCACTTGCCTTCATGCAAATTACATTAATGACTCGCTTGTGTTTGGGATATGTATGTATATTGTTAGTTTTGATAAAACATATATATACCTTGAAGTTTGTTTTTTAATGAAAAATACATTTTTTTGTTTTTGATAAAAGAAATTCATGTTTATTTTGAGTCTTATTGATCATTTTCGAGAAAATGCTATCACATGATTCTTGTGCACTCACACTTCTTTTGTTTACTGATGATATTGTTTTCATGAGAAATTTTGAGCTTTATAGATTTTGAGTGTCAACTCTTGTGTTTTTAACATGCTTCATGGAATATATGATTTGTTTTCATGTTTGAAGGAGTTTTAACTAGTTATTCAAAAATTACTTTAACTAGTTAATTATTCTTCATTATGTAGTGTTTTCAATATACAGCTATTTTCAAATCTTATTTTTGAAAACATCTACCCTTAAAAAGCGATTGGATGGGCGACCATGCCTTGTATGCTCAAAATTGAAAATCTTTTAAACATGTGGATGAATAGGGTGGTAGTTATGAGTTATACACATATTCTTCATGGAATCTTATATTTGTATACTCATATTTGTTTCTTATATATGTATGTTTTAAATTTCAAATAATATCAATTTCAATTGGTATTTCTTTTTCATACATATATATATTTTGATTGTACTTGATTTACAATATCCATTACATGTTTAAAGCACAAATTATATTTATGCTAAGCTTGACTTAAATTTAAATGTAAATTGGTATCTTTATAAGCTTATGCATTGTTTTCAATTGGTATTTCAATCGACATTTTATTTGGTATCAAAATTTACAATATATTTCAATTGGTATCAAAAAGTTAAATATAAAATGTTTTACTTTCAATTGGTATCAAAAATACAAATGTTTTACTTTCAATTGGTATCAAAAATATAAAATGTTTTACTTACAATTGGTATCAAAAATACAAAATGTTTTACTTTCATTGGTATCTTAAAATTTTATTTATTTACAAGTGGTACCAAATTTTGTTTTAAGAAATTTCAAAGTTTTGCTTTAAGTATTATCAAAATTTTGTTTAAAAATGTTTTGATATGCATTGCCTATATGCAAGGGAGCTTAACATCTCTTCTACATATAGATTCAAGTTGAGTGTATCTTATATTGAGGAGCTTGACATCTCTTCTTTATGTGGTACACGTGTGTAGGGGGAGCTTAACATCTCCACTTATGCATTGTATATTATGCTTTATGTGAGTTAGGGTCTTATCATCCATTCTTCATGTAATGCATGTATGCAGGGGGAGCTAACTTCACGTCTCTCTCTTCATGAATGTATATCGCATATATATCTTTATTGTTTGATTTGTTTTCGCCCCTTTGTTGATGATTTGACAAAAAGGGAGAGAAGGATTTTGAGTTTATATATGCATATTTCTTTTCTTGCTTATGCATATATGTATGTTTTGTTTTATGCAAAAAGGGGAGAAGGATTTTGTTTATGCAAGAAGGGGAGAAGAATTTGGTGGATGTTTATCTCCTTGATTATGCATATATGTTTGTTTAGCTTTATGCACTTTATTAAATATCTTATTGTTTATTGCTATGCATGAGTTAAGGGGGAGCTTCTATGAAGCTTAACTTTAATCCACTCATATATAACTCCATGAGTTTTGTCATCATCAAAAAGGGGAGATTGTTGGCCCAGAGGCCAATCACTCTAGTTTTTATGATGATTAACTCCTGTAGTTATAGTACTAATGATCTTGTGTTTATTTAGTCTCAGATATTTGTCAAGATCTTAGAAGGTGTTTAGCTGCAACAAAGGATTTGAAGTCAAGTTTTGGAGCTAGCACGTATTGATTCAAGAGTTCGCGCATCAAGATTGCATCAAGTACTCAAGAGGAGTCTAACTCAAGATCAAGGTTTGGACCAAATCAAGAAGGAGAAGAAGATTTTCAAAAGAAGATTTTTAAGAAGACTTGTGTCGGGTTTTGTAAGTGTCAAGATTTTGTTTTTAGATAAAATGTAAAGGATAGATTAGTTGGTAGATTGCTCAAGTTCATATACACACACACAAAATTATATGTGTTATAGAAAATACCGTTTTGATTTTTAAGCTTCAAAGTATACATGTGTTTTATCAAAACTATTTTAGAACTTATTGTCAAAAACATAGATATTTCATCATATATGTGTAATGGATTATATCCATACACACTAAGCTTCAAAAGTGTTTAAAATATCTTGTTTTGTATTTGGAGAAGTTTTGAAAAATCATTTTTTAATTTAGAGATTGTTTTTGAAAAATACAGTTTTTGTTTAAAGCCAAAATTTCTACATCACAAAAATAGTTCAAAATATTTGTAATATGTTTTGACTTTTAATCAAACATGTTTGTATATCAAAGTATGTTAATGAACTTATTTTTGTGAAATTTATGAGAATTTATGGGATTTTATTGAAAGTAAAAAACTAAGTTTTAATCCCTAAAAAATGTATGACCAGGCCTTCTGTCGGTCGACCAGTCCAGTCGACCGATGTGCACAAACGTGCACAGCCAGTTTGGCTGGAGGGCCGGTCGACCGACCTGGCCAACCGACCCGACCGACCGCCAGATAGCTCTGCTCTCTGGATCTGGCCCCAGTCGACCAGGCAGTCGACCGGCAGAGAGCTCTGCTCTCTGTATCCAGGCTTCGGTCGACCGGGCAGTTGACCGGTGGCACAACGGTCGGAAATCCGATCGTTGGCCGGTCGACCGACAGCAGCGTCAGCTGCTGATTTGGCCTCCAACGGCCATATTTTGGGAGCCTATAAATTGGGGTTCTCTTGGACTGTTTTCAATAAGATTTCAAGTGGATTTTCAAGCTAGTTTTTCCTACATCTTTTAGTATTTATCTCCACTTGTTTTAGAGCTAAAACTTCCATATCAAAAGGAGAGTTTTCAAGAGTGATTTTCAAAAGAAATTTCTTGAGTTTTTCACCACAAATCCATCCAAGTTTTTCTCACACATACTTAAGCTTTCCATTGCCATATCTATCATATAGGAGAGTTGTTGTAAGAGTGTTTTAGGTGATCAAAGTGTTGAGATCACCAAAGTATCCATCATTGTATTTGAGGAGGCGAACTTGCGGGTTCATGTTGTTTCGAGTTCTTGTAGGAGCTCGGTGTAGAGGTGCGACCCCAGCAAGCTAGTGTTCTTACGTGTGTTTGTTCTGCGGGAACAAGTGAGGGGACTAGTAAGTCCAAGGAGTTCTAGTGGAACTCGTTGTAGGTGTTACAGCACCGAGTGATCCGGTGGGATCGTTTTTAGTGGAAATCCTTCATAGTGTTGAAGGCTGGAACGTAGAGCAAGGGTGCTCGAAGCTCGAAACAAATCTCCCGTATTCGTGATTGCTCTCTCTTTATCTCTCACTTGTGTTTATATCTTGCATGCTTACATTGCTTTCATCTTTATATGCTTGATATATCTTGTGCTATATTGATACACACTTGTATTCAACCAAGAGAGTCATAGTGACACCTCAACTCTTATCTAGAGGAATCTTGAGGAGAGAGTCCAGAGTTCTTCACCGGGAATTCGGTTATACTCTTGTGTTATACTTGGTGTGTTTAGCATAATAGTTTTTATTTGCTTAAATAGTTTTTAATTCCGCATTAATTTGGCATTAGATTAGCTAGTCACCTATTCACCCCCCTCTAGGTGATCTCAGATTTCGTGTCGGGCTTTGTCTGAAACCGAAATTTCGGCCAAAATTTAAAACACTGGCTGTTGCAGTGGCTGTCGAGGGAGATGAGGGAACAATGACAGTGGCGGCGGGAGCAGATCGTCAGCAAGGATCTCCGACAAAGACGGGGACGACGAGTCGAGTACGAGGCGGCAGATGAAGAGGTGGTGGCAAAGTGAGGGAAGCACTCAATGACATGCTAGATCTGAAGGCGAGGGCGGTGGTTGTAGAGGAGATGATGACGGCAGGTGGTGCTGTCGAGATCTGGATCCGGTGTGAAGGCAAAGACAAGGTGGTGGAGGGCTCATGGTCGAGATCTGGATCTTATCGATGACGAAGAGCAGGACTGGTGGCGTTGGCGACGATCAATGGTGAAGGCAGAGGGCGAGTTGTCGGCAGCGATGAGATATTGTGGTGACGAGGAAGTCTGTTGTGGACTTGGACTTGGGCTAGGGTTAGGTTTTTGAGAGAAGGGAAAGGAAGGGGACGATGAACAGTCCACTTTTTCAATTTCTGATTTTTTTTTTTTTTGGTTAGGCTTTAGGATTAGATTTTGGGATTAGGGTAAGAGGTTTTGAGTGGCTCTGATACCATGATAATACAGCAGCAGAAATTGGGAGAGAAAGAGATGAGATCTATGTCTCATACTCTAGTCTATATATAAGAACAAATATAGATACATCTAGTCTCATAGGATGTGGGACTAAAACCATACAGAGTCTCTCTCAACACAATCAGTGCCACGTAAATAAGAACAGACATTAAGGCAAAGATACCTTGAGAAAACATTACCAACTGTTGCCCAACCTTCTCTGGAAGTTCCCACAATTCCCCTTTACACAATCGATGAGGGCAAGTGTCACACCACTCTTCTCCATACTCGAAGGCCGGGCTCAGTCAGCAGAACAAAAAGGAGACCCTCAAAGATGCAGGTAGCTTTGGTAGTTTATCAAATTGAACTGGAACCAAAGGTTGTAACTGCATAATTACAGAAAAATGTGTCACTGCAGAACAATCTTATTAGATTTAATTAGGAGTAAAGGGGGTTCAACATTAAACTCTCATCATCATTGGCAAGGATTTAGTATATTTTTTGTGTCATTCCCTCTAATTGAAGCCAAACAGAAAAGGGGGGTTCAAACAGAACAATTGCAATTATTGCCACCATCTCAACATTATACTCTCATTTTTATCCTTTACTTGATTTAGTTTTTTCTAATAGTTTGTCAAGTTACTATGAAGTTCTTCAAAAAAGCAATAAAAAAGAAGTTAATTGGAAATAAGACAGAAACATTCCAATGACTTGCATGACTAGATAAGTTGAGAGCATATATTTCCTTAGTATATCACTACAGGGTCCGCAAATGCTATCACTCAGTTAACGGGTAATAAGAAACATGAATAACTACACTCAATGAGTGGAGAATAACGCTCAAGTCCTGCTCTGCAACTGCAATACAACAGCATATAGCATGATAATCACGAATAGAAAAATACTCATATTTGATAGAGGTCTATTAAGATCTACTCGGCATGAGCTTCCAGAGTCACTTGGTCACTCAACCAAGAACTATTGACAAGAAACACAACCTTCTAGAAAAAGCAAATAACAGACTGAATTTAAAAGAAAGAATAGAGACTGAATCGACTTACCTGTTCCATCATTTGCTATAGAAACACCATAAAACATATGAACTATGTCTTTCCCCAGCCCCTTATGAGCATCTGAAAGAGGATTGATTTTGCTCACAAGCATTTTGCTGCCAGTCATGTTTGGATGCATTCAGAAATGCTCTCTCAATTGAACATTTTCAGTAGCCTGGCATGATAAGCCAAGAGAAACAGAATCCAACAGACTTCCCTCTCTCTCTTCAACTTCAGCAATAAAATGTTTTATTACTGGGACTGGTATAATGTACCTACAAAAATATGGCCATATTAAGCACGATGATGACAAAGGAAGAAATTAAACTGAATCACTTATTGGAGGTACTTCAAATTACATTACTAATTAATTTTCATGTGATGTTAATACCTCTCAGGCTCTGACAATATTTCTTAATGTAAGGTAGTGATCAAACTTAATGACATGTATCCTGTCATTCAAATTGAAGTTATGAAACCTAGATTCGGTAAAAGTTTACCAAATCACATGCAAATGAATAGTGCAATAATAGTCTTTATAGTGTGACGCAAAATATATTAGAATTTATTTATCCACGGGAACATGACACCTTATTATCTAAACTCTACCACCGATAACAGACTCATCAATAGCAGGTGAATAGAAGTTGACTAAGATATGAAAATTCATCCAAGGATAATCACACGTAACGGATCAAATATTAAAAGAAATGTTGGTGGAAACTTCAATAGCCAAACATCAATAGCCAAATGTCGGCTGGCTGCTTCTCTGATCAAGGGCGCTGCTGCGATGGGAGGCTGCCAAACGATGAAAGAAAAGAGAAGTGTTGAATTCTGACCCATCAAAGAAAACTATCCCAATTAAAAGAAGAGCTTCAAACTGAGGAAGACCCATAAAAGGAAACAATCCCAGTTAAAAGAAAAACTTCAAACTAAACTGAGGATGATCCATTAAAAGAAATGATCCAAAAAACAAGAAAAACTTAAAATTAAACTAGGGAAGACCAGTTAAAAGAAATGATCCCAATTAAATGAAAAGCTTCAAATTGAGGAAATCAATCATTGGCAAACAATCAAAACTTCACATTTAAATCAAATTAAGGAAGGATAGAAAATAGCTATAGCCAGTTAGGCATGGGGAAATCATACTCAAAAAATAGAGACCATGCTATCAAAAATATGCTGGATGACATCAGAACTTAAAACCTAGTTTGCTAGCTAAATCACCAAGTTTCAGAAATTAAATAAATAAACAATGGCACGTGTTGGGTTAATTGAACAAATAGCAAAAGGATGCATATAGTAATAGGCTAATAGCATAACAAACCAAAGAAAAGTTGAAAGATTCCTTTGACACTGTAGCTGAGGAAAAGCTTCAAACTGATTAACTGAGGAAGACCCATTAAAAGAAATGATCCCAATTAAAATTGGTGGACGACCTCTCACTATGCAGAAATTATCTGATTTTAATTATTGTCTTGTTATCTGCAATTTACAAAGACAGCATCGGTATTAACTGACTTGGAATAATAATTCAAATGGATCTTCAAGCATGGCAGAATAGACAGAATTGTGTGTGATCAGGAATGGATTGATAATTTGCCTCCTCATTCAAGCTTTAGCTACTTGCCCTTATGCACTAGTGATCATTTACCACGTTATTGATTTGAGCAAGGAATTTTCTGCGGGACTAAAAAGCCTTCCAAAAATTTTAATTATTGGATGAGCAGCAATGGATACAAAGACATAATCTGGCACCCCTGGCAAACTCATATTGATGGCACTCCTATGATCAAAGTTACAGGGAAGTTAAAGTCTGGTGAATGAGCATTAAGAGCATGGTGTTCAAACATTGATATGTCTGCCACCAAAAAACAAAATCAAGGAACTCCGGCAAAGCTTCAACAGCTATATGATAGTATTAATGATACTGCAGATACATCCAGACATGCTGAAGAGAGACAGCTGAAAACTGCTCTGGATGGCTGGCTAACTAAGAGAAGTGGCAAAGGCAAAAGAGCAGGGAATTATGGTTAAAGGCTGGAGACAAAAAATCAGGATTCTATTGTGCAGCCCTAAAAGTGAGGCAATCCAGAAATCATATCCATCTTCCCCTCACTGGTACTGGTGATACAGTGTCAAGTATGGAAGAAATTAAGACCATGGCTCCTAATTACTATCAAAATTTGTTTAATCATGATGGCTACTGGAATTTCTTCTCTAGGGTGGTGGTGAAAAGAAGATTAACTCCACAAGGACAACAATGGCTCACCAGAGAAGTAATTGATATGGAAATCAAGAAACAACGTTTCAGGTGCATCCTGATAAAGGCACTGGTACAAATGGCTTTAATGCAGCATTTAATCAAAGGAGCTGAGATTGTGTTGGTCCAGATGTGGTGAAAGCAGTTAAATCATTTTTCAGTAAAGTAAAATTACTTAGAGAGGTAATTCACACTTTTATTACACTTGTGCCAAAAACTACTAATGCTTCCCAATTATCTGATTCCAGGCTCATATCATGTTGCAATGCGCTACATAAGCTGATCAGATATCTTGGTCTACCATTAGCTGCGGATTACTTAAAGGCAAGGCATATCACAACTTTGATAGATAAATGCTGAAGCAAACTGGAAGGATGGACTTCAAGAACTCTATCTATAGCAGGCAAGGCAGAGCTGGGCTGATGAAAACTGTTATTGCAAACATAGTAGCAAACTGGACTCAATCATTCCAGTTTCCTAAATTAATGCTCAAGGAACTGCAAAGCAAGTCAGCAAACTTTATCGGGACAAATCAAATGCATGCATGGGGATGGAATTTCAATGTGCAGACCAAAATCAGAAGGAGGCTTGAGCATTAGGAAGCTAAGTAATGTCTGCAATGCTGCTGCTATCAAGCCCTGATGAAGATGCCAGTCAGGTAATACAATATGGAGATTCGGGAGAAGGGATGGAGGCACGTTATGGCAGAAGGGTATCACTCTGGGAAGCACATGGTATCACCTACGGACTCAGACACTTGGAAGTGTATGGTCAAGATCAGACACTTAACAACCTAAAACATTATGCAGGGAAACAATGGGCAGATTGCCAATACCTAGATATGGGAAGCTACAAATTCAGGACTGTTCTCATTCAGTTCAACATGGGAGATTGTAAGACCATCTACCTTCAGAGTGTTTATCTGCTATAAACTGGAGATTCCACAGTAAAATTATCTCAAAAAGAAGTATCTTCAGTCTATAAAATGAATGAATCAGCAAAACAAGGCAGAAACAATTATCAAGAAAATAATTTCAACTCAAATTGATCAAAAGCCCTAAAATCTAAGAAAGACCCATTAAAGGAAACAATCCCAACTAAAAGAAAAGCTTCAAACTGGGGAAGACCCATTAAAGGAAATGATCCCAATTAAAGAAAAGCTTCAAATTGAAGAAATTGGGCAATGTGAACAGAAACCCACATCTCCCATCGCATGAAGAAGGAAAAGAAGCAAAATTACAGATTTTAATCAACAAACAAATCACCCACGAACAAGAAACAAGCAATATCAAAGAGACAAAATCGTAATAAAGCAGAAAAAAATTATCAAGAAAATAACTTTCAACTCAAATTGATCAAAACCGTAAAAATAAGGAAATGCCATTTAAGTAAACGATTCCAACTAAAAGAAAAGCTTCAAACTGAGGAAGACCCATTGAAGGAAACTACCTGTTAAAAGAAGAGCTTCAAATTAAGGAAATTGGCCAATTTGAACAGAAAGCCACGTCTCCCATTGTATGAAAGAAGGCATAGGAGAAAAATTACAGATTTTAATCAACAATCAAATCACCCATGAACAAGAAACAAGCAATAACAAGGAGAAAGAATCATCAATCATATGGGAGCAATAGAATGAATACTCAAGAATTGTGACTTGGTACTCGGTGGCCATGGCTGCTTCTGCGATCCGATCCTGTTGCACCGCTGTCACGGGAGGCTGCCGAGAATGAAAGAGAGAGAAGAGTCGACGAAATCTCTCTCTCTCTCGCTCTCCCTCTCTCCCAATGGCAACCTTTTTGCTGTTTCTATGTATCCAAAATAAGACGAGAGTTTATTTTGAAGGGGATTATAATGATGGGTTTTTTCTTGAAATTAAGTGGAGCAATTAGATTGAGTTATTTGGAACTGAAGAGATTTTTTTTTCTAATTTTGGAATGTATTTTTTTTCTGAACATATTTTCGGAATGTATTTGGAAAGGCTTATGGCGGTGGATGGCTCCAAACGGTCATAAAATTCTGTTTTGTAGTCCGTTTTGGCCCGGCCCATCATAAATCCGTGTGGTGGCCAGACATTATGAAGGTGGTTCAAAAATGGGATTGCATTCGGGTCTTTTCAAACCAATTAGAGGTTAATTTTGTGTTTTTGTATTACAAATTGTAATGTAACAATTTGGGGACATACCAAAAAGTAGAATAGTCAATAAATCATTTATATGTTGGTACCCTAAATTAGTTTTTTTATATATAGGGGATTCTGTACCTCAGTCGCCAGCTGAGAGAGTTTCTCAGTCGGCGGGACATAGCAACATAATAACCACACATTTGTCAAAAATTTGGCAGACAAACGGCAAAAAATCCTGCTCGAAAAAACCATCAGTCACTTCAACAATTGTTTTGATTAAAATACCGTCCCTTACAACTTTTTACTGTTTGTAAAACTATTTCTTTCAAAAAAAAATTACAGATTTGAATTTTTTATTTCATCAATTCAAAAAAATTTAGTGTTATTGATTTCTAAACTTTCTGAATAATTGCGTTCAAAAATGTATCTTTTTTAAAATAAAGATCTGATTAAGATGGCACCCAAAAAATCATCCACGAAAAAAGGTAAAGGGAAAACCTAGAAAACCTAATTTTTTTGGTTCTGAAGCTCTTAATATTTTGATTTTTTCAGTTGTGATTTCCATTTTTTTAAAACAAAATTCCCTCTTTTAATTTAACTTTGATTCAAAAGTGACTCTTGTACTGATTTTTTTTTAATTCAATTTTGAATTTTAATTCCAAAGAAGAAAATAATACTGAATTTTTTGGAGAAAATTTTGATTTTTCTTAAAATTTTCAAGAATCTTGGTTTTTAAAAAATAATTATTTAAATTTTTTATTTTAAAGCTTGCGACTATGGTCGCAATTAAGAGTAAAAAAGTCCCTTTTTTGTTTTAAAGAAGTAAGAATCAAAATTAGATATATTTGTGCGATTTGAAACAATATTTTTTAATTTTTTACCCTGAAACTTTAATCCAAGTCACAAGATGAAAAGAAAATAGGAATTAATGATCTTATTAGAGATTTTTTTTTTAAAATTTTATAATTTTTAATATTGCGACCAAGATCACCAAGGTCGCAGTATTTTTTCATTCCACTTGGTCAACTTGGCTCGCAGTTCTTTATATTAGCTTAGCAGGTTACTGCGATCTTCGTCGCAGCCTTTGAATAAAATATTTTTTAATTTTTATTAACGTCCATTTTGTATTTAAAATTATTTTTTTTAAAACACTGCGACCGATGTCGCAGTGTTGCCATCCCTTTTTTCTTTTTTGGGGCCTGGGGCGCAGTCTGTTCTACTAAGTTAGCTTAATAGGATAATGCAATCCTGCCCGCATTATGATGAAATAAGGGTCGCAGTGCTCTGAACCATTGACCAAGGTCTTCATTAGTTAATTAACTGGATTAATTAAAAAAAATGCGACCTCTGTCGCGGTGTTCTTTAACAGTGCGACGTTGGTCGCAGTGCATTATAATTTATTATCTACTATTGCGACTAATGTCAGAGTACTTTTTTTTTCCAAATTTATTTAAAAGTACTGCGACCATGATTTTTTTTAATTTTGTACATATGTTGTTGCATCTATAGGTAAGTAAGAACTGAAGGTTCGTCCTATGAGATCGAGTCTAAAACCTTTGTGCGAATTCATCAGAAAATTTAAGAAGCACATTCAGGCAGATTTTGTCAATGTGATGAAGGACACCCTTTTTGGTGCAATTTCATGGCCTTCTACAACGACGAGTTTGGTGCTGACAAAGGCCTGAAATCAAACATAAGTGTACTGAAAATTGTAGACTAATATGATATGGAATCAAGGTCCTTTCTTATTGGGGCAAACAAATTGAGTTAACAGTAGAGGATGTTGCCCTCACGTTAAGTCTACCTATCAATGGGACAGATTTCATTATGAATAAGACCTGTACACTGAAGGACAGGGGGTGATAAAATACTATTTCTCAAATATTAAGAAGATCATGAAAATATCCATTGAAGAAGTTTTGAATGATCTTCTGGTGAAGAAAAGAAGAAGAACTGAATTAGATGTGATAAAGAATGAGCAGCTTGAGCAGCAAGTGACTGTAAATGAAATTATAAGAGATAGATAAAGACTTGCAGCTCAAGACTTCACAACACTGATCATCCTGTATATGTCAGCCACTCTCTTCTTTTCTGACAGCAAATGCACGGTGTCATGGTATATAGTGGAGAAAATTGTCAATACTCAGCTGATGAAGACCATACACTGGGCTAAAGCTGTTTGACAATTTCTGATTGAGTCAATGTACATCTTCAAGCACACCATTGAGCTGCATGAATACTCCATGCAAATTATTGTAAGTATGAATTATATAGTTGGTAAAAATTATTAAAAATTACTTATATGTTGACACTGTTCATATAAACTAATATACTAATATATGTTGCAGTATTGACTATGTGAAAGGGCTGTTATTTTTTAGCCAAGAAATGGATTGGAGGATAAAACCCCACGGGTAGTAGGATGGGACTTCCACAATATTAGCAGAGCCCTGATTGAACTTGATCTTACTGATATTGAAGAAGATAAGGTTAGTTTTTAATAGTCAGCGACCAAAGTCGCAGTTTTTAATAGAGAGAGTATTTTTTCTAGGACTGCAACCAAAGTCGCGGTCCTTTTATTACATTTTAAGTGGAATGCGACTGAGGTCGCAGTACCTGAGTAGGAATAAATTTAGGATAAAATTTCATATTGTGACTGTGATCGCAGTACAGAAATATTTTCTTATAGTTAAACTTATCACTGCGACCATGGTCGCAGTTTTGCTGGAAATAACTGCTTTTACATTTTTTTTATTTTGTTGCGACTTATGTCACAGTACTAACAGATTACTTTTATATTGATGTTTGTAATAAATGATTTTCAGATTTTAATCGAATGGCCAACATTCAAATAATGAAAAAATTATGATTGGCCTTGTTGTTGAAGAAGAAGAAGGGGAGAAAGAAGATGTAAATATTGAAGCTAATATCCCGCTGGAAACAGAAAGAGAACCTATTAAAATAGTTGAGGAGACTATGAAGGAACCAGAACCAACTATTACAAGTTATTTGCCAGAACTGCCGGACGAACGAGCTGATGAATTAGAAATTTGAAGAATGAAAATATGTATCTGAAGACATATGTTTATGAGCTCAAAAGAAAACTTGAAAAATTGGAGGATGAAAAAGATAAAAAAGCTGAAGTAAAGAAGAAGAAAAGAGAGAGAAAAGAAAAAAGAAAATTAAAGAAATAGCAACAGAAAATAAAGGTGAAGAGGAAGAAGAAGAGCTGCTTAGAACAGCCATTGCTGAGAAGGAGAAGAGGAAGAAGGAGGAGGAGAAGGAGAAGGAGAAGAGGAGCAAGGAAGAGGAGGATAGAGCATGAGGAGAAGGAGAAGAAGAGGAAAATGGAAGAAGAGGAGAAGAGGAGGAAGGAGCAGGAGGAGAAGGAGAAGAAGAGAAAGGAAGAAGAGGAGGAAAGGAGGAGGAAGAGGAGAAGCGAAAGAAAGAAGTTGAGAAGAAGAGAAAAAGGAGGAACAGAAGCAAAAGAAGATGAAGGAGGAGATAGAGAAGCAGGAGTTAGAGAAAAAAAGGAAGAAGAAGGAGGATGTCAAGTAAGAGAAAGTTGAAGTAAGTATTGCAGGTGCAGATTTTTCAACTTTTACTTTAAATTTAATTCAATAAATACTTGATATGCAAAAAGACAAAGCTTCCGAGGGAAAAAAATCAAGAACATACTCCCATTTTAAAGGAAGCATTAAAAGGAAAAGCTGTAGATATTTCTAAAGGATCAATAGAAAGTGGAGTCAAAGAACGCAAGCAGACTAAAAGAGATCACGAGGGCTCCACTTTCGTTTATCAAAAACAAAAGAAGAAAACAATTGAAGAGACTATTTCACAGGCTGTGGCACAGATTTCTGCCCCTGATTTCGATACGGCAGAGAAGGGCGACACTCAATCGAAAGCTAGGGATTTGAATGAACGTATTATCTACAAAATTTTGCAGCCACAAAAACAAGCCCTCATCAAAAAAATTTTTGGACAAATCCACCTCTGAGTAAGTTATATTTTTATTTCAATTCACATCTCATATCAGTTATTATTATTATGACCATTCAAGAATTAACTTTAAATTTTTTTTGTATTGCTATTGCATATCAGGATCATGATAATAGAATAATAATTGCCAAAAATGACATAAATGATCTCCTGTTCAATTAAGATTTAGATGTTAATATCATTCACTTTTACATGAATTATATTGAAACAAGGGGTCGATTAAGAAGTATATTCTTTCGCAATGAAGCTTGGGTAATTAAATCTTTCATTCTTTATATTTAATTCCTATACAAAATAGTATATACTGTAGAATTGATTACTTTCATGGGACTGCGACTTTGATCGCAGTTATTATTCTTAAGACCGAATAAGCTGAGTGTGAATCAGGTCACAGTGAACTTACAAAGAAGGATAAGATGAGTGCAACCTTGGTCGAAGTTGATATTATTCAGCCAGAATAAGTTGACAACGTTCATAGTCACAATGAACTTATTCTTCTTGAATAAGGTGGTTGCGACCTTGGTCGTTGTTATCATTATTCAGTTAGAATAAGTTGACTGTGAACTTTCTTGCTGCTTTTATTGTTCAGTCAGAAAAAAGTTGACTGCGACCCAGGTCGCAGTCAACTTATCTTGTTGAGAAACCTGAATGCGATCTTGGTCACAGTTTTTATTTTCATATAAATTCATATATTAATAATGCATTGTATTATTAATCTTTCTATATTTGAATTGTCTTGTTTTGACAGCACGGTGTTGTATCTAAAAGTAGAAATCTGGAAGAATATTTCATTAAGAACTTACTGAAAAACTGGACTAGTGATACACATTTCATGTTCTTCCAGATCAATCATAAACACAGTGCCTGTGAGCTGGATTCCACTAGACCCTGTTGTTTTTGGATTGTCATATACAAGATTGATTTTTTATAACTCTTTGGTTCCAATGGATAAATCAAGCTATATATTAAAGCTGTACCAAACAGATATTAGAACAATGGTGAGTTAAACTTCATCTTGCATTTTATTATTCTCTGGATTAAATGGCATTAAAATTGAATGCTATTTATTCCTCTCAAAAATGCAGAAAGATAGATTGCTGGAGAATATTGAACAAGATTTCAATAGAAGGTTGAAGAAAACCTATATAAAATATGCAGGATGTCCCCGACAAGCTAACAAGTATATATTATTTATGAGGTTTATATAAAATAATTTCTTATTGATTTATAGGAAAAAAATTTAGTCTCTTATATCATTTTTTTCATACATTTTCATTGTCATTTTTGCTTTATATGTATGAAATATATTGAAAGTATAGCATTTGGAGATTCTTCAACAGTTGATAATGTAACGATACCGTTGTAAAGAAACTGAGAGGCGAACTTGCATACATGTTATTTGTTACGCGCAGACAAAGAAAAATGTTGGGATGAGGAGACAGATAATGTGAGAAGACTGATATTTGAAGATTGACATTTGAAGATTTATATTTGGAGATTGACACTCTATTATAATTTTTTTGTATTATAAATGTGCAAAATTACAATTTTTGTTTAAGATTCATTCATTATTTTTTATTTAACATATACGGAATAAAGAAATTTGAATTTTCTTAAATATCCTATTTACAAAGCAATTCTGTTGGACAATTTAATAGAATTTATCTACATTTTTATTCAAGTGTTATAGATTGCGATCATAGTGGCTATTTTCCATTCTGTAAATGTAACAGGGATTGCGACCAAAGTCGCAATTTATAAATAAACCTACTACCTCGACAATATAAATTGCGACACAGTTCAGAAAATATCATTATATTGTATATTGTATTCGAGTTGCTACCTTCGTCGCTATTCTTAATAAACCAAGACAAAGTTCCTGAATGTGACCCGTGACGTACTGATTAGAAAGCTTTATACCATGATACTGCGATCATGGTCGCAGTAATCAATAAAGAAATGCAATATTTTAATATAGATGCCGTAATTTTGTAAAATCTTTTAGAAATCATAATGTAGAAAAAGTAAATCTGCTAATCATGGCGTAATAATCCGTAATAAAGTCAAAGAATATTAGTCTTGCAGTCTTCCAGCCATAAATGATTGCATTAAATAACTTATTATTTTTTTAGCCAGTTTTCGAAAATGAACAGTCACCTAAAAAACAAACACTTTTCGAAAACTCATATAATAAATTTCGGTCATGTTCACGTCGTTTAAGAGCATGAATCTTTTGGACTTCCCAGATGTATTATATATTAAGGATCTTCTTTAAAGAAAAACAACAGTCAAGATTACATTTATAAAATTCGGTTCGAAAAATTTTCAAAAAAAATTTAGAGATTTCTTCTCAACCATCTTCCACTGAAAGAAGCAATTTCTCCAATGATAATTGAGAATATTATTCTAATATATTCCCTCGATACAGGTCGGAAGATGAGCTCGATACGACGACCCTTTCTGGGAGTACATGGATGATCAGAAGTACCACTCCGAAGAGGAAGAAAGTGAAGAGGAGAGTCACAGTACTGCGGAGGAAGAAGAGGTGGAAAGCGAGACAGAAGGCAAAGACCGTCATAATATGAAAAATGAAAATGATTATCATGGTGATGACAAGGACGACTCGAATATTCCTTTGTATTCATCATTCAGAAATCATTATTTTTATCTTTGTAGGCATTTTAATGCTTTTATTTTGTAATGTTAATTACATAAATATATTTTTTTTCTAATTTAAATTTTAATGCCCTATCTTCTTAGATTTTGTGAAAAGTGAACTATGCTGGCAAATAATTTTGGTGTTTATCGAAATTTTTTATTTTTTTGATACAGACTATGATCAAGATAGCATGTATTCGCCAAAAATTGCGACTGTGATCCCAATCCTTAAAATGTGATAATCTACAGGAATTGATAAAGACTGCGACTAAGGTCACAATCACAAACAAGACAACTTCTTGTCATAATATCCAAATTATATAAAAAACAGCGACCAGAGTCGCAGATCTAAAAGGCTAACTAAAAAATATAATCTTATATGCGACCATGGTCGCAATGATCATTATAAAAGTCTAAATTTCACTTTATACAATTAAATTATTAACAAAATACAACATATTAAATTGGTAACATAATTAAGAACCTTAACGTAATAATTCATACAGAACAAAAGCAGCAAACACCCCAAAATAGATTTATTATATTTGAACAGCGACTCAGGTCGCAGTTATTTAAAACCACTTTGTGGACGAAATATTGATGATAGCGACTAAAGTCGCAGTCAACAGGAATAATCAGACTGCCATTATATTCAAATAATATGCAAACTGCGACCATAATCGCAGTTCAATTAATTTAAGTAAAATTTCCGAATACACCATCATAGTCGCAGTGATATCAAAAAATAAAATTTCACTATATTCAATCAAATTATTAAAAAGTACAACATATTACATTGGTAGCATAAGTTAAAAGTCTTGATGTAATAAATCATATGGAACAAGAGTTGCGAACAACGTGAAAATACAATATTACCTGAATTGCGACTCAGGTCGCAGTTCATTGATGTCATTTTTACTCCTTTTTACACTAACACTGCGACCTTGGTCGCAAATGATGCAAGAATATGTAAAAATAAAGGCTTTCTTCGTTCCAGGTAGTCGCAACTTGAAACTACTTCTTCTGCAAATAAAAAAGTAACGTAAATGTTTGATACATCAAACTTAAATTCAAAAGATTTAAAGAAAATTTTTTCATAACAATAATGAACAACCAGTCCTGTAATGGCTCAGCTGTTAACAATTTTCACAATTATGCTACCTCACTTCCTTCTATGATAGAGAATCTTCAAAATCAGACTTTAACCTTGATGCGCCTTTAGGCCTCCCCTTGATAGCTACAGGACCAATCGGATCTCGTATAGTCAATTCTTCGCCATCTCTCAATACCATAACTGATCCATTAGAACCAACATTAGTTTCAGACTGCGATTATTGATCATTTAATGTCCAGAATTTGAAATCCTTATTGATTTCTGTAGAAAATCTTTCAAACACAGCATCCAACTTTGAAAGATGAATATCCGAATCAGACACCATTTCTAGAATTGTATTAAATTTGGTTCGTAGTGTCCACAGTCTAGCAGTTTCTCGTGTGCCTTAATTTGGAAAAGGTCTAATTCCATGTTCAATTGCATCATTCTTGTAACGGGCATCCAAACTCCATCTCTGTAATATATAAGATTCTGGCATATGTGTCACATGATTGCACCGTAAAATACACAGAATATGTCTATAAAGGATCCCTCTGTTTCGAATAAGGCACAACTACATGACACATGAAGTTCATCAGAATTCTCATAACTGACCTTGTCCCAAATATCTTTTGATTCTGAAAATTCACCAATTAAATAATTTAATCTTGAGTCGTCATGTTTCAACTCTTCCGAAAAGAGTGTCATTACAACTGCAAATTGCTTTTGAAATAACTGAAAAATCTTTCTGATAAAAAACTTTAAAACTTATATCTCATATGGATTTTTGAACAACTGAGCGCACAATTTAAACACCGAAATTTTTCTTGAGATTCAACTCTACGACGGGCAACGACAACTTTATCGTATTGGTGGACAAACTCAACTAGTTTTGTGTTTGCATTAACAAAACCATCAAATAAAGAATTAATACTCTCAAACCTTTTACTAGTTGTTATTCCAGCACAGAAAATATTCTTTAGATAAGTATTAATTTAGTGTCCATGCAATATGTACATCTTTAATAACCAATTGTCTTCTTCTTCTATATGAAAATTTTCCTTCATCAATCTCCATCATTCCTCGCATATGCTTATATCACAGGAGGAGTACCACAAATTGAAATCAATGACAAAATCATCTCCGTACTTGTTCATCAGGAGGATTTGTTGCTTGGTAATGTGTTTTCTTACATGCCAAAAACAGTAACGGTGCCGGGAATTTGTAAATAATATATTGATGGCATCGCCTATCTGGGCATTCTGATCAGTAATGATCAACTTTGGTGCAACTCCGTGTATGCATTTGAGTCATTTATTGAATAGCCAAACAAATGTATCTCTTTGCTCATCCGTAAGCAATCGCAACCAAACAAAATTAACTGCCGATGATGATTCACTCTAGTGAGTGGAACAAAGGGCAAGTTAAGTGATTAGTCATGTATGTTGTGTCAAAAATAACCACATCACAAAAACTTAAATAAGAGAAAATTGCTATTTCATCAGCCCAAAAAAATACTTCTTAGTGTGCCTGCATGATCAACCTCACTAGCAAAGAAATAATCTGGATCGACTCAGCTTTTTCTTGAAAATATTTGATGACAGAAATAAACTCCTACCCAATGTTATTTCTCCATTGTCGAATAAAATCAATAACTTGTTAGGGGCTTACTTCTTCACAACCTTCTATGTGGTTCATTCATTAACAATACGGGAAATATTAAAAGGACGAATTCCTACATCAACCAAATTGGTCATAATGCTTCTGCTAATTTTTGATCGATGTGTCTGGTGAAAGTAAAAGAGATGGACCTTATCTGGACTTGATAAATCATGTGAATCCGAATCAGCAAACTTGGTGACAACCCGAAATCTTTTGTCTGATAATAAACGCAGACGTACATGCATCTCAGCAGGACAATGCACTATAGTATTAATACGACAGTTGATCGTAAGCCCTTCTTGTCTTTTGTTAGCAAAATTCTTCACACCTTTTTATTGCAACAATATTTTCTACAAATAACTTCATGTGGAGGCCTACATGACTTATCTATTCCTTTTTTTCTTACACCAAAACCTCTGTTCCTTATATAAGCATTGTAAAAGTTGTATCTTCATCATCTGCTGCAAGTTGTTGTCCTAAAAAAATAACTACGAATTCAGACATTTCTCTATGTAAAATCATTTTCTACCAAAATAAATGTTGAATTAAATAAAAAGAAATAATTGAAAATAACTCGTCAGAAATATAATAATTAAAAACTGCGACTAAGATCGCAGTTATAAAGATAACTGTGACAATATTGACTAAAAGTCTTGATCGTAGTCGTATATTTTTAGGATGTCTATAAATATTATAACAAAGTGTTATTTTATAATACTGCGACCATTGTCGTAGTTCTTAATATATTAAAGGACTGCACAAAAGATCGCACAGATGATGTAATTACAGACTGCGACTAAGGTCACAGTTATAAGAAAACTGTGACATAATTTATTAAAAATAGCGACCATGGTCGCATACTTTAAGATGTCTATAAATATCAAAAAAATTATTTTATTAAATAGTGCGACCTTTGTGGCATTCCTTAAAAATTTAATGACCATAAGATAAAACATGGACTTTAATAAATTAAAAAGATTGCAACAAAGGTCTTAGATCAAACTTAATTAAAGACCGCGACTAAGGTTCAATTATAAAAACTGTGAAATTATTAATTAAAAAACTACAATCATGATCGCAATTGTTCTATACAACGTAAACTAGGTCGCAGTTTCATCTAGGTTACCTAAAATTTTTTTCAGATGAGAAACTGTGAAAAATAATAAAATAAATAAAAAAAGAAAATACAAACCTCTTAATTAACATCCAAAGATCTCAATCCTTCCAGATTTTCTATATTTTGTGAGAAAGTTGAACCCAATGTATATGATTCATATAAAGATCAGGAGAAAGAGATTGGGGCTATCGGTGACCTGAACTGGCAGGAGAAGTGTTCTGGTTGGCGGTCGACATTAAAATAGATAGGAGATCTAAATCTAATGGAGATCCTGATGGAGAGCTTATGGAGATCTAGGTTTACAAAGTAAAAAAAAGTATCTGATCCTAATCCCGCTATGTTTAGAAAGACTTTCTCTATGAAAACTCAAATCTAGATCTCACAGCGCGCGAAACTAGAAAAGGGAAAAAAATAATAATAAACTATACACATCCACTATCTTTTATCGCAGGGGCATTTAGTAATTTCAGTTGTTCCAATAGGCGGGACGTCCTTATTAGTGTGGCTAATAATGTGCCACGTCACCACAGGCTGAGAGGGACTCTTAGCTGTCGGCTGATATACATATTTCTAATTTGGAATGTATTTTTTTCTAACGTAATTTCGGAATGTATTTGGAAAGGCTTATGGCGGTGGATGGCTCCAAACTGTCATAAAATTCTATTTTGAAGTCTGTTTTGGGCTGGCCCATCATAAATCTTCTTGGTGGTCGGAAATTATGAAGGTGGTTCAAATATAGGATTGGATTCGGGTCTTTTCAAACCAATTAGAGGTTAATTTTGTGTTTTAGTATTATAAATTGTAATGTAAGAATTTAGGGACATACCAAAAAGTAGAATAGTCATAAATCATTTATATGTCGGTCCCCCAAATTAGTTTGTGTGTGTGTGTTGGGGGGGTGTATAAAGTATATTATCGAATATTGACAAGTAATAATCATTTTTTAACTTTTTCTAGTGTGATTGACTGATAAATATATTTTACTAACAAAGATCTTTGAACAAATCATATAAAAAATTAAAAAAATTTATAAAAAAATGTACATTGACAATCCTTTAAAGATAAATTTAAGATATTGTAGTGGTCACTTTTTGACCCTCCATGATTGTGACACATGTCCAGTCAATCTCTGACGGATGTATGACGCATGACTACTTCCAAAGCATTTAACCCGGTATCTTCACCCGTTCGAATTTCGAACAGATCGGGTGATTAACGGAAGAATCAGATCTGATTATAGAAGTCCCTATCCTTAAGTCCAATCTTAATTCAAATGAGGTAGTAACCTCCCGGTCGCAGTTCATCTTTATCTGCAGCCGAGCATGAACCATAAGATAGAGATGAAATCTCTCCTATATCGATTCAAATTAGGGAGTTCAGATCGACCCTTAGCAAAATAAGGGATTTAGGTAGTCAAACTGAGTAGGACTCCTTAGCCTTATTTATTTGACATGACTTGTTTAAATAGGAGATCCATTCCAATGAGAAAGGGACCAAGTTCACCCGAATCCAGAGAAACCTTTTGCAATCGCCATTGACATTGTGAAATTTCTCTCTCCGAGGTTTTTTTCCTTTCAGATTTTTCACATATTTCATTATGTTTGCGATTGGCTTTTTTGTGATTTGGCTATATTCACTTTCCTATTTTGGCATGTGGATTGATTCCTTCGAAATTACCCACTGCATTTGGTGATTTATTGAGAGCTTTGAATCTACACTTGAGACTTGTCCGTCAAAATACCCTACTCCTTCCTCTAAAACTATCCAGCATGATTGGCATGGCTCCGTCGAGGAAGAGTGTTCAACTAGACTACGGTCGACCCCATCATTCTGAAGAAAATGACAAAAGCGATAAAGACGGCAGAACCAACGAACTGTCGACCCACCCTATCAGATGTCCACATCTCAGACACAGAGGACCTCATCCTAATGCCGTGTCGCCACTCAAGAAGTTGACCACCGAACCCGAGCCTCCGCTCAACGGTGACCAACTCCTCCAGATGCTTTCCTCCATGCGGAAGCAGATGGAGAATCAACAAAGGGAGATAATTCGTTTCCGTGTGGTCGCTGCCCGTGAAAAAGAGGCAGCAACCCGTGTCCAGACACGTCTACTCAAATAGATCAGAGTACAACAGGGGTCACGATCTTCTCCCACTGCGGGAAGAAACCCACGGGCCCCCTCCGCCAATGCGCACACAGGAATCCGCTCACTCCATCAGAAACTCGAGGTGCATCCAATCAAAGACCTACAAAGATGAAGAGGACTCCGAGGGCACTTGGCATTCCCGAACACCAAAGTTCCCTCGGATTGAGAACATAGCGGACCTAGTCCAGGAGCGACTCAACCAAACGAGTCAACAGTTCCTAAAAGGGATGGAGTATAACGGGTTGAGGCCCACTGACTCCCCGTTATCAAGGGAGAACACCACGCTTTGCTTCCCAAAGAAGTTTGTGATGTCATCCTTTGATCACTACTCGGGAACCTCTGACCCATTCCTCCATCTCCGCCAGTACCAGGCCAAGATGGCAGTCTATGCCCACAACGACCTCCTTCTGTGCCGAGCATTCCCATCCAACCTCAAGGGGGTCACCTACCACTGGTTTTATTTGCTCCCAAGGAATTCACTCTAGAAATTCCATGAAGTAACCGATGCGTTTTACAACACGTTTGTTTCTTGGAGAGAATTCCAGAGGAATAGAACCACCTCCTTACAATCAAGATGAAACATGTTCCTCCAAACGAATCGCCAGTACACGTACAATTGATTTCCACTGATCTCACCAGATCCAAATTAAGTTTGTCGTTGCCACTTGCAACTCTCGCCAAACTCCAATATCAATTGTAAGCTTCCAACTTCAGCTCAGCTATCCAAACGGAATGCACCTATACATGCATTCCCATCACTTCACCTGAAGAGAAATACCATATGAGCCAACCAACGAACGTGTCTCTCACTCAGCAACTTCATGGAACTCTATTCCAAATGACCTCAAGAAGAACCTATCATGAGCTAACACCGACTCTCTAACTAACTGGCTCTCTCCAGTCCACATGTCTTCGAGACGGTCCAACCAAATCTGAGTAGAGCACACCAAACACCATCATCGGCTTCAACAAACTGGATGCACACCCCCTTATGCAAGCTTAACCATCTCCTTAACAGAAGATCAACTGTTCATCGAGATCACAATGCTTCACCTCTACGTGAAGTCCAACTCTTCACCTCTACGTGAAGTCCCAATCAGCTTCTCGAGAACCCAAATAGCTTCTTATGGGTTGCATCACCAAATGGCCTCGCCTTTATGGCTGCCTACATACCTTGCCCAAGGAATCGAGCCAACCGTAGTTCATTTAAATAAGCTCCATCAAGCTCAAACACTTGTGACTGAGTCTTCAGCAGCGAACCGACCTGGCTGAGTTATATGAACTTTCTCACTACCGTCATGGAGAACAACGGCCTTCGACTTGATTTTGTCGCGGTCACAAACTTGAGATTCATGCTTCTTCACCCACTTTCGTGGTTTTATTTTAGTTCTAATGGCTGCAAATAATTCGACATTCTCATCAATATCATCAACTTGTTCAGCATCAAAACTGGCTACTTGATCTTCACCCGGTGTCACCTTCGGTGAAGTCCTCACTGATACTAAGCCAACTGGAGATGGTGGAGTAGCATCCAACTTCAACCGCTGTGATACTTTCTTGGTCTTCGTCCTCTCCACCTGCTGAGAGACGGTAGACTTCAACACTGAAGTCTCATCAAACGTGACATTTTGACTCAACACGATCTTCTTATTTTCGGAGTCCCATAACCTGTAGCCTTTCATATTTCTTTTGACACCCAAAAACACAAACTTTTTTGCTTGCGGATTCACCATGCCATCTCTGGCACTAAAGTAAGCCGGACTTTCAAATTCTCGCAGCAAACCATGACCTTGAGTAGCTTTTCTAGACCAAACTTCCCATAGAGTTTTATCTCCTATCGCAGTCGATGACAGTCCATTTATGAGATGGCTAGCACACACAATCGCCTCAGCCCAAAACGATTTGTCTAATCGTGCATTAGACAGAAACACCGAGCCTTCTCCAGCAAGGAACAGTTTACCTTCTTAGCCAACCCATGTATTCCATCTGTGAAGTGAGTACCAATACCAGTGTTCTGGCCAAATTGTAGTAAATGGTTCTTGTATCTTTCAACATTATCAATTTGTAGCTATTTGATCTTCCTACCAGTCTGCTTCTCCATCATATCCTTCCACTTCACCAACATATCTAGGGCTTCACACCTTTGTCTCATGGGATATATCCAACAATGCCCAGATAAATTATCAATAAAAGAGATAAAGTACCTATGACCTCCAAGCGATGCAGTCTTAGCAGGTCTCCAGATACTTATGTGAACACAATCAAGAAGACCTTCAGAGTGGTGAGTAGTGGTGTTGAATTTCACCTTTTTCTTATCCAGAACGCCATGTTCACCCAATTCCACGATGTAGGTAGATGCACCTTCCAATGATCCCTTCTTTGCTGGAGCTTGCAAAAACTTTTCACCTCCGTGTCGACTCTCATCTGCCAAACCTGTGTGCAAACATTATCTAAAGAAATAGAAGTCTCCACCTGACCTGTAACTGTACTACCCTTCAAGTAGTAGATATTGTTCCAGCGGACGCCCTTCATAACCACCATTGAGCCTTTGGTCATCTTGAGAACACCATCTCGTATAGATACCACAAGACCCAACGTTTTCAAAGCACGAACAGAGATAAGATTTCTTTTGAGTTGAGGTACATACCTCACTTCCTTCAATTCTTTTACTATTCCATCATCCATCTTGATACGGATCGTACCCATCCCTACTATATTACATGGATGATCATCACCCATGACAGCGACACATCCATCTAGCTTCTCAAAGCTAGAAAACAAGTCCATGTTCGGGCACACATAATAGGTAACTCCTGTATTTAAGATCCACTCAGAATTATCTGAGAAATCAACAGTAGGACTAGTAAAAGAGAAAGAAAATACCGATGAGTCTGAGTCCGATCCATCCGCCTGTGAAGTACTGGCATGAGTACTGGCCACCTGTGCGAGATTTACCTCGGTCATCGACTCCTTCTTACCTTTGGCTTTCAGACAATCAACTTTCCAGTGCCCTAGCTCATGCATAAGGCGCACCGGTTCCTCTTTAGATTTCTGAAACATGATCTGGACTTCGATCTTCCCTGATCACCTCTTCCCTTTCGATTGGAACTCCTGCCTTTTACCGCAATGTCTCTGCTGTTGTGCTCCCTGAAGAAGACAGTCTATCTTGCCTTCTTACTTCATAATTTACAAGAGCAGCAGACACCTCATTGTAGTTAAGAAATTTTCTTCCATTGATCAATGTAAGAGTAAAGGTCTCATACTCTTCTTCAGGAAGAGAATTCAATAGAATTACCGCCTTATCTTCTTCATCGATCTCTACATCCACATTAACCAGGTCTATAAGAAGCTTTGTGTAGCTATTCATGTGTTCGCTAATGGAGCATCCTCTCGTCATCTGGAAACGATAAAGCTTACTCTTCAACTGCAACCGCGATTCGACGTTTTTCGTCAGATACTTTTTCTCCATGATCTCCCACAGCTGCCTCGCAGATGTTTACTGCATCACATGATACTTGATGTCTTGTGTCAAACAAGACCTGATCAAGCCATACACTGTCCAGTTCATTTTGTCCCAATCTTCTTCAGTAGTTGAATCGCGCTTCTTCTCTAACCGTAGAGTGTCTTCGAGGTTTGATGCCGTTAGTGCATCTGTCACCTCACACTTCACATATCGAAGTTGTTCTTGTCGTCGAACTTCACCACATCAATCCTCAATAGATGTGGATTCATGAATTTCACCGTAGATGTACCATCTCTATCCATCTTCTCAACTGATTCCTCAAAGTAATGCGAAAGCAAACGGAGTTAGATAAAACAAACTAGATAAAGATAGGATCTTCACCTCCACGCGAAACCCTCGATGAATTTCCAAAGCAATCTACTCCTCCGAATTGATTCCTTGAGCAATCCACATGCTGTTTTGAGATCGACACACGATCCCACAAATAGTCCCAACGTTGCTCCGAGATCGAAACATGATCTCCACCAAAAGTAAGTGATGCCCTTGAAATCAACACACGATCCCACGACGAACCTGTGATGCTCTGATACCACTTGTTGCGCGCGTGGTGCAACAACCTCTCTGAGAAATCCGCACCAAACAGAGATAAATGCAGCTGGAGATGTACCCAACACGACAACAATAGAGAAACAATAGAGAAAGCAAATCAACACAGTATTTAATGAGATTCAACAATTTGCCTACGTACTTGGGGCAAGGGGGAGAGATTTTATTTATTCAACAATCAATACAAGCCAATACAAAGAGATACTTTCAAGGATTTCCAGTGATACAATACATGAGGGTTCTATCCCTTATTTATAGCCACAGAGTCCTAGAGATTTAGGAAACCCTGATTGGATTCGACCCCAAAACAGAAAAGGAGTCTGAATCCAAAAAGGAGACAAAACGTGTCTGTCGGTTGACCGCCCTTGTCCTCGGTCAATCGGGCCGGTCAACCGGGACCAACCAGGAGCAGAAGCCTTTCAGTCGGTCGACCGATCGGTCGACCGTTCCTTTGCCACGGTCGACGCGGGCGGTCGACTGGGCCATGTCTGTGCATGTCGTGCACACTGGTTGACTGGGCGGTTGACCAGCCTTATCCACCAGTCGACCGGGCTCTGTCCAGGCCTGATTCAATGCCGTTTTTGCTTCCTTTTATTTTCAGTCTCTGTGCTATCTTCCTCTATCTCCTTTATCTCCTCTCCCCGAACAATTCTCCACCTCGGTGAAGATTTTCTAAATCTGAGCCGAACTCTAACGAACAACTGGCGAAATCGGCACACGATCTCGGCGAAATCGACACACGATCTCGGCTTGAGCGCTCCGAACAAAATCGACACACGATCTCGGCGAAATCGACACACGATCTCGACTTGGCCAACATACGAAACATGTTCCTTCAAACGAATCGCCAGTACACGTACAATTGATTTCCACTGATCTCACTAGATCCAAATTGAGTTTGTCGTTGCCACTTGCAACTCTCGCCAAACTCCAATATCAATTATAAGCTTCCAACTTCAGCTCAGCTATTCAAACAGAATGCACCTATACACGCGTTCTCATCACTTAACCTGAAGAGAAATACCATACGAGCCAACCAACAAACGTGTCTCTCACTCAGCAACTTCATGGAACTCTATTCCAAATAACCTCAAGAAGAACCCATCATGAGCCAACACTAACTCTCCAACTGACTGGCTCTCTCCAGTTCACACGTCTTTAAGACGGTCTAACCAAATCTGAGTAGAGCACACCAAACACCATCATCGGCTTCAACAAACTGAATGCACACCCCTTATGCAAGCTTAACCATCTTCTCACCAGAAGATCAACTGTTCATCGAGATCACAATGCTTCATCTCTACGTGATGTCCAACTCTTCACCTCTACGTGAAGTCCAGCTCTTCACCTCTACGTAAAGTCCCAATCAGCTTCTCGAGAACCCAAATAGCTTCATATGGGTTGCATCACCAAATGGTTGCACCTTTACGCCTGTCTACGTACCTTGCCCAAGGGATCAAGCCAACCGTAGTTCATTTAAATGAGCTCCATCAAGCTCAAGCACTTGTGACTGAGTCTTCAGCAGCGAACCGACCTGGCTGAGTCATATGAACGTCCTCACTATCGTCATGGAGAACAACAGCCTTCAACTTGAGTTTGTCGCGGTCACAAACTTGAGATTCATGCTTCTTCGCCCACTTTCGTGGTTTTATCTTGGTTCCAATAGCTGCAAATAATTCGACATTCTCATCAGCGTCGTCAACTTGTTCAGCATCAAAACTGGCTACTTGATCTTCACCCGGTGTCACCTCCGGTGAAGTCCTCACTGATACCGAACCAACTGGAGATAGTGGAATAGCATCAACCTCCACCCGCTGTGGTACTTTCTTGGTCTTTGTCCTCTCCACCTGCTGAGAGACGGTAGACTTCAATATTGAAGTCTCATCAAACGTGACATATTGACTCAACACGATCTTCTTGTTTCGTGGTCTCATAACCTGTAACCTTTCATATTTCTTTTGACACCCAAAAATACAAACTTCTTTGCTCGCGGAATCACCATACCATCTCTGGCGCTAAAGTAAGCCGGACTTCCAAATTCTCGCAGCAAACCATGACCTTGAGTAGCTTTTCTAGACCAAACTTCCAGTAGAGTTTTATCTCCCATCGCAGTCGATGACAGTCCATTTATGAGATGGCTAGCATACACAATCGCCTCAGCCTAAAACGATTTGTCTAATTGTGCATTAGACAACAAACACCGAGCCTTCTCCAGCAAGGAACGGTTTACCTCCGTAGCCAACCCATCTATTCCATCTGTGAAGTGAGTACCAATACCAGTGTTTTGGCCAAATTGTAGGAATTGGTTCTTGTATCTTTCAACATTACCAATTTGTAACTCCTTGATCTTCCTACCGGTCTGCTTCTCCATCATATCCTTCCACTTCACCAACATATCTAGGGCTTCACACCTTTGTCTCACGGGATATTTCCAACAATGCCTCGATAAATTATCAATAAAAGAGACAAAGTACCTATGACCTCCAAGGGATGCAGTCTTAGCAGCTCTCCAGATACTTACGTGAACACAATCAAGAAGACCTTCAGAGTGGTGAGTAGTGGTGCTGAATTTCACCTTCTTCTTGTCCGGAATGCCGTGTTCACCAAATTCTAAGTTGCAGGTAGATGCACCTTCCAATGATCCCTTCTTTGCTAGAGCTTGCAAAGAATTTTCACCTCTGTGTCCGACTCTCATCTGCCAGACCTGTATGCAAACATTATCTGAAGAAATAGAAGTCTCCACCTGACCTGTAACGTACTACCCTTCAAATAGTAGAGATTGTTCCAGCGGACGCCCTTCATAACCACCATTGAGCCTTTGGTCATCTTGAGAACACCATCTCGTATAGAAACCGACCCAATGTTTTCAAAGCACGAACATAGATAAGATTTCTTTTAGTTGAGGTACATACCTCACTTCCTTTAATTTTCATACTATCCCATCATCCATCTTGATACGGACTGTACCCATCCCTGCTATATTACATGGATGATCATCACCCCATGACAGCAACACATCCATCTAGCTTCTCAAATCTAAAAAATTAGTCCATGTTTGGGTACACATGATAGATAGCTCCTGTATCTAAGATTCACTCAGAATTATATGAGAAACCAACAGTAGGAGTAGTAACAGAGAGAGAAAATATCGATGAGTCTGAGTCTGATCCTAGATGCCTGTGAAGCACTGGCATGAGTACTGGCCACCTGTGTGAGATTTGCCTCGGTCATCGACTCCTTCGTACCTTTGGCCTTCGGGCAATCAACTTTTTAGTGCCCTAACTCCTTGCATAAGGCACACTGGTTCTTCTTCAGATCTCAGAAACCTGATCTGGACTTCGATCTTCCCTGATCACCTCTTCCTTTCCGATTGGAACTCCTGCCTTTTACCGCCAATGTCTCTGCTATTGTGCTCTCTGAAGAAGACAATCTGTCATGCCTTCTTACTTCATAATTCACAAGAGCAGCAGACACCTCATTGTAGTTAAAAATTTTCTTTCACTGATCAATGTAAGAGTAAAGGTCTCATACTCTTCTTCAGGAAGAGAATTCAATAGAATTACCGCCTTATCTTCTTCATCGATTTTCACATCCACATTAACCAGGTCTGTAAGAAGCTTTGTGTAGCTATTCATGTGTTCGTTAATGGAGCATCCTCTCGTCATCTGGAAACGATAAAGCTTATTCTTCAACTATAACCGCGATTCGACGCTTTTTGTTAGGTACTTTTTCTTCATGATCTCCCACAGCTGCCTCACAGATGTTTCATGCAACACATGATACTTGATGTCTTGTGTCAAATAACACCTGATCAAGCCACACGTTGTCCGGTTCATCTTTTCTCAATCTTCTTCAGTAGTCGAATCGCGCTTCTCCAACCGTAAAGTGTCTTTGAGGTTTGATGCTGTTAGTGCATCCATCACCTCACATCTCCACATACCGAAGTTGTTCTTGTCGTCGAACTTCACCATATCAATTCTCAACGAATGTGGATTCACAGAATACACCGTAAATGACCATCTCCAACCATCTTCTCTACTGATTTCTCAAAGCAATGCGAAAGCAAACGAAGTTAGATAAAACAAACTAGATAAAGATAGGATCTTTACCTCCACATGAAACCCTCGAAGAGTTTCCGAAGCAATCTACTCCTCCGAATTAATTCATCGAGCAATCCACACACTGTTTTGAGATTGACACACGATCCCACAAACATTCCCAACGCTGCTCCGAGATCGACACACGATCTTCACCAAACAGCAACTGATGCCCTTAGAATCAACATACGATCCCACAATGAACCTGGGATGCTCTTATACCACTTGTTGCGCTCGCGGTGCAACAACCTCTCTGAGGAATCCACACCAAACAGAGACAGATGCAGCCGGAGATGTACCCAACACGACAAGAACAGAGAAACAATAGAGAAAGCAAATCAACACAGTATTTAACGAGGTTCGGCAATTTGCCTACGTCCTTGGGGGCAAGGGAGAGAGATTTTATTAATTTAACAATCAACACAAGCCAATACAGAGGGATAATTTCAGGGATTTCTAGTGATACAATACATGAGGGTTCTAGCCCTTATTTATAGTCACAGAGTTCTAGCGATTTAGGAAACCTTGATTGGATTCGATCCCAAAACAGAAAAGGAGTCCGAATCCAGAAAGGAGACAAAACGCGTCTGTCGGTCGACTGGCCGGTCGATCGACCCTTGTCATCGATCGATTGGCCCAGTCGACCGGGACCAACCGAGAGTAGAAGCCTTTCAGTCGGTCGACCGGGCGGTCGATTGTTCCTTTGCCACGGTCGACCGGGCCATGTCTGTGCACGTCGTGCACACCGGTCGACTTGGCTGTCGACCAGCCTTGTCCACCGGTCGACCGCCCGGTCGACCGGGCTCTGTCCAAACCTGCTTCAATGTCGTTCTCACTCTCTTTAATTTTCAGTCTCTGTGTTATCTTTCTCTACCTCCTTTTTCTCCTCTCTCCCTACAACACTCTCTCTCCTCCTCAACCTCTACTCCCCTGGGAAGGAAATGCCAATGCCAGAAGTCGCTGTCCTACGCAACCTCATCACACTCTTACACCGCAGCCCAGAAGCCGAGCATGAGATCCTAAAGTACACCAGGTGTGCTCGGGCTAAAATGACAGACCTTGGAGTCGAATCTTTCTTTGGAAAGGGAACTGTTGGTAGCCGTGAGTTGAGCTGGTTTGCCGGAGATTCATGGAATATGGGGTTGAAGATGGCAAAGGAGAAAAAGTATGACTCTTCCGCAGAATTCCTAGAATTTGCATCAGAATTCTACAGCAAGATCTGTAACGGGAGTGGTGAAATTCTATTCATGATTTGTAAAGCTTTGATTATGAGTGTTGGAGCAATGATCAATGCTGAGAGGGGCAGAAGAAGGTACCAATGGCAGAGTCAAATGTCAGAAAGGCCATGGGAATGCTCAGTAGAGCTGGCAAGGTATGATCACCATCAGAATATTTTGGAGAAATAATCTAAATACACTAGGTAGAATATGTTATTGATGAACACCCATACAAATGCACTGTTAGTCTTGATCTACCACATTTACAGTAAACCATTGTGGAAGAAAGAACTAAATATTTCAGATGTTTCTCAACATACAGTTTAGGTTATGGAATCAACATCTTTATATGATTTGGAAGCATCGTTTGAAATCTGATTTCAAATTTGTGGATTAACAAATTGCATTTCCTAAGCATCAGTTTCACTTAGTTCTTAAAGCAGTATTATAAGTGAAACAAATGCTTTTGCTGCCTTAAACATCTTGATCTAATTTGTCAACTTATGAATGCAGCTACTTCCTTCAGTCTCCGGCAGTGATCAGGAAGCTGATGCCTCTAGCCTCATCTTCCTGCACACATTCAACACCTACCATCTCCTCAACAGGATCAATGATGCCCAGCAGCAACAACTCCAGCTGATAATGCTTCTTCCAAATCATGCACCCCTCACAACCTCTTCCGACTGGGTCTCGCGGCTGCCTAGGGCAGCAGGACAAATCCAGAGGCTGCAGAGTTTGCCCTGAACGCCTGCCTCTCGGCACTCCTGGCATGCCCCTTGCCGGACTACCATATGGTCGGCACTGTCCTCCGCAGTCTGGCTAGGCTCACAGGGCTTCTGGGAAAGGACTACATCACAAGCGATGGGGCCTTTGGTGTGTACAGGCAGGCGTACCAGCTCATCGTGGGGCTAAAAGAGGGGGAGTATCCAATTGAAGAGGGGAAATGGCTTGCGACAATAGCATGGAACAAAGGAGGGATGGCTCTCTGGCGTCGACAGGTTGAGGTGGCGAGGAGGTGGATGAAGATGGGTTTAGATTTGGCCCGGCATGTGAGGGGGATGGAGTAAGTATACAGCAGGAATGGAGGAGGCTTAGCTAATTTCGAAAGACATGTAAAGGTGGTGGTTGTGGTGGTGTTGATGATAATAGAGGAGCGAGCTGGAGCAGGCCTGAGATAATCTCGCAATAGCTGCATCTTCCGTAAGTATATTGCAGATAAAGAAAATGAATGTACAGATACACTGAAAGCACTGGAAGACTGCATTAGTTATAACCTGGCTCTGTTTACACCGCATAGTGAATGATGTATTACAATTCTGAGATATCTGTGTTCACATAAACATTTGTAAAATCATAGAACCAAAGAGGAATCTGTGCGATTGTTCAAAAGTTTTGGTCGCCCTGATAATAAATGAGGGAGGCATACAAATTGCTGAAATTTGATCAATGCCTTGGACAGGAAATTTTATTTTGAATGCCTGGAGGAGAGCAGGCAAAAGTACACAATCGGAAACAATGGTGAGTATTCCCACACTGGATACCAATAGAGGCCTCAACACACCACCAGAAACAATGACAGTTATCCCTTCATCTGGAGCAGTGGAAGCCTCTGTGCTGGAGCTGAGGGTTCCAACAACGTACGTCTTGAGAAGATGTCTCCTTAGGGTGAGACACTGCATGCCGAGTGAACCTGAGCAAGAAGAACCTTAGGGGTGAGAGGATGTCTCCTACTGCTTATAGCAAGAGCCTGGCTCTGACGGGGCATCTCGGCCAAATCCAGCCAGTGGTGCAGCCGCAACCCCTCTCTGATTCAGCAAGCACCTGAAGTGAGCCAATCTTCCTGTAACTTGCTCTGGGTCCTTCGCCAGCTTCTCCAGCGGAGTCCACAGCCGTTCTAGGTGACATGCAATAAACGCTCAATATCAACAAATCTCTTTTTATGGAAGGCAGCAAAACGCGATACCTTACTAGTTGAATTTTAACTAAAGGAACATGTGCCTAACCATTGAGGAAACTAATCATTCGCATTCTATGACCAGGTTCATGTTTTCCTTCATTAAGACACTTGCAAGGTCTCTAAATGCCACTTAAAGAATAAGAACTAGCTGATCATCTCTGTTAACATTATATCTGAGATAGAGAGTCACTGGGTACTTGCTTAACGAAAATCTAAGATATGTTAAACTAGCAAATGATAATAATAACAATACCAAACAAGCAAAATGCATGACTTACATGCTAATGAAAAAAGAATTCAAATCATCAAAGATGATCTCTTTTCTTATAAAGCTGTATCTGTTGAGTTGAATTTGATGGGAGAACAAGGCAAGGAAATACAGCAGGAAAAAAAAAAAGAGAGTTGCATCCAAGCATTCATTTAACTACCTTACAGTGAGGAACAATGCATCTTAAAATTTTCTCAAACTCCTAATATTTCACTTAATTTCAGCAACAAGGGAGGCAATAACATGAAAGGTTGATTTAAAAAAAAAAAAAAGCTCTTAAGTTGAATGACACAGAGTATTCATATCCGTAAAATCGTTTTAGGCAGTAAGCAATCAATCTAAACCAAGCAATCAGGGATCAATAACAGCAGACTTTCAGTTTATATTCTATTCGTGCCCTTAGAAGGATAATAGACTTTTCAATAGAAGCTAAGATCTTTGTGTATTATTAACTCCCAAGATCTTCTGTAACCGTTATGATTATTGCATATTTGATAAAGAGGCTACCCGAGAAAATCAAACAACATGGTAATTGCAGGCTCATAGTAATAGCAGTAAAAGAACTGAATATAAGATTGAACATATTACCTGCTGCTGCTGCAGCCCGCGGCCAAATGGTTTGCTGTATATCTGATGTATCTATGTGTTCTCCCCACATGCACACCTCACCACCAATTACCAATTTCTGCTGTTCAGGTCTAGAGATATTTACAAGCGGCTCATTCATATAGAACCCTTGCCATGTCGCATCTAAATGGTCTAGGTACCACTTATCCTGGTTGCTGACAATGCACCGTAACCCCGCAGCAACCACTTTTTCAGCAACTCCACCACCAAGCCTGGTAGCCCATAAAAAGGGGATTCATTATGAGAAATTTGAATAGCAGAATCAGTTATCAATGGATTTTCATTTCTGTTTCCTTTATTAATTGTGATTGTGAATGATATCGGTCTACTTGTTTTGATAACAGTAAGAGTGGAAATAAATGACTAGCTAACGTGAGGGCAACACATCTGATTCTTTGGTATTGATGACGCAAAATAGCTTAGCGCTCAGGATGGAAATTATTCACATCAAAATTCAAATAGATCAGATTCTTTGGAGATCATCAATAAGTTTAAATATGTTGCTGCCCAAGGGATGAAGACCTATGCTAATGAAGTCTTTTGAGCATTGTCATTAATTCGACATCAAGGGAGGTTCTAGTAGTGAATCTAATGGGGGACGGAAGGTGATTTAGGATTTGTGGTGGGATTTTGGTGGAGTTGAGGAAGAATAAGAATTTAGAGATTGGATATGATCACGATCTATTTTCTTCATTCCAAAACCTTAGCTTTCCTTTTTTTGATTTGAAGGTGATTGCGATTCCCTCTTATTACATCAGCTTGGTATCAGAGCTTTGGCTCCAATCCCCTTTAACAAATTTTCTTCCCCTCCTCTAAACACTAGCTTTTCTCAAACCCTAAATCTAGATCCAATCATAGATTTATTCAAACCAAAAAAAAATTGTTTCAAAATCAGCGAAATTCAGCTGAAAATTCAAGAAATTCCAAACGAATTATTGTTCCTCTACTCCCAGTACTATTCCAGAAATTTTCAATCTGTTCTTCAAAAAATATACTGTAGCAAAATAATCCCAAATTCACTCTGAAAATTCCCAAGTTTTACAGTTCCTCCTCCATCTTCGTCTTCAACACCCACAACAACCCTCATCTCCATCATCATCGTCATCCTCTAGCATCTTAACCATTTCCACCATCTTCACCATCAACTTCTCTGTCATCTCCTTCTTCCTCCTCTTAATCAAGCCTTAGAACCCATCGTTGCATTTCCTTCCACCTCGCACGACGACCCAATCTCAAAACTCACCGCCCCTGCCAATATCATCAAACGCCGACGACAGATCCTCATCACTGCCAACTCCGCCCTCACCATGGATCGATGCCTCACCAACGATTGACGCCACCGACTTCGTCTTCAACGTCCTCAAGCTCCTCCACCTTCCTCCGAACGTCAGCAGCGCTAGATCTGAGTCACCGCCACCTTCTCTCGTCTAGTTCTTCACATTGCCGTCCTCTTCACCCTCGTCATCATCCTCGCCGACTTCGCGCCGCCGCCACCTCTTCAAGATCATCATCGACTGAGTCCTCCCTATAAATTAGGTCGTCGCCGTATCTTTGTCGTCGCCGTAGCCAGCTAGCGTCGCCGCCGCCTTTAGATTGTGCAATCACCACCCGTTGTAATACCCCGTTCCGGAATACGTACTTAGTTGCGTATTCAGTTTCCCTAGCGTATTTTTCCGAATTGCATCCTGTATTCGACCGATTTCAGTTCCAAATGTCATTTTCCTATACCTTGGATTTTATGTGATTTTCTGGAATTTTTCTGAATTTAATTAAATATTTTCAAAACCGGTGTCGGCCAGTGCCGCTGACCGATTCCAGGATTTTAACTCGCAAGCAGTTAGGAATTTCTAGATGGTCCTTTAGGCATTATTCCTTAGAATCATATTTTCAACCTACACTCTTTTTCTGGAGGTTTACGAATTTATGAAAATTCCAACGGAGTCGGCAGGTGACTGATTCCGGGATTTTTAATTTTAAAACTACAAATTATTTCTTCAAACGAATTTCACCATGAGTCTTAAAATCTTATTCTTGATTTTTGGTAAAATTTTCGGGTCATTCCGAAATACTTGAATTTTGGACATTTTTTCAATAATTGCGAATTCCACATTTTCCACCTCATTTCCCACTCACCCCCCACCTAACACCACTCATTCTCTCTCTCTCTCCTTGGCCGGCCAAGTGGCCAAGGAGAAGGACACTCACCTCACCCCCTATTTACACAAAAACCCCTCTCATTTCCTTTAATTCCACCTCTTTGCAAAATCCCAAATCCTATATAAGACTTTCCCTTTACACTTTAATCCTTTTCTTCCTCATTTCTACACAAGTGGGAGAAGCTCTCACCAAACCCTCTTCTTCCTCAACCTAAACCCTAGCTCCAAGAACACTTCAAGACCTTTCCCTCCAGCCCAAGCAACTGAATTGAAGCTTGGATCGTGGCTCACTTCGTCGCCAAGGATCTCATAGGTGCCTTTGACGACTACCCGCTTCCCGGACTCGTAGAGCTTCGATCTAACGATTCCAAGTGAGTATTTCACTCACCAAGACTTGAATTAGCCCTAGAACACTTGTATCTACACCTCTTGTACACCTAGGTCACCAAAAACCATGATTTGGACCATCAAACACACTTCCAGAAAATCTGTTCTGTCACTGTTTTTCCCACTATTAGTCGACTTACCCTAGGAGCTAGTCGACTAGAACACTTAGCTGAAACTTAGTTTTTTTGGAAAACACAGTATTAGTCGACTTACCCCAATTATCAGTCGACTAATCTTTTCTGGACATAAATCTCAACTCTCTGGAAATCACTATTAGTCGACTCCTGAATCCTCCTAGTCGACTAATCCTCCCTGGACCAGAAATCCAACTTTCTGTATCAACAGACTTAGTCGACTTGAGTCTCTGTTAGTCGACTAGAGCTCCCTATTAGTCGACTAACCCTTACCCCTAGTCGACTAATTCTGACTGTGTGTCATAGTTAATTTCTGTTCTGAATTTGGTTCTTATGCTTGTTACATGTGTATTATATCTTGCTTGTTCATGCTTCAATACTGATATTACATGACCTATTACTGAATAGATGTATCTCTTGTTACCTCATGACTTGTTATTGCATATTCTTGTATCATGACATGTAAATAGTAAATATCACCACCCATCATGCCATCTCTTAAAACAAAGCATGATACACTTGACTTTCCTATAAAAAGCACCAACTTACATATGGATCGGGGGAAATATGCGGATATCGATACGTGTTCGTGTTTACAGTGGTAGTAGGTATATTGTACAATCATATTCCGGTCTAACCTGTGGTACACCAGGGGACCGAGGGGAGTGCTTGCTCCCTATTCCTGAATCAGTCATGACTAAGGGCATACAGAAGACCCTCCTGAATAGCCTAGCGGCTGGCTTCCGTCACCAAGCAACGGAACAATCCTGGACCGTTATCCCGGGCATGTACGGGGTCCACTGTAAACATAGTTCGTCGATACCCCCGCTGTTTCCAATAACAACCTTGAGTTACTAGGATATGGATCTATGTGAGCTGGGACGCTGGGTCACATAGCTAGATATCACAGTAAAGCAAGTAATAATAATAATAGACCATAGCTATGCATTCATTCCATGCTGACTTCAGTTCTATTCGTTTTCCCCACTTGTTGATTTATATTCGTTAGACTGTTCCGGTTTTCTTATTCTTGTACCTTAGCCACTTGGCTGTATTTGTTGTTGTTATATGTCTTGATCCCTTGGATTTGCACATTCAGATTCCGAGGCTTGGGTCGAAGTGGAGCCATCCACCGAAGATCAGGCTTTCTTTAGCGAGCAGGCAAATTAGCTCCGGTCCTCGTGCCAGACTCTCTCCTTTTGATTCACGAGATCCTCTTTCTACTTGTGAGCTTTTGTATACATATTGTATATATTTTTTGGACTTGGTTATGATGTAATACACATGTAGTGTGTAATACTTTATAATATCCTGTGATAACTTTGTATGTGTACTTCTTGTGTTGGCATATGTATTGATACCACGCTTTGTCGGGTACTTTGTATTTCTTGTTGTACTTTTATGCTTAGCGTATATACGTGGGGGCAAGTTATGACCTACATATATACGTCGCAGTGACGTCCCCGTATCTGTGGACTCGGGGCGTTACAGGTTGGTATCAGAGCCTAGGCTCTCACACCTAAAGTACGATCAAGCAGCAAATTAACAATTTGCTGGTGCCAACTACAATGTACAAAGTTATCTAGTCCTTCTTGATTCCTTCTTGATTCCATCCCTTGTGTCCTAAATTCCTCCCATTTTTCCAATCTCAGTTATCCTTTACCAATCGGTATGGAGAGGAGGACGGGACGTAACAACTCCGGGCAAGCGTCGAATGGACCCACTGGAGACCATGTGGATATTCTGAGAGTCATTCAGACTATGATGGAGAACCAGCAGCAGCAGACGGAGCTCCTCCGGCAGGAATTGGCAGCTCCCAAGGAGCAGAGGCCCGGAAATGTATCGGACTTCAGGCGACTGCAACCAGCCATCTTCTCGGGAGAAGAGAAACCATTGGATGCTGAGCAGTGGTTGACAGACACCACTGATTTGCTGAATGCGGCCAGAGTACCGAAGGAGAGCCAAGTTGAGGTCGCCAAGATTCAGTTGAAAGATGTTGCTAGAACTTGGTGGCTTGCTGAAGAGGCCAGACTGGAGAAGCCTGTCACCTGGGACACATTCTCCAAGAGCTTCTATGCCAGATTCTTCCCAGCTACTGCACAGAAGGACATGGAAGAGCAGTTCATCAGGCTTCAGCAAGGGAGTAGGTCCGTGGACGAGTATGCCGCGGAATTTCTCAGACTGAGCCGCTTTGCCCCGTACATGGTAAAGGACGAGGAGAAGCGGCGAGCAGGTTCCAGCAGGGCTTGCAGATGGACATTCAGATGTTCTTAATGCCCCAACAGCTGAAGACTTATTCAGAGGTTCTTACCATAGCTCGGGAAGTGGAGCGTGGGTTGGAGAAGAAGCAAGAGGATCAGATGAGGAACCAGGCCATGAAGAGGCCGTTTCCACCAATGGGGAGAGGAGGCCCATTCAGAGCAGCGAAGGTGCAGATGAGGCAGCAATTCAGATCAGCTCCTTACCAGGCGGGCCAACCATCGGCCTTCTGCAGTTATTGTCAGAAGCCGGGCCACATTCGTCAGAATTGCCGTAGGGCAAATGGATTGTGTTTGTGTGTGGATCCAAGGATCATTCTATAGAAGCCTGTCCGCACAGAAGGATGGGGATAGCCGGCCAAGCTTTGCCAGCACTTCAGGGACCGGTTGGACAGAGAGCACTTCCAGGGCCACCGGGGCAGAGGAATCAGGGACCAGTGATGAGGAGAGCTCTTCCCCTTCCTCCACAGCATGTTGTTCGCCCAGTCCAGAGGGGAGCTAGGACAGCAGCAGGGCGTGGAAGAGGTCAAGCCTACAACTTGACGGAAGTGGAAGCTGAGACTTCTGAGGAGGTGATAACAGGTAATATCAGAGTGCATTCTCAACCTGTTTTAGCCCTCTTCGATTCCGGTGCTTCGCATTGTTTTATCTCAGATCATTTTGTGGCATTGCATTCTATACCTGTTAAAGTGTTAGACCACAAGTGGGAGATTAGTACTGGGAATGGAGTGGTCATGTCTTCTAGGGTCTGTGCTGATTGTCCAGTGGAACTTTGTGATAAGACCTTGGCCATAGATATGCTCGTGCTAGACACTAAAGGGTACGACGTAATCTTAGGCATGACCTGGCTCAGTCAGTACCATGCAGTTATTGACTGTAGGGAGAAGAAGATTATTTTCAGGATCCCCCGTCAACCGGAATTTCAATTTTGTGGTGAGGTGAAGTCTACCAAGAGAAAGACTCGGTTGACTACTTCAGAGGTTCAGAAAGGAGTACCGGTGTGGGATGAATTTCCAGGAGTGTTTGCTGAGATCTCAGGACTGCCACCTAAAAGGGTGATTGAGTTCTCAATTGATACTGTGCCTGGGACAGCTCCTATATCTAAGGCTCCGTACAGGATGGCACCGACGGAGGTAGAGATTCTGAAGAAGCAGCTGCAGGAGTACTCTGATAAGGGATTGATTCGGCCAAGTGCTTCGCCATGGGGTGCTCCAGTGCTATTGGCGAACAAGAAGGATGGTGGTAAGAGACTTTGTATTGATTACAGGGAATTGAACAAGGTTACCATCAAGAACAAGTACCCTTGCCAAGGATTGATGATTTGTTTGATCAGCTTCATGGAGCCCGGGTATTCTCTAAAATTGGATTTGCAGTCGGGGTACCATCAGCTAAGGATGAAGACAGAGGATATCCCGAAGACGGCATTCAGGACCCGTTATGGCCACTATGAATTCCTAGTTATGCCTTTCGGAGTCACCAATGCCCCTGCAGTTTTCATGGATTTGATGAACCGAGTGTTCTCGCCCTACCTGGATCAGTTCGTTGTTGTCTTCATAGATGACATCTTGATCTATTCCAGGAACAACAAGGAGCATGCAGAACACTTGAGGATTGTGTTGCAGACTCTCCAGCAGGAGCAGCTTCATGCTAAGAGGAGCAAGTGTGATTTCTGGTTGGACAGCATAGCTTTCCTTGGACACATAGTTTCAGCAGAAGGGATTTCAGTTGACCCCAGCAAAGTCCAGCAGTGAGGGATTGGCAGATTCCGAGGACAGTGACCGAGATTAAGAGTTTTCTTGGACTAGCCGGATATTACAGACGCTTTGTCCAGGATTTCTCTAGGATTGCAGCTCATTGACCAGGCTCACCAGGAAAGGAGAGAAGTATATATGGACAGAGGAGTGTACTGCAGCATTTGAGCAGTTGAAGCAGAGACTCATTTCAGCTCCGATCTTGAAGACTCCCTCGGGTAGAGGAGGGATGGTCATTTTCAGTGATGCATCAGGGAAAGGCCTGGGGTGTGTGCTTATGCAACATGATCATGTTATAGCATATGCATCTAGGCAACTGAAGCCTCATGAGCAGAACTACCCAACTCATGACTTGGAGCTAGCAGCTGTGATATTTGCATTGAAGATCTGGAGGCATTATCTTCTGGGAGATAAAGTGTTGATATACACGGATCATAAGAGCCTCAAGTATATTTTCTCACAGAAGGAGTTGAACATGAGGCAGAGGCGGTGGCTGGAGCTGATGGCGGACTATGATATTGACTTGCAATACCATCCAGGCAAGGTCAATACAGTACCGGATGCACTGAGCAGGATGCCAGAGAATAGGGTGCTTGTCCAAATCACTCAGCAGAAGGAGTTGATTCAGGACATTATCAGATTGGACTTAATGTTGGTTCGAGGAGCTGAGGAGGCAGGACAGCTCATGGCTTTGCAGATTCAGTCAACATTAATAGATGAGATCAAGGAAGCTCAGAAGGAAGACCCCAGATTGCAGCAGTTCCGAGCTCAGGTAGAGGCTGGATTGAGGACTGATATCAGTATTCATCCGGATGGTGCCTTATATTTTGGTAGCAGACTTTGTGTTCCCCAAGGAGAGGTTCGGCAGAAGATTTTGGCAGAGGCTCACAGTTCAGCATATTCCATACACCCAGGGGGAAACAAGATGTATCAGGATATGAAGAAGCATTTTTGGTGGAATGCCATGAAGAGGGAGATAGCCCAGTATGTTGCCAGGTGCTTGGTTTGTCAGCAGGTTAAGATTGAGCATCAGAGATCAGCGGGACTTCTGCAACCCTTACCGATTCCCGAGTGGAAGTGGGAGCACATTACCATGGATTTTGTACGGCATTGCCTCGAAGTCCTAAAGGTAATAATGCGGTGTGGGTAATCATTGACCGTCTCACCAAGTCAGCTCACTTTATACCATTCAGGGTGGGACAGTCAACAGAGGTCTTGGCAGACAAGTACTTGAAGGAGATAGTTCGTCTACATGGAGTTCCTGTTAGTATTGTATCAGACCGAGACACCAGATTCAGATCTCATTTCTGGGAGAGTCTCCAAGAAAGTCTAGGGACTCGTCTGAAATTCAGTACATCATATCATCCTCAGACAGACGGACAATCTGAGAGGACTATCTAGATTCTTGAGGATATGTTGAGGGCCTGCATGATTGAATTCCAGGGATCATGGAAGACCATCTTCACTTGGCGGAGTTTTCTTATAATAACAGTTATCAAGCAAGTATCAAGATGGCACCATTTGAAGCATTGTATGGGAGGAAGTGTAGGTCTCCGATTTGTTGGGATGAAGTCGGTGAGAGGAGACTTTTGGGGCCAGAGATTCTGATTCAGACAACAGACAAGGTCAGGATTATCAGGGATCACCTCAGGGCAGCGCAGAGTCGGCAGAAGAGTTGGGCTGACACTCTGAGAAGGCCATTGGAGTTCCAGACAGGAGATCATGTATTCCTGAAGATATCACCTACCAAGGGAGTAATCCGGTTCGGTACGCGTGGAAAACTTAGTCCAAGATATATCGGCCCATTCGAGATTTTGGATCGAGTGGGAGAGGTGTCTTATAGATTGGCGTTACCGCCATCTTTGGACAGAGTTCACGATGTATTCCACGTGTCACAGCTGAGGAAGTATGTGAAAGATGATAGTCATATTCTGGATCATTCCGAGCTGGAACTACAACCGGACTTGTCATATCAAGAGCAGCCGATGGCTATTTTGGACAGGAGTGTCAAGGCATTGAAGAACAGAGCTATCCCATTGGTTTTGGTGTCTTGGAACAGGCATGCCCCAGGAGAGGCCACGTGGGAACGAGAGGATGTCATCCGTGAGCGTTACCCTCATCTCTTCACAACTTGATTGGTAAGACTCTTCCTTCTTATTCCAATTCTTGTTCTTATCCTTATTCTTATCTACCGTTATCTTCCTTCTTGTCCTTATTTATCTGTTCCCTTTCACTTTACGAAATTTCGAGGACGAAATTTTTGTAAGGTGGGTAGATTGTAATACCCCGTTCCCGGAATACGTACTTAGTTGCGTATTCAGTTTCCCTAGCGTATTTTTCCGAATTGCATCCTGTATTCGACCGATTTCAGTTCCAAATGTCATTTTCCTATACCTTGGATTTTATGTGATTTTCTGGAATTTTTCTGAATTTAATTAAATATTTTCAAAACCGGTGTCGGCCAGTGCCGCTGACCGATTCCAGGATTTTTAACTCGCAAGCAGTTAGGAATTTCTGGATGGTCCTTTAGGCATTATTCCTTAGAATCATATTTTCAACCTACACTCTTTTTCTGGAGATTTTACGAATTTATGAAAATTCCAACGGAGTCGGCAGGTGACTGATTCCGGGATTTTTAATTTTAAAACTACAAATTATTTCTTCAAACGAATTTCACCATGAGTCTTAAAATCTTATTCTTGATTTTTGGTAAAATTTTCGGGTCATTCCGAAATACTTGAATTTTGGACATTTTTCAATAATTGCGAATTCCACATTTTCCACCTCATTTCCCACTCACCCCCACCTAACACCACTCATTCTCTCTCTCTCCCTTGGCCGGCCAAGTGGCCAAGGAGAAGGACACTCACCTCACCCCCTATTTACACAAAACCCCCTCTCATTTCCTTTAATTCCACCCTCTTTGCAAAATCCCAAATCCTATATAAGACTTTCCCTTTACACTTTAATCCTTTTCTTCCTCATTTCTACACAAGTGGGAGAAGCTCTCACCAAACCCTCTTCTTCCTCAACCTAAACCCTAGCTCCAAGAACACTTCAAGACCTTTCCCTCCAGCCCAAGCAACTGAATTGAAGCTTGGATCGTGGCTCACTTCGTCGCCAAGGATCTCATAGGTGCCTTTGACGACTACCCGCTTCCCGGACTCGTAGAGCTTCGATCTAACGATTCCAAGTGAGTATTTCACTCACCAAGACTTGAATTAGCCCTAGAACACTTGTATCTACACCTCTTGTACACCTAGGTCACCAAAAACCATGATTTGGACCATCAAACACACTTCCAGAAAATCTGTTCTGTCACTGTTTTTCCCACTATTAGTCGACTTACCCTAGGAGCTAGTCGACTAGAACACTTAGCTGAAACTTAGTTTTTCTGGAAAACACAGTATTAGTCGACTTACCCAATTATCAGTCGACTAATCTTTTCTGGACATAAATCTCAACTCTCTGGAAATCACTATTAGTCGACTCCTGAATCCTCCTAGTCGACTAATCCTCCCTGGACCAGAAATCCAACTTTCTGTATCAACAGACTTAGTCGACTTGAGTCTCTGTTAGTCGACTAGAGCTCCCTATTAGTCGACTAACCTTACCCCTAGTCGACTAATTCTGACTGTGTGTCATAGTTAATTTCTGTTCTGAATTTGGTTCTTATGCTTGTTACATGTGTATTATATCTTGCTTGTTCATGCTTCAATACTGATATTACATGACCTATTACTGAATAGATGTATCTCTTGTTACCTCATGACTTGTTATTGCATATTCTTGTATCATGACATGTAAATAGTAAATATCACCACCCATCATGCCATCTCTTAAAACAAAGCATGATACACTTGACTTTCCTATAAAAAGCACCAACTTACATATGGATCGGGGGAAATATGCGGATATCGATACGTGTTCGTGTTTACAGTGGTAGTAGGTATATTGTACAATCATATTCCGGTCTAACCTGTGGTACACCAGGGGACCGAGGGGAGTGCTTGCTCCCTATTCCTGAATCAGTCATGACTAAGGGCATACAGAAGACCCTCCTGAATAGCCTAGCGGCTGGCTTCCGTCACCAAGCAACGGAACAATCCTGGACCGTTATCCCGGGCATGTACGGGGTCCACTGTAAACATAGTTCGTCGATACCCCCGCTGTTTCCAATAACAACCTTGAGTTACTAGGATATGGATCTATGTGAGCTGGGACGCTGGGTCACATAGCTAGATATCACAGTAAAGCAAGTAATAATAATAATAGACCATAGCTATGCATTCATTCCATGCTGACTTCAGTTCTATTCGTTTTCCCCACTTGTTGATTTATATTCGTTAGACTGTTCCGGTTTTCCTTATTCTTGTACCTTAGCCACTTGGCTGTATTTGTTGTTGTTATATGTCTTGATCCCTTGGATTTGCACATTCAGATTCCGAGGCTTGGGTCGAAGTGGAGCCATCCACCGAAGATCAGGCTTTCTTTAGCGAGCAGGCAAATTAGCTCCGGTCCTCGTGCCAGACTCTCTCCTTTTGATTCACGAGATCCTCTTTCTACTTGTGAGCTTTTTGTATACATATTGTATATATTTTTTGGACTTGGTTATGATGTAATACACATGTAGTGTGTAATACTTTATAATATCCTGTGATAACTTTGTATGTGTACTTCTTGTGTTGGCATATGTATTGATACCACGCTTTGTCGGGTACTTTGTATTTCTTGTTGTACTTTATGCTTAGCGTATATACGTGGGGGCAAGTTATGACCTACGTATATACGTCGCAGTGACGTCCCCGTATCTGTGGACTCGGGGCGTTACACCCGTGCTCCATCGTCACCACCCGAGTCAGCAGACCCTAGTTTTGAGCAAGGAAAGGAAGATTTAGGTGGATTTATACGGATCATTTGGGTTTGTTTTAAACTCGACCCGATCTACTAAGCAGTTAATCAAACGGGTTTGATTTCGGGTCGGGTCTACAAACCCAACCCAAACCCAATCCGTTTCATACTTTAGTTAGCAGCCGGTCCAACTCAACCCGGTCTAACTCACTTAGACCAGTCTGACTCAGCCATCTCAGTTCAGATTTAGTTTCGCTGTTCTAAAGGCCATTCTGAGCTCGTTTCAATTCCGAATGAAGCCGTTCTCAAAACAGCAGATTCGTGACGACCAGTACTACACGTCTAGAGCCTTTACATCCAGTTCGAGCTTCGGTCATCTACCAGAATCAACTCAGCAGATCAACGCACAATAATCTAGAGCTTATTTCTGGCCCGATTGCTTGAACCATTCTCGAAGCAACCATTTTTCACTTCCTATTACTGCTGCCCAAGAATATTGTGCGTGATTTCAGCTCTTCAGTGTGAGTATTTCTTTGAGGAATCTTAAAGGAATTTTGTGTTTGGGCGTAAACGACTAACCCCTCCAGTGATATCCTAACTTGAGCTGAATTGTTAACTATTAAATTACTTACAATTACTATTTGGATTGTGATAACCTGTTGGTTAAATTGTTATTTGCTTCTGCCTAGTAGTTGCATCAGTAATTGTCAGTTTTCATCATTTTAGGAGTATATTTTCTTTACATTTAGAACTTAAACTTTAAGATATTTCATACATGCATTCAATTTACCCGAGTCTAAGATTCTCCACTGCATTTGCTTGATTGTTGGATTTTGCATTTGAGCCATCATGACTAGTTAATATTATAGGGACCACTTCTTAGACCGCCTACACAATCTCCGTCTGAGTCATATGTCCGTTCAAAATTACATAACCATATTTAAGGACTTAACCCATCATAATGATGTGATAGAGTACCATTCTGATACTATAACTAGGTTTACTTGGGGTTTACGACCTAAAATAAGCTGCGCTATGATTATTGGCTCTATGATTTAGACACCGTTGAAGAGACTTTTGATGTTACATTAAAGATAGACTTGACTTTCAAAACGTTAGTTCAATACCAAGGTCCGGTGTTCTAAGTGTGAGGGATATGGATATTATGATTATCAGTACCCCTCGGAGAGTCAATATATTAGAACTGTGCCAAGTGATGATTTGATGACTAAGAGGTCATTGAAAATGTCCACATTTCTTCTAAGACTGCTAGTATAATTGAAAATATATCAGTTAGTTCTAACACACCGATAATGAGGTCCACATATCTTCTGATAGTACCATTGATGACATTGATGAGATAGTTGAGGTTAATAAACCCGCAGAGCCAAGTCAATCAAGTTTTCTTGTCCTGAATATACTTTTTTGGTCGTCCTACCGAGTCATATTCTAGTAAGTCACCTAAGTTCCTTGTCATAATTCAGGAGATGGTCTCTAGTGCTTCTTCTTTTAATGGTCGTTTATAGTTATCCCTGAATCCAATTTAATATTAGTTAAGTTCAATGTGTGTCATCCTAGGCATCCCACATATCTCATTCTTCTATAGTTAGGAGTTATACTAGAGTGTCTACTTCATTGCATTTGTCTATTGTACATATTGATAATATCACTAGGCCAATAACAATTTACAATGACACCTACAAATTTGCTGCATACCCATATATTATTTTGCAGGAATTTACAGTTGATAATAAGATGATGGTTATGAGTCACCTGAGACTGTGAGAAAGTTGTACCTATTTCGATAGGATTCCGAAGAGAAATGCTTTTATTGCTTACGAGTTGAATACTCCATGAGATCTTGATATCAGCTCTGTTTTCAGCAGGGATGATGCGCCTCAGCTACTATCTGTACCTTGATCGAGCTACCATCTTTCACAACTAACCCGTCACGGAGATCAGCTCCACCTTCACCACCATGGTCTCAGTGTGATGTAGTAGTGCTACTACCACAATCACCATCATGACCGATTGAGATTCATGAGGTGTGCCCTCATTTGACAGGATCGAGTTTCTCTTACTCTGGGGGAAATGATGAGGACATCACGTCAATTGCTAGCTGTTTTATGTCTTAGATTATTTTGAGATTAGTGATTTTCTTTATGAGAGCGTTTGTTCACATCGGTTATTTTCTAGAAGTGAACTTTTGTAAAACCTATAATAAGCATCAGACTTCTTTTATTATGAGACAATGAATGAATAAAAATCTTTCAGCTAATATTTCTGGTGCCATGAGAGTTCTTGAGATTGGGGTGTGAAGTCTATAGTACAAGAGATGTGAAGCCCGTGGTGCAAGGGGTGTGAAGCACAAATCTATCATTTTCCTCTTTCCCGTTCTATTTCTTCATTTCAAAACCCTAGTTTCCTTTTGTTGACTTGAAGGTGATTGCTACCCCCCCGTATTACATCAGTAACGCCTGCAATTGCAATAATGGCAAATGGAGACTCAATTAATTGAAACAATGATTGAATTATCGACTCTGGCACTCCAATCATATTATTGATGACAGAGAAACTTGTCGGCATGACAAAATACATGCAGAATCAAGAGGTGTGATAACCAATAATTCAAGATTTTCTAACACGCATCAGGAAGATCATGGTTGTGCACGCTTCAACCTACACCAGGTACAATTGCAGAATGTGTACCATGGGATGAAGAAGATTCTTTCTCAATCTATCTCAGTTGACAACTAATAACAACTATGTAGTATTTGAGTTAGAACATATTAAGGTGTACTGAAACTTAGAGCCCACAACAGAATCATTCATGGTATGTGTGGTGCTCTACAAGTGGATGATGCTATAGATCAAGAAACATGAGTCCAATGAAGCATCTGCATTGTGGCACCAAAAGAAGTCCTTTAACCATATACGACAGACCTATAAGTTAAGGTGCAAAAGAAGCTGGGAGAACCGCGGGGTAAAAAAGAATGCAGCAATCTGAAGGGGCCCCATCTAGTTCTCTCATATCCCTGAAGAAGAAAAATCCAAGGGAAACTGGTGTTCACCAGAACACACTACAAGAACAGTGCCCAAGCCAGGTTGACGACGTCAGTGAATAACCAGCGATACAGCTTCAAAGATCACCAAGACCGTGAAAGCCAAATGTAAAGTACGAGCATGCGGCTATCACTAAGAACGTGAAGGAGCCATCTACCTTAATGAAGCATTCTAGAGTGACCCAGTGGACAAAGGCGATAAATGAAGAAATTCATGCATTAAAGCAGACCAGACCTGCGACTTAGTGCCGAAGCCCAAGGATGTAAAGCTCATTCTTGCAAATGGGTCTACAAAGTCAAGACCCGCCATGATAGGTGTGAATCATAGAACGATACAAGGAGCGAGTCATAGCTCGAAGATTCTCACAGTAATATGAACTGGATATGACAGGACTATGATGAGACACTAATGAAGATCACAATCTCATAGCTATGGTAGTTAGTAAAGCTTGGAAGCTATAACAAGTGGACATAAAGGATGTGATTCTACATGGTGACACTTACATTATTTTTAGGGTGTTGCCTGTCGAAGTGCATAAAAGGGTTATATGTGAAAGTGCATAAAGAGAGTGTCATATATTAAAAGCCAGAATAAATTAATAAGATAGTGACAGTGTTTTAAATATGGATATCAACGATATACCAGTCGGCAAAATTATGTATTGGATACTGGATACCAGGTGATATATCGCGATATGGTACAAAATACCAGTTGATATATCAATAGTAAATACATATAAGACATTATTAAAAGAAATAAGTTATTATCCAAATATCATATAAAAACATCATTGAAATACCATAACTAACATAGAATAAAATAAAACATCACTCAAGCAAAAAATAATAATTATTATCCAAATAAGTAGCTATAAGGGCTAATATAACAGATATTTCATCTCAGATATCGGCCAATATATCGCCACGTGGCGATATATCGGCCAATATCAATCCAAAACGATATCCGGTAAAATTTTGCACTTATCGTATCATTTAGATAAAATACCGGTATCTCGGCCGATATGCCGGTATATCGGCCGATATTTAAAACAATGGATAGTGAACCTGACTTGGAACTAGTGTTGGTTCCTTTTCTCTCCTAAAATGTATGATACCTGAGGACATTGTAGCAGAGTACTCAAGAATAAGAGATCCTTGTTCAAATTCCATCTTAAACATACAAGGAATATCACGTTTTTCACACTCCATGTGTAAGACAGTGTGTGCCTTGTTCCACATGAGGGGGGATTGTTGTAATTGTTGATATACATGTAAACCTACAACCCAGAATCTTAAGCTTTTGGGTAAGTGGTCTAATGACAGCTTAAAAAGGAATGTATCTGCCTAAATGAAAAAAAATAATAGGATAAAAATATTCAGTGCCAAATTCTTTCAGAATTATAATTTTAGCGCAGTGAAGAAATCTTAGAAATGCAAGTCTGATTATGGCGCACAAGAAAAGATGCAATATAAAGCTAATCTACAAGGGGTGCAATGACTTAAATCCTTTGTGAACAATGGATATTTATATATATGAAGGACACTTGCAAATGATTAAATAGAAGCACGCTAATACAAAAAGGGTTCTTAAGGATAATTCAAAAAGACAAAATACTTATGGTAAGTGAAGTTGAGAGCACATACCAATTATGCACCACTGTTCCAGGTTAAGCTTATTCCCAAAATTGTTGAAAGTCTCCTCCCTGCTCCTCAGAAACAAGAAAATAAAAATATCAGAAATAAACTAAAGAGAGAAATGAAACCTGCGGATAAAGTTTTCCTACCAATTAATGACATCATATCCATGTGACACCGCTATTTTCTGAGCCCGTAGGACAAAATATTCATAGGCACCAGATTCATTCATCTTATGCTGCTTCAACCTGCAAAAATATTTGACAAGGCATTTGAAATTGGAACTGGTGTAGTATCTAAACATGGACCTCCTTGTGACTTGGACAAATATAATGGTGACATGTGGAGTTTGTGAAATATAAAACAGACAAATGAAAGGGAAAAAGAGCACATCAACAGTCACAGTCCAAGGTGTTCATGAAGATAAAACAATATAAGATTTATTGTCTAAATCATTTTTCTTGTAACTTACAAAAGTAAAGATTAATTGGGCAAATTTTGTTGTGTTAGCCACTTAAAATATGATAACAGTATTCTCTAAAAGTCCAAAAGAGAAAAGGCCAATTTTCATTTGGCAATTTTAAACTTCTCCGGAGTTGAGAAAAAAAAGTATTCTTCAGTTATGACATTACTGGATTATTTAGTAATCAATGATTTAGTAGTTTCAACCTATTGTGTGCATGCCAACTTTTGCACTAATATACAAATAGATGTGGGTGCCTCTAGAAGGACTGTCCCTAGCGCTTTAAGGAGCACGTAAAATGATGAATGACCTCTTAATTTACAGACTGACACATTACATTTTAAGATACATATAAAAAGTAGAAAGAAATAGAAGTAAAGAGAATCATCTTATGTTTTAGATATTCCAGAGGCAGAAATCTCATAACATGTTGCATGGTATTTAACAGCTTTTTTTTGGAAGCATTGGAAGAACAAGTAGATTGTCTGACATTTTGAGTTTCAGTTTAAGGCATTTGAGATGCTGAAAGTCTAGGCCAATGGAATAGACTGTCAATTTATCACATGACTATTGCATTGGTAGAATTTGGAATTATTTTCCGCTAGATGCACCCAACTCTAGCCTTATGTTGACATACCTTGATTATTCATACATCTTTCCTAATTTCACTGACCTTTAATGCTTGACTTGCCAATGCTTTGGCCTGTTGTAGTGGTGTTTGTAAAGGATATCATTCTTTTGAAATCACTACACTAATAGACTGAATTTAGAATTATTGCACAGTTTATCTGATGTTTTCAGATATCACATATAGATATTGTTTTTGCAATTTAAGACAACAGTTTTTATCATATTAGCATTCTCACTAGAGGGAAGATTGTTATTATTGAGCTGCATGGGTGTCGAATGGTTTGTTAAGTTAACCTCTTTGATTATTTAGTTATCTAATTAGGAGTTATATTGTTATGTGTTATTAAAAGTCCTACTAGTAATATGAGTTGTAATTGTATTTGCCTGTAAATAAGAGTATAAAGAGAGGACTCATCAACTCTCTCAGATTCTTTTCTCTCAAATTCAAATATGGTATCAAAGCGATCGGCAATGAATAGAAAAAGTTCATCATGAATAGTAGCCGCGGCGGTACTATTTATATTGAATGGTAACCACCGAGTACTGTTTTGCAGTTACTGTTCATCTAAAAAAAAAAGAAAAGGGTATTCAGCATGGTTCAAAGAATAGTCCAATTCTGATACGAATCGGCTGATCTGTATCGAAATCGTCTGACACCAAGATAGAATCAATGCTATTTAATCGGAATCAATCAGAGTCAGAATCAGCTACATCAAGGTTGGAATCGGTTGATATCGATCGGTTCCATTATGATTCCGGTCGTTTCCAATACAACTATTGCCAAATTGTAACAAATTCAACAATATACTCCCGATTCTGATGTAAAATTTAATTAATTGATAGTGCCTCCACACTGTTATTTGGATTCCATCGGTCTCTTAATCTGACACCACAAAACAGTGGTGTCAAATTTTAATCACTTTCGATGCCTCGTCAGTACAATGATTATTTTCGAGCTCGAGAGAATCATGTGGTTGCTCTTACTAAATATTATAAATACTCCTTTCTCTTACAAACAATCTCAAAAAGAGAAAAAAATCAAAATTGATAACAAATCAGAAGAATAATTTGTTAAATTAATTATTTTGAAACTTTATCTTTTAGAAAATGTTAAAAAATTTTAGAAAATGAGCAATAATTGTTGTCTCCAACACAAGCAATTAATTTAATTAGAAAATGTTAGAAAATGGTTGGTCACGAATATAATTAAGTAGAATATAATTAGTTTATTATATTATTTTTTAAAACTTACTTTCTAAATAAATTATCAAATTTTGGTTACAAAATGGTTGCCATGAATATAATGAACTAATTAATGTTAGGAAATGTTAGAATAGAAAATTGTTGCCATGAATATAATTAAGTAGAATATAATTATAGTTTGTTTGATTAATTGTATTATAAAGTCTTTGTGAATACCTTATTAATTTATGCATGCATCAACTGGTATGTATGGTAATATTTTGTTCAAAAGTGATTCAAATTTCATTAATTATTTTAAATAAATATGTCAAAATACGACTAATTATTTGAACAAATTAAAAATATTTTAAATATTTTTTAAATTCTTTTTGACTGAGACTGATATCACCTAGATGAAATGGCCAATATGATCAATAGTACCGATTTCAATACATAAAACTCCCAGTCGATTCTGATCTATACCAAAATTTCAAGCCATGGTATTTGGCTATTTCCTTCATAAAGAAAAGAAAGGAAAAGAAAACTGGCTTCCTTTAAGTTTCAAATCTCTAAACGTCTCCATGATTCAAAATCTTAATCATTGTTAACTGTCACCTCCTCTACTACTTTTCGCCAGTAACTGTTGTTGTCTTATTCAGCAATTTATGCCTCTTCTCTGGAACCTTGAGTGCCCTGTTCTAACCTATATGCTTTGTTCAAATATGCAAACTACATATTTAAGTTTATTGTTGCTATTGTCATATTCTTTCACTACTATAACTAATATACTACTACAACTACTGCTACAATTATTGCTATTATAACTACTTCTACAGCTACTCTACTGCTACAACATGTGTAGATTTTTTAGGCTGTGTTGTGCCTTCTACAAGCAATCAACTGCATTTACTAAGTGCTTTACGAGTATGATCTAATCTATAGTTATTTGTCTTATTCTTTCTTTACTGAGTCCTCCACTTTTACTGAGTTTGAATATCTCTGATCTCCCATTTAATGCGTATGAAGATCTGTGAAAATCTCACCTTCTTTTTGAGTTTGAGGGTCTCTCAAAACCTCTTATTCTACTGAGTTTGAGGATCTATCAAAACCTCTATTCTGTTGAGTTTGGGAACTCTAAAATCTTAACCTTATCCAATAAGGTGGATATTTGACTTTTCATACAATCTTTACGCAAGTATTTAGTTCGACTCAGATTCAACTTACTTTGATTTGCAACTTCGGCATTAACATTAATGATTCAATATTTGTTACAATGTTTTTTTAAAGAAAACTCTGCCAGTGCACTTTCACTGCCTGTCTCAAGTCAAGATAAAGGAGTAGGGTTGTGGTAGGCCTGTGACAGCCAACGTAACATATTGTCATATACTATGAATATGAACCAAGAAATAAATTTCGTTGGGGTGTTCCCTACTGAGCGACGCGCTGCATCGGAGCCCGATTAGTGAAAAGTGGGTAAGAGTTGCTAGGTCATCGTCCAGAAATGACGCGCCACATCAGTGCCCGGATGTGGTGTCAAATGAGTAAAGGTTCCCACACTTTTATGAGCAGGTGAGGATAAAAAAGTTAGCTCATGAATATAAGATTAGGTTAGCAGCAGAGCTAGTTGATGTTATGGTTAGACGGAATATTAGTATTTTGTGTTTATAGGAAACAAGTGGGTAGGTGAAAAAACTAGAATTACAGAGCCTTGGGGTTATAAACTTGGTATATTGGTAGAGATAGAAATCTTAATGGGATGGATGTGATCCTAAATAAACAATTGCTTGAGAATGTAATGGAGATAAGGACAACAGGGTGATATGATTTTACTAGTTAAACTTATTTTAGGTAGGGAGATTTTAATATTATTAGTGTCCATGCACCACAAGTAGGACTTAATGAGTCTAGTAAGTGTTAATTTTGAAAGGATTTAGATGAGATAGTGCAAGGCATACCTATTAGAGAAAAGGTTTTCATAGGCGGCGACCTCAATAGGCATGTAGAAACTAGTCGTTATGGGTTTTGATAGTGTACATGGAGGATTTGATTTTGGAGAGAAATGAATCAGGTGACTCGATTCTAAATTTTGCTTTGTCCTATGATTTGATCTTAGTGAATACTTGGTTTAAGAAGAGAGAGTCTCACTTGATCACTTTTAGAAGTGGATCAAGTTCAAGCCAAATGGATTTTTTTTAACTAGAAAAGTAGATAGAGGTTGTTGTATGAATTGTAAGGTAGTACCGGGTGAGAGTGTAGTAACCCAACATAAACTCTTAATTTAGATATCTGGATTAGAAGGAGATTTAGAAAGATTAAACGTAAGTTAGATCCTAAGATTAAGTAGCGGCGGCTAAAAGAAGATAACCAAGGAGTTTTTGTAGATCAAGTAGTACATGAAGCAATTGAAAAGCCCAAGATGATCCCAATACAATATGAAACAAAATTGTTAGCTGCATTAAAAGAGTAGCTAAAGATGTACTTGGTGAGTCACGGAGTGGTGCTCTATTATGTGAGGATATATCATGGTGGAATGAAGAGCTAAAATCTGCCATTAAGATCAAATAAAACTCTTTAAAGAGATTTGAAAAAATTGTGATAGAGTTTTGAAAGATATAAACTAGCCAAGAAGGAGGCTAAGAAAGCTGTTCAGAATATAAGAGGTAAAGTTACAAAGATGTGTATGAGAAGTTGGACACCAAAGAGATTGAAAACGATATATATAGAATTCTCGAATAAGGGAGAGAAAGACTAGAGACTTATATACTGTGAGGTGTGTCAAAGATGAGAATCAGAAAAATTTAAGTTCAAGATGAAGAATCAAAAAAAGATGGAGAGAGTATTTTGACAAATTGTTCAATGGCAGTTCTACTCAAGATTTGGATGACCTTACCATTCAGTATCAATATATAAACCGTAATTATATGTGCAGAATTAGTGAATATGAGGTTATAAAGGCCTTGAAGATGATGAAGTCAAGGAAAGCTGTTGGCTCGGATGGAATTCTATTGAGGTATGTGTTGACACTCGAAAAAGATAGAACTCAAGCATTCATCTTCAACGGTCTGAACGACATCTAACTTATCGACGTTTACAAAAGACAAGTCGAAGACAAGCTGATAACCAGAAATGAGCCAACAACATGGACATTACTAATCTAGTAAAGTAGATAGTAAGCCAAAGTTGCCTTTGAAGAAACCCAAGCAGGCCTAAGACGCTATACTTAGCCTGGTATAATCCCAAGATAAGCTTCATAGCTCCGCATGGAACTAACAGTTTCGCCTGAGCTTGGTTGGTAGCCTCGCTTTGAGCCTAACTATTAGCTTCGCCTGAAGCTTTCCATTTAGCCCCGCCAGAGGCTGATCTAAGAGCTTCACGCCAAGAGCTCTATTCCTAGCTGAGTCATAGCTCCGCTATGGGCTGAATCTTAGCTTCGCACAAGGCTCTGAAGGTAACTTCGTCTGAAACTATGAGCTAAGTCTTAGCTTCGCATGAGCTAGCTTCGCATGATCTAGCTTCGCCTAAGCTAGTTCCGCAAGATCCAGCTTCGCATGATCTAGCTTCGCCTAAGCTAGTTCCGCAGGATCCAGCTTCGCATGATCTAGCTTCGCCTAAGCTAGTTCCGCAGGATCCAGCTTCGCATGATCTAGCTCTGCATGATCTAGCTCCACAATGTACTTTGCCAGGTTATCAAGTTGACCGTTTCAAAATCTCACGAGGGATAATGGGTGACCCTATTAATTTAGTGGGATTAACGCCACTTAAGTGGGCGGTTACACCCGCCCACTTCATCCCACATTAAGTAGAGATAAATCAGCCATAACGGCAGGAGGACGTTCGCATGAACCCTCTAGCTTCGCCAGAAGCTCGCAAAGAGCTTCGCGGCAAGGTCATTTGTGAGCCTCTCGCGAAGCTAATAGCTGATTCAGCCTTACTGAATTCAAGGGGGCGGTTACACCCCACTTTGGGTATAAATAGTCCCTTACTAGACAAGGGGACACACACAGACACACAAACACACAGAGACGGAGACGGAGACGGAGAGAGAGGGGGATGGATAGAGAGAAAAATGACTCGAAAAGAGCAGAATTCCTAGCAAAAGGGCTCTACTGATCTTCTGTTCTCCGATTCCCCGAACCAAGCGAGAAGGGAGTCTTATTAGGAGGCAGTTCGATCGTCTAACCGGTCGCGTTATTAAAGGGATAAAGTGATCGCGCGCTGATCAGATTTCTACCGTCACATTTCCCAGAAATCTCAGAGATCTACCTGTAATTTTCTTTTCAATTACTTGTAATTTCGCTCCTCGACACTTTTTGTAAGTTTTTCCCGATATCAATTTTCATGGCGACTCAGCTGAGGAAATCCGCTTCTGGCGCAACAAGGAGACAGTACCGCAATACGACGGTCAGAATCCTGAGCTCGTTATGTTCGAAAACTTGGTCATTCATTTCGACTAAGAAAAATTAGAAGAATTGCTCTCGGAGGGTAGTCCAGTGCTCCACACACGGAAGCACAGGAAGATCTCGATGGCCAAGGCTTCAGAGCAAAAGCCAATTTTAGCCGAGCGAATAGCTGGAAAACCTCGTCCCAACTCCTCTCAGCCTCAATTGAGGCTAAATGTGCCTCACCGAGGCTAGCCAGGTTCCTGCGAACCTAAATCTTCGTTTCCCAAGCAGATGTGGAGGCCGAAGAAGAAAGCTCCATGTGAAGCTTAGGCGAAGTTCCACCAGGCGACTTCACCTATCACGCGAAGACAAAGGCAAACTATCTATCCAGTTTGGCAGCTTCGCCGAGGCTATTAGCCGCGAGGCTAGGTTGGCAACTCTGCCTTCGCCTAATCCAGGAGCAGTAACTCCTTGTGCCAACCTCGTTCTCACGAGCGAAGTTACTGATGGCGTGGCAAATACAGCGCCAGTACCTCCAGGGTACGCGCGGAATGCCCAGCCGCCTCGCTGAAACTGAAGCACCTAGCAGTGCTAACCACCTTCGCAACAAGGTGACAAACAAAGCACCACGGCGTGCTTCGCTCCCCGACTTCTCAAGCATTAAGTTCACTCTTCACAGCGGAGCTAAGGGATCATCCCTGGGTGCTGATAGCGGTGCTTATGCAGCTTCAGCGCCTAAGGGTGCTACCAAAGTTCTCAGCTGCGAAGTTAGAACTAAAGCACTATCTATTGCCAATCACCTTCGCGGTGATGAGAAGAACGAGGCATCGTCCCATGCCTCGCTTCCAAAGCCTGCAGATGCCAAGTCCGCCCCTCACAAAGTTATGAGCAAGAAGTTGCTGTCAAAATTACCTGAACAGATCAATGCACGATCTATCCGAGTCTTTGCGCTGAGTGCTTAAGCTCGACTAAATCTGACTCGCGAGAGTTTTTAACGAATAAACGGAAGTCAGAATTATTCCAGACTTCTCCTTCTTGTTGTGAACAAGTGGGATGTCGGTTGGTAACGGTTCATTCAGTCCATTGTCGACTAGGACCAGTCCTTACCACTCCTCCAAACGGACAGTCGTGTTGGCCCGGAGGCCTTCCTCTCTAGTTTGATGATGATTAACTCATGTAGTATGTTTACTAATAATTGTGATTTTAGTTTCAGATCATGTAACAAGATATTAGTTGGTGATTGCTTCAAAAAGATGAGTTTGGAAGCCTTCACTTGGTGATCCGATGCCCGACCTTCAAGATCACTCATTTGCACTCGGTGGGATCACGTTTGGGATCGAGTCAATTTGAAGATGGAAGATCGTCAAGAAGACTTAGGTATCCTAGTTTTAGTTTAGTGTGTTTAGATCCATTTGTAAAGCTTAGTATATTTGATATGCTCAAGTGCACAACACACACAAGTTTTATGTTTGGATATTGGTTTTTCGGTTTTTAGTTTAACCGATATTTGTTTTCATGAATAGATTGATCAAAACAAGTTTAAATGGTTTATATGTATAATAGATGTATTCTAATTATACATGCATGCTTAACTTCCTATACAAACTTATTTTGACTATCCTATTCATGTAGTGAAAAATCCAAGTTTGATAAAATACAAGTTTTGGTTTTTGGTAAAAATGATAAGACACAAAAATAGTTTCATATGCTTAATATTTGAGCTGAATATTTATCACATGTTTATATATCAATGCAAAATGATAAAACTATTTTTGGGTATTTTTACAAGACTTAAAAAGATTTTTAAAAATATTTTTAACATGTGTTCTTTCCCAGATTTGTGGTTGACAGGCCAGGTCGGCCGACCGCACGGGTCGACCGCACCAAAAGCCGGTCGACCCTTGCGGTCGACCGACGTGCACAGGCTTGTGCACGTTTGGCAGTCACAGGGACGGTCGGCCGGGCGGCCGACCGGACCAGAGAGCTTTGCTCTCTGTATCCGTGCGGTCGGCCGTGCGGTCGGCGGGGGTTGCTCCAACGGTCACATTTCTGACCGTTGGCGGTCGGCCGGCCGGCCGACCGGTAGCCTGTCAGGCTGCCAGATCAGCCTAACGGCTAGTTTTGTTTTGGGGCTATAAATACCCCATTACTTGTGGTTTTAACTAAGATTTTAAGAGCCAAAATTCTCTGATATACAAGTGTATTAAACAAGTTTTCAAAAGTATTTTGGGCTTTAAGCTTCAAATTTGGGTTTGTGTTTTAGGGTTTAGGAAAATCAAAGAAAATAGAAATTTGGGAGATTTGTATTGGTCTTCATTTCTATCTTTTACAAGAGTTTTCCCAAGGTTTTCTTTGAGTCTTTATTTTCCAAACACCTAGTTTTTCCACTTGAGCTATCATTCTATCCTATTCTATTTAGGATTTTGTTTGTAGAAAAAGGAAAGAGGTTTGTGGTTGAGATATACCACTTGTTGTAAACCCCTTGATTTCTGTATCCCTCTTGGTGAGGTTGATTTGGGTTGGTGTTTGCTCCCTTTTTGGTAGAGGTTGAGATTGTGGTTTGCTCCCTCTATTGTGAGGTGGAGTTGGTTTGTATACCCTCTTCGGTAGAGGTGTTTGTTGGTTGTTGTTTGGATACGGCCTACCCCTCGGTTGTGAGGCGGTGTTTGAGAGAGGAGTTCGGTACTCCCCTGTTGTGACAAATCCTCCTCGGTAGAGCTTCCCTCGGTGGGGAGATAGTGGAGTGGAAATCCTCTCGGTGAAGGGGGGACGTAGAGCTAGGGCTCGAACCTCGAAACATATCTTTGTGTTTGCGTTTGATCCCTTGCCTCTTAACCCTCTCTCTTTATATTGTGCAAAGTATCATTCATTCATTCATATTATTTCCTTGTGTTGTGCCTTGCATTATTCATATTGCCTATTCATTTTATATGCTTGGTTGTTTGTGTGTGCCTCACTTATACTTAACCACAAGAGCTTCATATAGCACCTCAACCCATATCTAGGGAATCAAGAGGAGTTAGTCCAGAGCCCTTCACGGGGAATTCGGCTACACTTGTTGGTTGTATTAAGTGATTGCAAAATTTGTTTTAACTTCCGCATTTAGCGCATTTGGTTTCTAGATTAGCATTATCACCTATTCACCCCCCTCTAGGTGATTTACAAGTCGGTCTTTGAGCGACTATCGGTGCGAGCTCCTGTGAAGCATCACAAAAGGAGCATATCGCGGAAATTTACCAGAGCTGCCATTTACATCCGTCAACATGATCGGAAGGGGACGGGAACCACATAGAGGCAGGCGAGCACCATGTGGTGCTAACTCTCCTTCCTTCAGTTCTCCAGACCCGGATTATAACCCTGGCTTAGGCACAAGTCTTGATGTAGAAGGTGTGTTCCAAAGCACCAGATATAGGGTTGTAATACCCTCCAGATATGAGCAGATCCTCCTCAACTGGAGTAACATCACCAGAACCAATGAGAAGATTATTCCATTAGTTTGATGAGGAAGATAGTGTGCATGTTCGGCGACAATCAGCTATATACGAATGGATAAAGTGTCAGTGCATATGGCTGATAACAGTAATGATGACCTTCGTCGACAGTTGGAAGCTCAGGAGCAAACCTCAGGGCCCAGGAAGAAGCCTTGGACGACATTCAACAGATGCTCGCTCAACTCATAACCGGAATAACAATGATACGAGAGTAACCATAATGAGGAGGAACATAATGAGGATGAACAACCTAAGACTGAGAAGTCAAAGGAAAGTTCTTCTATCGATGCTAAAGTTCTTAAAGGCATCCAAGCTCAGATCGCATCCTAAACCAAAGGGATGAACTGAAGAAAATAGGGGCAATCCGTCCCTATCCTTTGAAATGGGATTCAGTACCAAACCGTCAAAGTTCAAGCACCAATGTTACATACGTATGATGGTAAGAGCTCGCCAAACCAGCACATCTATTACTTCCGGTCTCAGACTGATAACGTTATAGATAACAATGCTATTATGGCCAGACGTTCATTGGCACCTTGAAGGGGGTGGCATTTGACTGATTCTGAAACTTCCCCCGGGCTCTATCAATTCCTGGATCGACTTAGAAACTCGATTCTTTCTCATTTCTTAGAGACGATACTGAGGTAACAATGGACAAACTCCTCTCTACTGTGCAAAGGAAGGGCGAATCTGTCCGTGATTACATTGAGCGGTTCAGAAACTTGTCTCTGATGTGCCCAATAGGGATATCATTGCCCATACTCTTGCGACATGCAGGCATAACTTCCTGAACCAAGTGGAGATTCGTATAGGAGCTGTCAAAAGTCCATACCTGGAAGGAACTAGTCGAGCAAGCTGAGACAGCCGAAAAGTCGGATAAAAAGTTTGAACCATCTACCCCTAAAGGCAAATGAGGTATGAATATAAGGGGCGCGACGACATGGCGCGACGACATGGCGCAGTCCTCCCAAGCCAAAGGGAAAGAGACTATGTCCGTTGAACTGTCAGGGGACGTTCATCCGAAGGCCAAAAAGAGCGGCGTAATAATGAGGAGTTTAAGTTTCCTTCGAAACAATATTTCTTCAAAGACGAGCAGGTGGTTACAATATTCCATCTACTCCACAAAGGAAAATAAATTGAAACTATCGGACTTAATATGCCTTTTCGCTTTGACATATTAGCCTAGTTGGCTAATATCCCCGCTCGTATCACCATACACGAGCTGCTTCGCCTTTTGAAAGAGACAAGAGAAGTACTTAGGATGCACTGGCTAACTCAGAATCATTTTCTAACACATATGTCAGAAACCCCTAAGGATGATACTCATCCCCTTGCTCTGAATGTCATCATATACAGCTGAAAGTACCCGCTATTATTTTCACAGCTGAGGACATACTTCTCAGGATAATAAACACGATCGACCTTTATACTATACCGGATACATCGGCTCGACATGCATTGAAAGGGTACAGGTTGATCCAGGGGTCTGCACTCAGCATCATCTCCAAAAGGCTCTTCTACTTTCTTGGCACAACTGTATCGGTTGTCTGCAACCATTACGACGATATACGATTTTAATGCAGGGATTAGTCACCCACTTGGAAAGATTCGACTCCGTTGCCGAATCGGGAACCTGAAATCAGAAGTGACGTGTTACGTCATTGACGCTGACACATCATACTTGTTGCTAGGATAACCTTGGATCCACGCTAACTAGATTGTTCCCTCTACTCTGCACCAGTGCTCAAATACGTTGGAGATGATGCATCGGTACGAACTGTGTTCGCTGAGAAACAATCATTCAAAGGATGGAAAACTACTTTACTGATGCTCTCCTATATCAGGAAATCAGTGAAAACATCAAAAGATCATGCCTGATAACGATGACAGTGGCAATGAGGCAGATTCAGAATCTGAAGGAGACACGCCAGCTACTTTGGTCAGTGAACCAATTGTAGCATGTTTCAATAATCCTCAATGTAATAATCCTTTCAAGGATGATGAATGGGTGATAATGACAATGTTTCCTTTGATTATCCGGCGAGTATCGAATTGTTTGAATCTGTCACCAATAGCCCTCTACACATGCATTGCATAAATCAAGCATGTCAAGTACATCCGTGAAAGTATATGGAAGGTTCCGTCTTCGTGATCCCTCCATCCAAAAGGAATCAATCACCAATAATATTCGGCAGAGCCCAACTGCAAAGGTCTACGATCACAGACTCGAGTTCAGATTCGGAGACCCCACAATTTTTTCATTATGCACGATCAACACAGCATATGATGAAAAAAATGGGATACAACCTGCAGCGTGGAATGACCTGAATTCGAAAAAGGAAGACGTGATTTTCTACGTAATTTCGTGCCAAAAGGGAAACCGGCAAATTACTATGATAAAACACGTAGGGGATTGGGATACGTTACACCTCACCATCTACATCGGTTCGATTCAAAGATAACAAACCGATCCAGTCACGCTCTGCCTCTTCCTCCGAATGGCAGTCGGATGTCAGGTGGGAACGATGTTCAAGAATCTCACCGTTAATATGACTTCAAGTAGCCAATTAGAGCCTACGGAAGCTACTGATGTTGAACCATGGGCTCAGCAACTAGATTTCCAGTAAGAAAAGCGATTCAAACAATGCGAACCACCTACTGAAGATATGGTGATCCAAGTTAACTTGGTAGTCAAGATCACCCTAAACTCATCTTTATAAGTGAGGAGCTATCACTACGGAGAAAGAAGATTGATAATACTCGTAAGGGAGTATATCGATGTTTTCGCATGGAACTACGATGATATGCCGAACTTGATCCACAAGTAACCATGCATCGTCTGAATATCAAGCCTGACACCAAGCCAGTCAAGCAACAACAACGACGATTTCACCCGAACATTATGGAAGCTATTGAGGCCGAAGTTAAAACTCATCGTGGTGTTTCATACGGGAGGAACATCATCTAGATTGGGTTGCTAACATTGTTCATGTTCTTAAGAAGAATGAAAAAATTTGGATCTGTATTGACTACTACGATCTCAATACAGCCTATCCTAAAGACGAATTCTCATTGCCCATCACTGATGTCATGAATGATAATACCTGCGGATTCGATAGAATGTCTTTCATGGACGGCTTTTCAGGGTATAATCAAATTAAAATGTATCCAGAGGATGAGAAACATCATTCCGGACACCATTGGGGGTATACTGCTATACCGTGATGCCTTTTGAATAAAAACGAGGGAGCAACTTATCAGCGTGCAATGAGCACAATTTTTCGCGACCACCTCCGAAAGACGGTAATGTTATGTCGATGACATTGCTATCAAAAGTGCGATAAGAATGACCATCTTTGTGACTTAAGAACAATGTTCGACATAATGCGGGCTCATCGACTGAAGATGAATACGACAAAATCCTTCTTGGGGGTTTCGAGTGGTAAATTCCTGAGATTCATTGTTACATCAAAGGGAATTCATCTTGACCCAGACAAAGTCAAAGCCATTCAGAGCATGCATCCACCTAAGAATCTCAAAGAACTTAGGGGCTTACAAGGTAGACTGGCTTATATCAGAAGGTTCATCGCAAATCTCTCAGGCCACTGTCAACTGTACACCCAACTCATAAAAAAAGGGTGTTCTTTTGTATGGGATAAGCCTGTCAAGAAGTTACGAGGATATCAAAAGTTACCTCACTAAACCTTCGGTCTTAGTGGCTCCTACATCTGGAAAATCATTCCTACTTTATGTGAGAGCTATGGACCATTCTCTCGGTGCTCTGCTTGCTTAAAAGGACGACGATGGCCACGAACAGACTATTATTATCTGAGCAGGACTCTGATAGGGGAGGAATCTCGCTATAACCCTATTGAGAAGGAATGCTTAGCTCTTGTCTTTGCTATTCAGAAGACACGACATTATTTGGTCGGCCAACCATACATGTCATTTTCAGAGTGAATCATTTGCATCTTCTTATTACGAAAAAGGATCACTGAATTCTAGATTAGCTAAGTGGGCCCTCCTTCTGTCTCAGTACGACATGCTCTTTGTCTCTCAGAAGGCAGTTAAAGGCCAGACGCTTGCAGACTTTCTGGCTGCTCATCCGATTTTGGAAAGCTCAAAACTTCATGAAGATATTCTAGATGAGGTTTTCGAATCTAATATAACTTCAGAGGATGAAGTATGGCAGATGTTCTTCGATGGAGCATAAAAAATAGGCCCTAAAGGCAAGATCATTGCTGGTGTGGGGGTTGTATTTATCTCATCATAAAATCATGTCCTTCCTAGGGCATTTTCATTGACGGAACCATGTTCCAACAATGTGGCAGAATACAATACTCTACTCATTGGCCTTCAGCTCGCCCATGAAATGGGGGTACGCTCCTCGAAGCCTATGGTGATTCAAAACTGATCATTAATCAGGTTAAAAGAGAATATGAGGTCCGTCACGGAGATCTGGTACCTTATTATCATGCAGTCATCAAAATGGCTAATTTATTCGATGGCTTTTACGTCGGCCATGTGTCTCGATCTCAGAATACTAAAGCCGACGCTCTGGCTGCATTAGCAGCCAAGTTAGCCTTACCGATCGATACAACGTATCATCTTACAGTGGCTACTCGACACCTTGTTTGTCCTAAACATGTATTGAAAACCAAGGAGGTCCATAGCATCTCGACGGATTTTGAACTGCGAGATTGGGATTTCCCTTCATTGACTATGCTTTGCATAATATATTGCCGGATGACCTTAAATAAGCGGCATCTATCAGACGAAGGTCTCTCCGTTTTTACTATGATCCAATAGTAAAGACACTTTACCGCCGCTCATATGACGGTATCCTCCTCTGTTACCTTTCTAATTCAGAGGCATAACAAGTGCTTAAAGAAGCACACGATGGCATATGCGGAACTCTTCAGCCAGGTCCAAAACTCAAGGACCGATTGCACAGGCTTGGATATCATTGGCCAACCATGATAGCCAATGCCATCCAATATGTACGAAAGTGTAAAGTCTGCCAAATCCATGCAGACTTCATACATCAGCCTCCAGAGTTGCTCCATCCAACTGTTACTTCGTGGCCATTTGAAGCATGGAGAATCGATGTCATAGGGCCGATCAACCCCTCTTTAACGAAAGGTCACCGGTTTATCTTAGCAATAACTGATTTCTTTTCAAAGTGGCAGAGACTATACCACTTGGGAAGTTAAAACTTCTAACGTGATTAATTTTATCAAACACCATGTCATCCATCGATTTGGTATCCTTAGGCAGATCATCCATGATAACGATCCCCAATTCGTGAGCCAGGAATTCTATCGGTTCTGTGATAAGTACCGAATTCAGAATGTGACATCAACTGCTTATAACCCTGCTGCTAATGACTTGGCGGAAGCATTCAACAAGATAATTATTAAGCTACTCAAAACATTCGTTTCATCAAATAAGCAAGATTGGAATGAGAAGCTTGGTGAATGTCTTTGGGCCTACCGAACCACAGTTCGGACCCCGAGAGGCAATACGCCTTTTTCTCTGGTATACAGGTGTGAAGCAGTCATACCATTGGAAATCCAGATGCCGTCATTACGAGTCGTTTTGATGACTAGAATGACAAAGGAGGATAATGATCGGTTACGTCTTCAAGAGCTCGAAGCTCTAGATGAGAAGCGGTTACAAGCTCAAGAACATATTGAGCTGTATCAAGCGTGAATCTCAAAGGCCTTCAATAAGAAGGTTAAGCAAAGGGTTTTCCAGAAAGGAGATTTGATTTTAACCGTCAGACGATCGATGATCATGACACACAAAATCAAAGGCAAATTTCAGCCTAAATGGGAGGGACGTTTGTGATAGAAATAGTCTATTCAAATGGAGCATATCGCCTTATGACTTCAGACGGTGACGTACTCATGATGCCGATCAACGGCAGGTTCTTAAAGAAGTATTACCTCTGATAGGATCCTTCTCACGATCAAGTTAACATTACACCTCTGATCAAGACCTTCAGATCCGAGATATTAGAAAGAGCGCACCTCTCTTTCTCTAACAAGATCATATTACCATAAACCAGTGTCGAATCGATCGAACACCGATTGCATTAAAGAAGAATTAAGGTTATGAACTTTGGTTTTAACTTTATCACTCTTCTCCAATTCATGGTCAACTAATGTCGAGCCGATCGAACACCAGTGATATTGAAGAAGAAACAAGGTGTCAAATTGTTTTAGCCTTGTCACTCTTCTCTAATATATAAACATGTACCTATCTTCAATTTAGAAGAATAGCTTATATTTTGAAGTCAAGCATGCCTAAGCAACAGTTGCAGGCAGATGGTTTATTTAGCCTAACATTTCTATGAAAAACGGTGGCATACCTCCCTGCTTCTGTTCGATCGATCGAAGCTCGACCCAATGACAAAAGGTCCGACCACACAAATAAGTTTATCTGATGACCTATCAAACCAAACTCATTGAAAAGGTTCATGACGCATTCTCTTGCAGAACCTTTCCACTGTTTCCACGTTCATATCAAAAACATGGTGACCGATCGAATGAAAGATCAAGGGAGTTTAGCCAATAACTTGCCAAGCTGAACTCATTAAAGAAGGTTCGTGACACGTCCTTCTGCAGAATCTTTCCAATATGGAAACAAGATAAGGATTGACAGAAAGTCCACGACGGACGATAATCTTCAAATCGAGATCTCGCGGAATTCGTATCCATTCCTTTAGTTGATAGCTCACCTACAGAGTGAAAACCCAGGGGAAGCATCACGTTACTCAAGGTAGCGAAATGATCCAACACCTCTAACGGCTAAGGATAGAGGAAAATGTTGGCCTTTAAGCCCAACATAAGCCCTTGACAACTCATCATGCTGAGAGGAATAGCATGGCTAACCCAACTCAAACGGTAGTTGATAAAGGTATATCAAATCCGTTGACAACTGAGGATTTGCTAAAAATCCTAAGGGACCTGTTCCCGTTTGATTCCTCTCCAAAGTCACTTACCAATTCCCGTCCATGGAATGGTAGGACCACATAAGAAGGCACACATTTCCCTGGCGACTGACGAGTCAAACCTATCATGTTAACATTAAATCTCTGATAGTAAAATTCTAACTTACCCCCTGGTGGATAAAATCAACATCCCCAGTGAATAAAGTCCACTTATCATTCTCTTCAATAAGAATGACGAGGTTCGCTCAGAATTACTGTTATATTCAAACACCTCTAATAGTGACAAAATCTTGGTCATGTTAACATTATACCTCTGACAGACTGTTTCTCTAAATCCCCACGGAGTTCTCTGATATATAATCTTTCATGAGAATCATATTTATTAGCTCCCCAGCGAGTCTCTATAGACTCTCTTTAAAGTCTATTATTTCCCCTCAAGTCCTCAATGGACTTTCCTGATTGCCACGTTAATAATATACCTCTAACAATTTCTTCCAAAAATATCCGAAGGAGATCAATTTTCTACAGAATTTATGATCAAACCTTATTATCCCCCAAAGGGATTATTTCTTTTACCGTCATGTCCAGCTTGTCACCTCTGAACGGTAAAAATCCTGAGCTTGATGCTTTCTCAATCGGTTATGTCCATTATTACTTCTGAACCGACAGATAATCAAGTCCATCTTTCAGTCCAGTAGGGACTATTCCTTTGTCATTATGTCCAGTTCGCCACCTCTGAACAGCAGGGTTCTGAGTCTAGCAACTCCCAATCGGTTATGTTCATATTACTTCTGAACCGGCGGGTACCTAGACCCTCTTTCTTATGGTACTTCAACTGTCATGTACAGTTTATCACCTCTGAACAGATAAGTCCATAACTTTGTCCTCCTTCCCTCAATCAAGGTCAGGAGCTCTTACTGTCATGTTAACATTAAACCTCTGAACAGCAGATATTGAATCTGAGATCCCTCAATTGGTCATGTCCAGTCAACCACCTCTGAACCAACAGGACCGTAGATCCAATCTATCTTTGTAGTCCCTTATGGACTAGCTGCCAAGTTAATACGACTACCTCTGGCAGCGGATTCAAAGTTTAGTGTGTCTTAGTCTATCACGTCCAATTTATTACCTCTGAATAGACGGGTCCCTAAAATCGAGTCATCTCTATTTTGTCATCATGTTCAGGTCATCACCTCTGAATGGCAGAATTTCTTATGTCTAGTTTTTCACTTTTAATTGGCAAATCCTAGAATTCATTTGTCTTAGTTCAAACAGGAACTAACACAGGTTGTGGTGTTTAATTCAGCATAACTTATCTATAAATCTGATGATCTTTAATCTGTTATGTTAATATTTACCTCTAAACAGTAAAGATCGTCAAGCTCACTCTTTTCCATCCTCATCTCAACATGATTTGAGTCGAGTCATTTCTCAAATTTATTTAGTAATTAATCCTATCAGTTCAACTGACTAGATTAGTTATATCATTTTTCCTTTCTTGTTTAAGAATTGCAAACTCAGAAGATAAAACAAGTTAAAAATACAACAGATGAGTCAAATAAAATTACTTTTTATTGATTCAAAAAGGGGGATACATGGATTACAAGCTACGAGGGTGCTTCGTAAGACGATCCGTTCTTCAAGGATGGCTAGCTTATTCTTCCTCTCCTCAGCAGCTATGATGAATGCCTGCGATCTCAACTCGGCCTCATTAAAGTTCGCTGTCTGAGACAGACGAGCCTCAATTTTAGCCAAAGTTGCCCTCTGTGCTAGCTCCTGTTGCAGGACTTCGTCATTTTGGGTTTTGAGTAGCTCTAACTGAGCGATCTCCTCAAGACGCACCGGTTCAGCTTTGGACAGAAGAAGATTAGCTCTATTGATCATCTCCTTGGCTTTCTCAATCTTATCCTCAGCGTCAAGAAGAGCACTATTACAAGCATCTGTGACATCTCCAATTTCTACCTTCCTTACCTTCAAGGATTTTAAATCTGAAGATACTGCCTTAGCTACTTCCTGTGCTGCAAGATGAGCTTCACGCATCTGAACAGCAAGGAGTTCAAGCTGTTCATTAACTAAGAAGCCCAAATCTGAGTTGCTGAGACGGCGCCATTCGTCTACATCCCTCTCAAACCTCGCCACCAAAAGCTCCAATGCAGCGGCCCAGTCATCTCCTCCAAAGTCTCGAATGCTTTCAATATTCGAGAGAGGACCATCTTTAAAGCAGAAAATGAGGTAGTCGAGCCCTTCAAGACCAAAGCAACGGATCGCTTTAAGCTCTTGTAGAAGCTGTCAACTATCTCAGCCACAATTCTTTCTCGGTTTTAACTACTCCCGGTTAGCGAGTAGTACCCGAAGATAAAGCTTTCACTGGCTTCACTGACATAACCGTAGAGAAGATGGCAGAAGCGCTGGCTGGAAAGAGACGAGGGACATTGGGGATCTTGGAGGAGTCCTCATCGAAACTAGTACACTAGCCACGATAGAAGTAGGGCGAGTGACTATTTTAAGAAGAACTGGCTCAACAACCAGTGTCGGAGACGTAGGGTTGGTAATTACCTTCAGCCCCGTGATTGTCAGGATAGGCAGCGTCAGAGAAACCACTGGCATCTCACCTATCAATGCAGTTGGGAGCGAGATGGGTTCTGCAACCACCGTTTCCTCAGCCTCTTTAGTTCCACTAACAGGCTCAGGCTGAAGGAGGGCAGGTCGTGATACAAGGCGTCTAACTTGGCAGCGTCCGTTGCGATTGAAATACTTGCTTCACCCCTGATTCCCTCAGGAAAATTAGCTGGCTCCCTTGAAGTCGATGCACCCAAAGGCGGAATACCTATGGCAAAACCTTATTGAGCAAGGCATAATGAATATCAGGAGAGAATTGCTCACAAAAAATCAAAGTATTACCAAGAAGCGATACCGCCTCAGCTGCCTCAGCCGCACTCTCTCCGAACTTCCTCGGTGATAGCATCAATCCCGTCAGGCTCCATAGGAAAGTTTTTGGCAGATGCAGGAGGGACAGCCGGCTCACCTTCACTCGCCGAAGCCTCTGTGGTCCATCCTATAGAGCTTGAAGCCATTGGACTCCCTTTCGAGATTCCAGCACCCGAAGGACCGACGTCAGCTGCGTCACCTCTGGAATCTTTTGAGGCAACGAAGTAGCTAACCTCGTCACCTTCTTTATAAGTGAACAAAGGATCATAAGAATCCCCCTGTTCTCTTGCAGCCTCGGCTTTTGGTTCTCTTGCAGTCTTGATTCCTTAATCATAGGACAAACAAATGAGCTGTATGAAATATATAAGTACATATCGCAAGAATGAAACTGATCTTACCCAGGTCGGCAACAGCTTTATCAATAGTCTGCTTCTGAGCCGATAGCCTAATAACTAACGGAGGAGGAGGAGGCACTGCAGCTGATTCACCCTCTGCAATAATGGTGGGAGTGTAGCAACGAGGATTCTTCACTACCCTCTTCCTGCGAGATCCACCTTGCCACTTTCGTTTGAAGTAGACATCAGGATCTTCTTTCTCCACCTCTTCTACCTCCACATGTTGTGCCTACCCCACCAAGAGCATCTGGTGGAGCCTCAGCACCTACGTCTCCTTCGAAGTGGGGACTTCTGCGTCTAAAGCCTCACTATCGGTAGTAGCGAAGAACTCCCCAAGGCCTGGCACATGGACCCTTCTGCCCTCGCCCCTCTCGGTGACTTCCGCTTCAGCCGCTGAGAGATCAACTTCACGCCAAAAGAGTTAATAGAAAACCTAATTGGCGTGGAGTTTGAAGTTTTATACCACTAACAGAACCCCAAAGTTGTCAGAAGGTTTGGAGTCCTCAGCGACATGCACAGCCGTGCCTCAGTACAGCTAGCGATGAAGAACCGCCAGGCGCGAGCACCATCAATGAGGCTCCCTATGAAGGCCAAGCTGGTGTTCGGGTTACCTACATATAGTTGGTCATATCCGAACTGACGAGCAAATCGACTTGGGACATAAGGCTCCAAATAGTAGGTATCCCCGCTCCTATACACCAGATGGAATGGCCAGATACTAACCAGCCATTCAAAGATCCCCCGGCTCAGCGACGTCTTCCCATCTCCTACATCCTTAAATTCTTCGCCATAACCCGCATCGCGAATGTAGGAAAAGCACCGGAAAAGGCTGTAAACGTCGTACCGACACAGCAGCTTGCGAACCGCGGCCACATAAGTCAATAATCATGAATATCCCTCAAATCGACGAAGAAGCGCCATTCAGACACCTTCTGGAGGCTCCTTACCAGCTTGGATAATGGCCGGGCAGTGAAGAGCGAACCATGTCATCAAATAGGTGTATGGCAAGCCGATCCTGGGGTTTGGTCCGTCACGGGGAAGATAGTACCTTTCCCTTTTCGTCGTTGGTGGCCGACAGAAAGCCTCCGTCAATGCGCGAAGGCCCTGTTGAATACAACACACCATTGCAGGAAGAAGTCCAAGGGAATGACTGTGGACCAGACGAACGCCGGCAATAAGACAGTCGGAAGAATGACGTCGCTAGAAGGAGATGGCACCACACACCTCTTCAACCAAACCGATAAAAACCGGCCAAAAGTACCTTCCGGGACATCGGTGATGAGACTGGTGATGGAAACTCCTGAGAATGTCACCTTTCTCATAAATATCATCATCTTTTTTCAAGATCATATCCCTCTGGAATGCTCTTACATCCTCCAGAAAATATCCTCGTCTGCAACCCTGCAGTGAGCCGCTTCAGGAGCATCTTCCAGGTTAAGGAACAAATAATTCTCCCAGCTCTTCGAACTGCTCGAAGCTCCCTTATGGCTTCCATGCATACTCGAGCAGATATAAAAATGGCACATCAACTCCCGATAAGTCTCGAACAGGGCGGGCTCCTGCTTCTCCAGAAGTGCCAATTCCGCCTCGTATGGGAAGTATTCTTCATAAGGAAGAGATCCATGGGCAGAGCAGAGACTTCCCACATCTCGTGCAAAGCCATGCCCAATTCGTCTACAGGGGTAAAGAAAGTCCCCGTAGCTGGATAATATAACTCGAAGATGGCATAGAAGTTTGCCACGCTTATCTGGATGTCGTAGTAGGTTGCCCTGACAGCCTCGTGGAGTCCCAGCCTCTCTAAATCCTCTTCAAAATGGGTCAAGACGTATAAGGTCAAGTCCCTCCACCAGGCCCTGGGGGGATGAATCCACCTGGGGTCCTGAAATCGGTTGTTGGATAGTTGTCGTAGGCTTTGAAGAACTAATTTCCAAAGGTTTGAGCTACGGCGGGATTTTCCCTCACCGGGATGTCTTGAAGAACGTTCCCAAGGTGGAGACCTAATATGCAGCGAGGAGGACCTGCCCTTGTATAACTGAGAGACGAAGTTATCAATTTCCCCACATGAACGGAGTCAGTAGTCCGAGCCACTTGCCACTTCATCTTCTGAGACCTCGTCACGCATTGAAAGAAAGAGAGCGAAAAATGATGCTTGCTAGATGAGAGATAATACCGCCATCCAGATTGAAGATCCACTGCCCTGCTCCAACCAGCAGTTAATGATCGGTGTTGGGCGTTGCGTCCCTAAACATGAAACCGGGCTTCTGATAAATTTTTCGGTCACAATCCTCGAGGGGAGTAGTAGTTAAGATGCTCCTCATAGTACGCTGATCTCCAGCGTGGATAAGGACATCCCGGCCAGGAGCGCTCCGCTCGCCGAATAATGAGGCCTGCCCCTAGAATTGCAGGCTAACATTGCCATCCAATCCCCTGGCTGTTCCACAGAGACTGTTCAAAGGACCCGGAGTATAGTGCACTGCAAAAACAAGAAGAAACTATATTAGTTCATTAGCCGAAGAAAAAGGAAGCTAAAGCAAAAAAAATTGCTAAGGCATACGAGCGAAGCTAGCCTAGCTCAGCTTCGCAATCTGCATCTTAGCTTCGCACTCTGCACGAAAGCAGAATGCAGAAAATATCCAAGTGTTAACTTCGCTCCAGAAGCTTAGCTTCGCATTCTGTCTCTGAACAGAATGTAAAGAAGCCCCAAGGGCTAACTTCGCTGAAAAGGCACTTGTGCCTAAAGTTATTCTAAGGACTCTAAAGTCCTTTTCCTAGCTACGCTTCGAGAGCTAGCTTCGCATCCTGTCACGTGATGGAACGTGAACAGTTCTAAGGGCTAACTTCGCACAGAAGTTTGGAGAAGAAACCATTCGGTTTCTAATTTTAATTCACGAAATTGAAGTGGAATTAAATCCCCTAAAAATTTGGTGGATTTAAATTTAGGGAATATAGTTCCCTGAGATTACTGGACCATGGTGAATCACTCTAGATTCATCATGAAATAGCCAAAAATTGGCTTCGAAAAGAGATAAAAAATCTCTGAATAAAAGGGGAAACTCCCTACCCGCAATGGGGCGTTCGATGACTGGAGGAGGAGAGGTCTCTTCCGTAGCAGAGATCGCCGCCTCTTTACCTGCTCGTCTTTTGGGAGCCATGGAAGAACTGAAAAGTTCTGAAAATCTCAGTGAATGAGGAGGAAAAAGAGATTTGTTTCTCTAAAAATTTGAAGAGAAGATAACTCTCTCTTTCAGCCCATTGGGCTTTTATAGACATAAAATGTCTTAATTCCCCCTCCTCAAAAGGAGCGCAAGCGGCCGTTTCAAATTAATTTGAAACGGCGCCTGAGCGCCTTTCTTGAGAAATCTTGCTTCAGCCCCGCCAAGGGCTAACTCCCTTGCGAGTTCAACGTTGACTTCGCGCAACGCTTGGTTAACTTCGTTGAAAGATGAGTCTTAGCTCCGCTAAGAGCTCATCTCTAACTTCGCAGAAATTTCGTGCTAGCCCCACTGGAAGCTCGTTCTTGACTTAGCTAAAAATTCATCTTCAGCTTCGCAGGAAGCTTAGCTCCGCTAAGAGCTTTTCCTTCCTCCTAAGGAAAAGACTTACCTAAGCTAGTCCATTCCAGTGTTTTTGAAATGCAAAGAGAAAGGGAGGGGAACAAAGTAGATAAGCAGAAAATAAACATTGTTATTGATTCAAAAAGGGAAGATACATTGATACTACATTAAGATTGTCTTTCATACAATAGAATCATTGCTCCAAAGGCAAACAAGTTGTCTTATCTACTTTCAGGATGATGAACCATCCCAACTGGACACAAAGGACTTCCTCGTGCACAAGGCCATAATCCTTCACTTAATGGTAGATTTTGCCATCAAGAAGCTGGATCTTCTTTGATGAAAATTGGCAAGAGATTGGTTGTCACCAGAAAGCTGGATTTCCTTAGACAAAATTGCAAAGGAAGGATCCGAGACCTTACTGGTGACGTCAGCCCTTTCCCAAGTGGATCTTCTCGGATAAACGACTACCAACCCTTCTCGAAGTGGATCATCTCGGATAAGCGATTGCCAGCCTCTTCTTGGAACGCGCATCAGCTTCTCCAAAATGTTCCTCCTGCTTATGATCAAAGCTTCAACTTGAAAATCAAGGGGCAAGTTTTTGGTCTCTTTCATCAAAACGAAGGAATGCGGAGCATAGTTCACTGCAATGCAAACAAGAAACAAGTTAGTATTAAATTAAAAAGAATGTAAAGGGAAAGGAATGGAATGCTAAGTTAAAATTCTTTGGGCGAAGCTATCCAGTTGTGCCTTGAAGATGGATTTCAGCTAAGCAGAGGATAGCCTCGCTTGCACAATAATGATAGATTAGCTTAGCATAAGCCAAGTCTTAACCCCGCCCAAGACAGTTAGGCTAGAGAAGCCTCAAAAAGGACCAAGTCCTAGCCTCGCTTATATGGCTAGCCCAGACTGGCCCAAAAGGACGCAGTCTTGACGCCACCTACATGGCAAAACTAGCTCAACCTTGAAGAGGCCAAGTCCTAAACCTCGCCTATATGGCAGACTTAACAGATCAAGGCAGGAACTCTGCATGGAAAGATCTTTCGTCCGATCAGGCAAGAATGCTAGCTTCGCCGAGAAGCTTGAAAATAGGGTTGAAACCCTTATCTGAAAATCAGCCAAATGTGAAGACCAAGGGAATTTAATCCCTAAGATAGCAGGTGAAGCTAAGAAAATTAAGGGAGATAACTCCCTAAAAGTCACTGGATGGCCGAGACTCACCAATTCTTAATTGGGCAATAATCAGAATGAGAGTCCCCACTATTTTAGGGACCTCAGTCTCCTTGCTTGAGCAATGGGGAGAAATCATAAACAAACCTCCTAAAAAGAGAAGAGTATGTTTCTCTGAGAAGGACTATATAAGAGTCCTATTTATAGGCCTCGTGGCCTGACTACGCCAACCTTGAGAGCGCGGGCGAAGTTAAAGCATTCAAATACTTGACCTTGAGAAAGGGAATAATCTCCCTCGAGGATCCACACGAAGTTATTTGAACTTCAGAAAAGGGAATAATCTCTCTCGTAAATGCAAGGGAGATTATTCAAACCTTGAAAAAGGGAGCGATTCCTCTCGTAACTCGCAAAAGCGGTTAGCCTCGGGAACGGGACATCACTCCATCACAGCGAGCGCGAGGCTAACACTCACGTTCCAACCAGGTTTGAAGCGAAGCTGCTTCAGGAAGCTCAAAGGCGAAGCTACCCAGAAGAGCGAAGCTACACGGAAGCAGATTTATAATTCCTCGGCGAACATATTCGAGCATGAAAGTGGGGCTAAAGGCGAAGTTGAACTCAACCACCAAGATAACGTTCACGTTCACATACCATCAATTAAAGCAATTCAAAGTATTTCGAAATCTGAACCATTCCATTATAGATTCACGAAAACTTTGAAGGGGGTCTTGTTGACACTTAAAAAAGACAAAACTCCCGTATTCATCTTCAACCAGTCTGAACAACGTCTAACTTATCGACATCTATAAAAGATAAGTCGAAGACAAGCTGATGACCAAAAATGAGGCAGCAACATAGACATTACTAATCCAGTAAAGCAGATAATAAGCCAAAGTTGCCTTTGAAGAAACCCAAGCAGGCCTAAGACGCTATACTTAGCCTGGTATAGTCCCAAGATAAGCTTCATAGCTCCGCATGGAACTAACAGCTTCGCCTGAGCTTGGTTGTAGCCTCACTTTGAGGCTAACTATTAGCTTCGTCTGAAGCTTTCCATTTAGCCCCGCCAAAGGCTAATCCAAGAGCTTCGCGCCAGGAGCTCTATCCCTAGCTGAGTCATAGCTCCGCTATGGGCTGAGTCTTAGCTTCACACGAGGCTCTGAAGGCAACTTCGCCTGAAACTATGAGCTAAGTCTTAACTTCGCATGAGCTAGCTTCGCATGATCTAGCTTCGCTTAAGCTAGTTCCGCAGGATCCAGCTTCGCATGATCTAGCTTCGTCTAAGCTAGTTCCGCAAGATCCAGCTTCGTACGATCTAGCTTCGCATGATCTAGCTCCACAATGGGCTTTGCCAGGTCATTAAGTTGACCGTTTCAAAATCCCACGAGGGATTAATGGGTGAACCCCACTAATTAGTGGGATTAACACCACTTTAAGTGGGCGGTTACACCCGCCCACTTCGTCCCCACATTAAGTGGAGACAAATCAGCCATAACGGCAGGAGGACGTTTGCATGAACCCTCTAGCTTCGCCAGAAGCTCGCAAAGAGTTTCGCGGTAAGGTCATTTGCGAGCCTCTCGTGAAGCTAATAGCTGATTTAGCCTTGCTGAATTCAAGGGGGCGGTTACACCCCACTTTTGACTATAAATAGTCCCTTACTAGACAAGGGGGACACACACAGACACACGGAGACGGAGACGGAAAGAAAGGAGGACGGACAGAGAGGAAATTGACTCGAAAAGAGCAGAATTCCTAGCAAAAGGGCTCTACTGATCTTCTGTTCTCCGATTCCCCGAACCAAGCGAGAAGAGAGTCTTATTAGAAGGCAGTTCGATCGTCTGACCGGTGGCATTGTTAAAAGGATAAAGTGATCGCGCGCTGATCAGATTCCTACCGGCCCATTTTTTTCAGAAATCTCAGAGATCTGCCTATAATTTTCTTTTCAATTCTTGTAATTTCGCTCCTCGACACTTTGTAAGTTTTTCTCGATATCAATTTTCAATGGAAAACAGTATGGAGATGCTTAGGAGAGGGGGCAAGAGATGGCTGACAAACCTCTTTAACAAGATTCGGCTAACTAAAAAGATGTCAAATGAGTAGAGGAAGAGTACCCTAGTACCTCTCTATAAGAATAAGGGTAATATTCAGAGTTGTTCAAACAATCATGGAATAAAATTCATATGTCACACCATGAAGCTTTGGATAAGGGTAATTGAACACAGGTTAAGGAAGAATGTTAAAATATCAGAGAACCAGTTTGGGTTCATACCGGAACGATCGACGATAGAGGCTATTCATTTGCTTCGTCAGCTTATAGAGCAATTTCGAGAGAGGAAGAGAAATTTGCATACGGTCTTTATTGATTTAGAAAAAGCTTATGATTAGATGTCAAGAGAGGTATTATGGTAGACATTGATGAAAAAGAGAGTCCCGGCAAATATATTGACATAATCAGGGACATGTACGATGAAGTAGTGATAAATATCAGAACTTATGGAGGCATAACAAGTGATTTTTTTTATCACAACTAAATTGCATTAAGGATTTACATTGAATCCATTTTTATTTGTCATAGTGATGGATGAGCTTACTGAGCTATTCAGGATGAGATACCGTGGTGTATGCTATGTTGATGATATTGTCCTAATCGATGAAACGAGAGCTGGGGTAAATACAAAATTGAAGTTATGAAAGCAAACTCTAAAATCTCGAGGTTTTAGATTAAGTAGGACCAAAACAGAGTGTAAATTCAGTAAACAGGGAATCTTAGATTATAGTATTGTGACACTAGATGGCCAAGAAATGCCGATGACCAGTCATTTTAAGTACTTGGATTCTATTATTCAAAAGGATGGGGAGATCAATAGTGATGTCAATCATAGCATCCAAGCCGGCTGGTTGAAATAGAGGAGCACAACATGAGTTTTATGTGATCGTAACATTCCATTATGGCTGAAGGGAAAGTTTTATCGGACTGCTATTAGGCCAGCTTTGTTATATGGCACAGAATGTTAGGCTATAAAAAGATATCATGCACAAAAGATGAGTGTAGTAGAGATGCGCATGTTTCATTGGATATGTGGTAACACGAAGAGAGATAAGGTGAGAAATGAGGATATTTATACTGAGATAGGTGTAACCTCTATGAAGAGAAGATAAGAGAAAATCGCCAACGATGCTTTGGTCATGTGCGACGTAAGCCTACAGATGCGACAGACCGATGAGTAGAGTGTATCAAATTAGAGCAAGTTAAAAGAGCGTAGGGGAGACCAAAGAAAATATGGATAGAGGTAATACGACAAAATATAGAGGCTGAAGGTCTCAGTGAAGGCGTACGCTTGATAGAAATGAGTGAAAAAAGCTGATTCATGTGCCCGATCCGCTGTAATTCTCTTTTGGTTCATGTAGCCTACCCCAAATATTTGGGACAAATGGCTTAGTTGTTTATTTGTTAGTTTTTTTGTTTAGAAAAGTTTTGTTTAGGTAATCTTTGTTCTAGTCTTTGTAATAAGCTTGACATGATAGATATCTATGCTCAGGTAGAGGGGAAATGTGAAACTATTTGATTAATTAGTTATCTAATTAGAAGTCATGTTGTAGTTATTTAAGGAGTCATATTATAATTACCTTATTAGGAGTCATATTATAGTTATCTAATTATGAGTTATATTGTTATATGTTATCAGGAGTCCTACTTGTATTATGAGTTGTAATTGTATGTGGCTATAAATAAGAGTAAAGAGAGTGGACGCATTAACTCTTTTAGATATTTTCATCTCAAATTCTGGTATTGACATTGTTCTAGTACATATATTTGAAGAATAATTGGATGTATATAGGACTGCACTCACTATATTGGCATTGGGCTAACTTCAAGTCATGTGACAAAGAGGGAAACAGGTAAAAAGAAAGATAGTCCTGTCTCCAAATTAAACATTATCATAATACAACATATACAACCAGTCATATAAAGACTGGTGAGACCATTAAAATTTAACGATGACTCAGAAAATATTGCATATAAAAAACCATTACAGGGAAGGTCATAATGCTTATTCATTGTTTAGATAGAGATGAATTCATAGGGTTCACATAGGCAAATACCAGTTTCGTACATGAGGGGTTGTTGTCCAACAGCCTGAAATTAAAATAAGCAAAATGCATTAAACACATGTGCCATAGTCAATGGTATCATTGTAGAACAATATGCATTTTTGGAGTGACAAGATGAAGTGACTTCCATATGGAAAACAAAATTTCTGAATGATCTGTTAAGTTTGCTTGATAAACATCATAGGGTTACAATCACAGGTCATGAACTTTGGCTTTGACAAAATTGGCAATATAACATGGTGTCTTTTTGAGGAAATATTCTTTTTTGTGGAAATATAATGTGGTTATTACACCAATTGTCTCGAGGTTTTGGATCCGAACAAAAACAAAGCAATGTTTTCAGAACAGGGGGTTGGGGTTGTGTGTGTGGGGGTCGGTGGGAGACAATAACAGTAGAGATCAAAGAGACAGAGACCTCACACCTCCAAGAAGGAGGTGGTTAACCATCACCCTCATCCATCATCCATTGCATTCTATGATGCATGTAATGGTTTGGTTGGAACTACAACTGGGGTGAGTGTTGTGGATAATGATGGGTCTATTAAGAAAGGATAAACACTAAGAAAAAAAAATATTCAAATATAACTTGATCCAGAGAAGAATTCCAGCATGAATATTTTACCATCTAAAGGACAAAAACTCACAGATCATGCAGTCAGCACCCTGAGAAATGATTTAAGAAAGGAAGCATAATAAAATAACATAAGAGACTAACTTGTATCAACTTCATCACCTCCCAAGTGGACAAATTTGAACTTAAAGACCTTGCTAAAATCTGGAAAAAAAAAAATCAAGTAAGAAATCAATTTCTTTCCAAGAATAATGATAAATAAACAGAGTAGTCTTCCTTTTAAAAGATAAAATGATAATGGTGTCTTGATCTAATATACAAGACACTGACTTTCATTTATTGTGGCAAGCAATATTCTTACAACTCTGATAGTTACTACGAAGAAAGTTCAAGTCTGTTCCCACTTCCCCCCAATCAAACTAGATGGTGGCAAAGCCAATGAGTGATCCACACTGTTCCTCTTGAAGTACAAACCACATGAAGTGTATGTATTCGTGTGTTTTTTTTTTTTTTTGAAAACTTCTATGAACCAGATGGCTGCAAAATGAAATGTATTTCCATAATCGGATAAAAGGAGTCCATTTGATGCATGGCTTAGTTCAACCCAATATATTTTCACCGTATACATTTTTTATGGATTGGTTGTCAAGATGAACAGTTGTAGATCACTTGTCGGATCAAATTTCTCATACGTTTCCTACAATTTATTAACATTAACTAGGGGTTACAATTCTTTCATAGGTTTTTTTTTTTTTTTTGGGGTGAGGGGTGGGGGTGTTGATGGGGTTGGGTTGGTTTGTGATAGGAAATTCTTGAAGAAGCCTATGTTTTTGCCCTACTCTGAGAGTAAAGAAAAATCTCTCTTGCCGTGGATGTGCAAACTTTCCAGACAACACAAATCTTTGTGTCTATGCTTGCATTTTGCTTTTCGTCTTTGTTTGTTTCATAGTCTGTGTTAACTAAGTAGCCGAAGCCCCATCTCAGCTTTAGTTTTAAATGGAAAGTGTTTTGTGCAGGTGTGGGTGTGGGTGGGTTTTGGGTGGGGCCTCCGGGGCGTTGGCGGACATGATGGCAATGCTCAGTTCTTGATGTACAAAGCCAATAAAGAAAAATTCTCCTTCATCCTGATGCATGCAAACTTTCAAAACCACAGTCAATCTTTATGTTTACAGTTGCATTTTGGTTTCATCTTTGTTTGTAGCCTAGTCGGTGTATTCTCACAGTTCCAACACTTAAATTGCAAATGATGTATTACAGCAGGAAATCAAGTCATTGTAATTATTTAGGCATTCTGTTAGCAGCTGAGATGCAATCTGCTTTAGTTTTGTGTGGCATTGGAAGTGCCTGTGGCACAAAGAAATCTACTGGACTATAGTAGATTGTTAGGTGTCCTGATACATGATGTGACTGAATTATAACAGTTTTGAATGAGGAAACAACAAAGACAGAGTAAAGAAAGTCACAGTGAAGCCTGGCTTATATCTTGAATAGAATTAATCTCCCATTAATTTTTCACTGCGGACTGGTTCAACAATGTAAATACTTATATGCCACTGATGTCTGCACTAAGCATTCCAAAGCTATAGAGCTTAAGTTGTTTCATCAATTTCAGCAAAATGTATATTGTGTCTATGAACTAGCGATCAGGAAAATTACTAATATGCTATAGTAGTTCATACTTCTAGAGTAACACTGCTCAAATCACTTTGTAGCAATCATATCATGTTTGAAAAATTGGGTTTTGGCATGAGTGCATTATCTATATGTTCAAGTTTCCTTGGACACTATCAATTGTATTTAAGCAGAACCAAATTTCACCTGAAAGAATCCCATCTATTAGTTTGAAAGTAAACTCCTTTGTGACATCCAGTGGCTGTTGGCAGTCAGTTGATGGCCACAAATAAGGATAACCTCTGCCCCTGCAAACAAGAGTCAAAAGAAACTTGAACAAACTTAGTTGTGCTGTAAACAGCAGGCTATTCTGATTCACATAACTAATTTATATATATACAAGACTACCTGGAGTTTGGGTTCCAAGCTCAATCTTGAATCCAAATATCTCTTATTGAAGGTTTAGTTATATAAGGTCCCATCTGTTGTCATAAATAGTTACTTAGGCCAAGACCACTTTCTTTTTCGAGGAACATTTCAAATGATCACCTAGCTAATAATGTACCACATGATGGTTTCTCGGGGCATAAATAATTGCAGTTCAGATGGAAAGAATTGAGTATATTGATAGATTTCCAAAAAATAATCTTTATTGAATATTGAAGAATTAAACAATATTATTATAAACCTATAATCAAATCCTATAGACCTAAAATATTATACCACTTATCTTCTTATATAGATCTAAAAAGAATCAAATCTTTTTGAAACTACAACAGGACACCAAACTACTAAAAGGACTACACATGCTACAATTACTCTATTATAATTAGTTATTTAATTACATCCATGGCATGAACATCGAGACCTTATCCAGCAAAAACTAAAAATGAGCTGTACAGAGCGACTTAGTGAAAGACCGAAATATATGGTAGCCTAATTGTGCCCTTATCCTTAAAATGACAATGCATGACATGCAATTAACTTCAATGTGATTAGCTGACTCGTGAAGAACTTCATTCTAGCATTCGGAATTGCACTCTTGTTATTACAGTACTCTTGAATGTGGAACGGTGGACACAGAAAGAATTCCAAAAATTCCCAGTCAACAATTTTCCCTTAATGAGCTGGAAAAACTTCACTTTAACCTCCTCCCCTCCTTTGTTGCCATGCACCATCAGAAGACACCACCCTCTGCATGAGTTGTAAAGTTTAGAGGTATGCCATTCAGTTTCATCTGGTCGGTCTTCCTCCTTAATAAAAATTCACCCTTCCACCCTCAACTAACCCAGGGGATTTTATCAACTTCTCTGTCTTTATGTTGGTTTCCGATTCTTTGCAGTGAACAATGTTATGACCATCAACACCCTGTAACCTCAAATCTTCCTCATTTGTGGCCCATGGGACCCCTCACTATGCATAATGAGTATGAAATTGTGTTTCTTAATTTTAATTGATTATGAATCGGCTCAGTATCTTGTGTTTCATATGGTACTGCATGATTGACTATGAATGTACTCAGTATAATGTTCAGAACCCCAATGTTTGGTTTACATTTTCTCCTCAAATCCACTATTTTTTTTTTAACCTCAAATTTACTATAATACTATACTTCCATTTTGCCATGATGTTAACTTTTTCAGACATCTTTCAGCTGTCCATCATGACTAAAAATCCTTAGTAATATTTTATGAAACCTTTTACTTCACAAGATAGAAAAGTTTTTTGAGGAAGCATAAGATAAAGTATTAATTCATATTTATCAGATGAAACTCAACATCAAGAATTGTAGTAGAAAATGGTAATTCTAGTATGCACAAAGACCAATCATACATTATTTCTTCCCATGCACCTACCTATCAAGCAAAGATGATTCCCTATGTGGTAGAAACGGGCTTGTCATTTTCCTCAATCATTAAAGCATCCAACTTTATTGGTGGTAAAATTTAATTAGATGTGCTTCTATTCTCTGCCATGTGTGAAAAAGTAAGCTCTAAAAATTTGCCACATGTCCACTCCAACCCAACAAAGAAAGAAAGAAAAAGTTTTTCTTAAGAAAAGGAAAAGAAATTACATGCCATCTGCCTACCCCTCTGTTACATTATTCTTTTGTGTCACATCATCTCTCTCTCTCTCTCTCTCTCTCTCTCTCTCTCACACACACACACACACACAACCCCAGCTGACCTCTTAATAAGCTAATGAAATTTTTTTTTTAATTTATAAAAATCATTTGGTCATTAAATGACCAAATGTTAAAATTTATTTCTTTTTCAAAATTTCACAGTTTTCTTTTGTGATGAATTCAATTTATCCATTAAAAGATCTTAAAGATAAAAACAAAATAAAAAAGTTATCCATTTTCAAATACTTTGCAAATGACTGCTCTCTCACATACAGTTATCTTATTAAAGTTTTGAGCTATAGGAGAGTAATTGTAAATTTTAAAAGGTAAGGTTATATTACACCTAGCTTGTAACATAATAGTTTACACCCATCTATTAAAGTACACAGTGGGTCACTCATATTCATGATCTTAACTATTGATTGTAATCTACACATCCCAAAACTCACGTGGTTTGAAAATCATGTGAAATTAAAAATTTTATCCTACAAATCAAGCAAATAAAAACCAGCTTTTAAGATCATTATTGACCATTCATTTTTAGATCATCATTGACCATTCATTTTTAGATCATCAAATTCATATGCTAGAAAGCTTCAATAGGTGACGTTTCGATCCTCATGAGCTTTAGCATGTATGGATCACAATAAGCAGTTCAGATCGTGAATATGAGTGGCTCACCATGTATTCTAATAAGTGAATGTAACCATTAGTTACCCCCCGTGTGTAAAATAACCTTACCTTTTTAAAATTACTAAAATAATATATATATATATTTTATTGGAGAGGTACTTTTCTAATTTCTATGAGAAATTAATTTTTTTGTATAAACTTCTCTCCGTCTTCCAATTCAAAAAATAAAATTAAAATAGTAGTGTTAATTAATTAGTTTAATAAATAATTTTTCTAAACAATTAAGATAGTTAATTGTTCACATTATTCCTCCCTCTCTATGCCATTATTTCTATGTCTAGCAAAACTCTCAAGCACTTTAGATCCATTCCAATTTTATTTTGTTGTTTTAAGAATTCAAAAAAGCAAAATAGATATCTTTTGGATACTTAGCAAAATAACTATTTTCTCCCATATAGTCATTCTTACTATAGTTTTAAACTCTGAGAAGAGTAACTATAATTTACAAAATTACTAAACAAAAAATATATTTCTCAGACTTTTTGTTATTTTAATATTTATTTTAAAATAATTTTCTCTATATAAAATATTTCCTTATTCCAATTTAAAAATAAAAAATCTAATGTTAGAATTAACTAATTAGCTTAATTAAATAATCTTATTCAAAAATTAAAATAGTTGAACATTAGCCTACTATATCTACACCTATACCTCTTTGTTAATTTCTAATCAAAGTTTATAAATGATAAAACTCAAACTTTAGTCTTATACTTATTTTATCTTTCACCGTATTCTAATCTCATTCATATTCCTATTCCTAATTGAACTATACATTTTAAAATGTTTATTTTTTAAAAATTACTAAAGTTATAATTATATTTAAAACAAATATCTAATATGGTACAATAGCTTTTTCAAGATAATAGTCTCTTCATCTTCCACTCAAAAAGTCGTAATTATAAGAGTAGTGGTAATTGATATTTATTAATTAGCTTTAATGAAATAATGATATTTTAATGCTATTGTATTATATTCTTATATTTATTCATATTATAGGGTTAATGTTTCGTTTATAAAAATCAGGTGATTATTAATCATTCGCGTAGATACTAATAAAAAGGCATATTATCATATCAAGTTAGGTCTACATACCATTTAATGTGGTTTAGACACATGTCTAGCATTTAGATCTAACCCATCATTTAATATTGTGTTAAAGTTTTTTTTATTAAGGTTCATAGTCTTACTTCACAAAGAAACAAATAATTATAAAAAAAAGTGGCATCCAAAAAAACCCACACCAGAGAAAGAAGATCCATGAAGGGTGAGAGGCGAATGAGAGAATTATCTCTTTAGGAAGATCACAACTATTCTCCACAATTAAATCTGCCTTTCTGAGTTAAAAACTTGAGTCATTGAATAATAAAACTGTAATAGAATAAAAGAAACCTGTAAGAAGACCATTTAAATCATTTATAGAGAAGTATTAAATTCCATGAAGATATTCAAACTGATACATCCAACTTGAGAAGATTTGAACTAATAATAATCAACTTGAAATAATATTTTAATAGTTACTAATGCTTAAGTTATGCTTGATGGACTCAATTTTATTCAATCCATAGCTAATTATACTTTTTCGAGCCCATTCATTACTACATGGGCATATAAACTTGTTGCTCCCTATGGATTTTTTTGAGACCTCATTCTATTTAAGTCGATTGATTTTTTGATACCTCATTCTATTTAAGTTGATTGCTGGCACTCATCTAGAGCTTACAAGTTATAAAGATGGTCTATACTGCATATGATTGAGAAGTGAAAATATCTTTAAGAGAGAAACTACCATGACAATGCATGACCAGGGACATCAATCTCAGCCAGCACATTAATCCCTCTTCTTTCTGCATACCTGTAAGATTTATGTACATATGAAAATGGTTCAGTAGTAGACTAGAAACATAGATATACAGAGCAACCAAGAATTCATTTACAATGTACGAATTTGAGAAATACTGACCACATTAATATATAAATGGAGAAGACTTTGTGGTGCTCAAGAAAACAAAGAAAGATATATTGCCCCCCATTTATAACAGTAATTTTTGAGCTGTTTTTTTAGCTATTGATATGCGTATGCATATGTATGTTTTAAGCACATGGTATCAGGTAGCAGTGAATGACCTTAAAACATCTGCAAGTGATAATTCATGGGCTCAAGTTGCAGGTAAGACGCTTTTCAAAGGTAGATCTTATGGGACCCCAAAGCTTTTCAAGGGTAGATCTTATGGGACCACTTGATGCTTGGGAGAGAAGCCCTCAAACGCACAAACTCACACCACACACACTAACTAGTCCATTAAGGAAATGGAGCAGCATAAAAAGAAGTCTGAAATATGTTTCACACATCAAACATGTCCAAAGGCGTGCGTGTTTGGGAGGGAGGTTTACTAGGGATAGGAAAAGGGAGAAAAATGAAGCTTTTGATAATGAAGAAAACAAGCACTTACTGTACAATATCAAGAGCATCAGCCATGGTATATCGTTCTGAAGAAGTGTATGCACCATTCCAAAGTTTGGGATAGGAAGGAATCTCTAGAGGGAAAGATTGTGTATCCACAATATGCCAATGCAAAACATTCTGTGACACAGTAAGACAGAATTGATGAACTAATAATAGTATTCTGCTTAAAAAGAATAAAAAACAATGCTGACTACTACTTATAGAATTAGTTTGCGTGGAGAAAACTCATTCCAAAACATCATGAAAAGCATATCAACAGCAAACAAAATTTTAGCAATACAATAAAGCAAATAACGTATCTCGAGATAAAATAGCCAGACTCATCCACTAGCTTAATGTGCTTTTAAACTCGATATGAGAACTGAAAAAGGCTTCATGGACTTAAAAGGATAGAGATTTACTTTAATCTACTAACTTGTAGCCTACTTGCATGTCTATTCAAGAGAAAAATAGTCGGGGTTCACACTAACATATTAATTATGCCATTGATGTGGAGGTTAGTGCCTCTCTCTCTCTCTCTCTCTCTCTCTCTCTCTCTCTCTCTCTCGCGTTGGGGTTGGGGGGATGTAGCCTTGTGCAAGCGGGACTTGAACCCTAGGCTTTTTGCCCAGTGTAAAGAGGCTTTAGCACTCTACTACAATGGCACTACAATGCGCTTGTCTCTTGAGCAGGCGCGAGTAGGTTCAAGTGAGGTACAGTAACTTTTCTAAACAAATATCATTGATTCAGGAGATAGGTGACTTCTGGAGTTGTTAGGCAAGGCCAAAACCATAGGCTTTGGGCCCAATTACATAGTCTTATTTATTTACACATTAATATTATCTTTCCAATGTGGGATTATACTCAAACAGAAATCATTAACATGTTCTGCCTTCAAGTGTGAGTTCAATGGGCATTCACATAACAACTTTGGTCTCTGATGGAATTTTTTCGTTAATTATTTATGAAAGAACCTACATGAGCTAATTTCTGGCTCTGTGTTATGACACTAATTCCCTACTATCTTTTTGTAGTATAGGGAACACAGAAAAAGTACCAAGTTTCTAGATTCATGCTGATCATTTCAGTTTCAGTCATCTTGTCTTTGTGTTGGCTGCTGTATACCCTATTTTCAATAATGAGGTTAATGAGATAGTGAAAGTTTGAAGATTGTACAAGGAGGCTTGATAAATGCGTAGGAGACTCAGACCACCTTTGACCCCAAAGTTTAAATTATCAGGTGGGTCTAACTACTTATTTGGATGTGGGACAGTGTTCACATGAAAATTTTAAAAATTCAAGCAGGTAAAGTATTCATTAGCACACTTTCTTATCTAAGAAAACAGGGGTTATAGTATAATCAGTAGAAGCATGAAACATCATTTTCAGCCTTTCAGCAATCTTATATGGTAATTGTTGCCGGGTTATTAGATACTGTATCCACACAGGAACTTTCAAAAAAAAGTTCACGTTTGGCTTTTTCATTACTATGTAAGTCAGAATTTGGCATTATATCACAAAAATTCACAACCTCCCATCGGCACCTTTCATTAGTGCAGAAAACCATCTGTAGACCAAAATGTTAAAGTTAGGACTACAGCATGACTAGAGATCCAAGAAAACAAACTCCTTGCCTTGTGAAATGAATGAGACAAGAGAAACGGAAAACAGCTGCAGATATAACTGGTTTGCAACTGACAATAATAAAAGCATAAATGAGTTCTATATTTCAATTAGGTTTTCCATCTCAAGGTTAACCTTTTGTTTGCATTACATCGTTGGTTGATAATTCTTATCAGCGGTCATGATATGTTTGTCAGCATAAAGGATCTCAAGAAGAAACCAAACTAAGTTGGTTAAGTTGCTTGGTAAAAATAGTTAATTTTGAAACAGAAAAGAAACTTTCTAATCTTTTGTAAATCTGCATTGAGGTAGTTCTTGTGTGAAACCGCCCCAGTGAAGAAAAACTTACAGGGTAAATGTAGACAGAGTATGTATTCATAAAATCCATGAACAAAAATCATGTGTTGTAGTCACAGATGAAGAGTATTTTTCCAATAAGCCTTCATTTCAGAGTCAAAATCATAGTGGTCTATGTGGTTGAAAGTAGCATTTACCAACTTAGAATAGGGCATTGAATCAATAACACTCTTTATAACTGGCACAGGGAGATAATGGCGTGATGTATCTGCATCATGCAAAAACATGTAGTAAATGGTCAGTTAGCTTTCATGCCTCAATGCATGTTATTAGGCATGTACAATTATGGAAGCACATTACGTGTTATTAGATCAACATAAAATCAAAGTAGAGAATTTCCTTTCAGATACTAAACTGTATAAATAGAGGATGCTGGCGGAATATGAGTATATACTCTCTAATTTCCACTGCATAGAGAACCATACGATCATCTTATGAATATTTCATATACCTTAACCGAACATGCCTTTAACCAACATTTTCAAGAATCATTCTTCTCAAAACAGGTATCAACAAATGGTGTTTCAAAGAAGATGAACGTTTGATGTGAAACGTGTATGGGGCGGAAGCAACAAATAAATTAACTCAAAGATACTCTTCACCAACAAGAAACATCGTTGGTACGAATTGAATTAAGACAGATAATATTAGATTATGTTATGTTGATCGTGCAAGTGCTTATCGATTTCAATATTTAACGAACTAATTAGAAATAATTGTCTATGCAGAAAATCAAGTTTTATACGTAATAAAGAATCAAGCAATCACACGAAAGACGCAAAATCGCTCGCTCATTTTTAATGTAGACAGAAGACCAGAATACATAACAAAGTAGATGATGTATATCTAAACTTGTAATTAAGAAGTTGATGTAATAAAAAAAATACCTGAGATAATTGTAATTTGATCTTAACTTGCTTATTGATTGTTAGTTGATCTTGAACTCACACAGATGAGAATAAGTACAGTCGATGAAAACAGGATCGTTGAGGAGTTGAGGCTATTATGCAAACGAAATCGAAGTTGTTGGATGCGTGACGTGAAAGAGGAATTTGACGATGAAGATTTATCTGAGAGGAAGAAACTTGAAGGAGATAAAGAGAGGGAATAGACATATATAATTCAATTAGAGCATCTCACTACTAATTGAGTCTAATTAGGACATCCCACCACTAACAGAATTTAAGATCGAGAAATCCAATAATCAAACTCAATTTAAGAGTGAAGAAAAACTTTCATCTATTGTTCATTAAAAAATTAAATACATGGGGCTTTTACATAGGCTACAAAATTATATCCTCTCCTACTTTAACTTGAACTTTAAAACCAACTCTTAAAGAAATCAAAAACCTAAAAAAAGAAAAAAAAATAAAATAAATATAAAATAGGCAACTACTAATATAACTCCAATACATAGAGAAGAGAAAATAGAAACTTTACTGCTATTAGAATTACAAAACTTCTTCATAAATAAAATTTGCTTTTACAATCAAATAGCCTCTCCTTCGGTATTACCTTCTAAGCTTTCGAATTGGGCTTTATCAGTAGCTTTGACAACTTCATGATGTCCGTATTATTCTCTCCAGGTTGAAAAAAACTGGACTCTGTTGAGTTTGAGGAAGAAGAACTCTCATACTGCTCCAATATGTCAGGATCAATCTTTTGCAGTTCACTTTGATCTATTCACGAATCATCTGTTAGTAGTTTTTCTTTTCATCGAACCAAATACTTACGAGTCCCACCATCTTTGGTGGTGATAATTTTATCACCATAATTTTATTAATCCGATCCACTATATTAGGTAATATAGAGGCTAAAGGTCTTAGTGAAGACATATTGCTTGATAGGAATGAGTGAAGAAAGCTGATCCATATGCCCGATCCAGCATAATTCTCTTTTTGTTCATGTAACCTACCCCAAATACTTGGGACAAATGGTTAGTTGTTGTCGTGATCCACTATATTAGGTAATATATTTATAAGTGGTTGAGAGAATGTCTCTCAGAAATAGGCTCAATGGATGGCGCATCATCTAATGGGTTGTTAGGGTTAAAATTAAGACTCTTGTAATCTACTAGATTTTCAATATTGAATGTAGAACTGATACCAAAATCTTGAAAAAAATAAATAATATAAATATTATCGTTTATCTTCTTTAAAATCTGAAATGGACAAGCACTACGAGCATGTAATTTCTTAACAGTTCCCGATGGAAATCATTCTGAACGAATCCGTATCATCACATAATTACCAACCTTAAATGTTTTAAGTCTTTTTCTTATGTCGGCTCATAATTTGTAGTTGGTATTACTTTGAACAATTTTATCTATAACTTTCTTGTGTAAGTCGTGTATATGTGATGTTGCAGAATCTGATGCTCTAATATGATCGGAATAAGAATAAGATCTATAGGCTGTCTAGGTCTAAAATCATTAACAATTTCCTACAATGATTTACCTATAGTTTTATTCACAGCTGTATTTTATGCACACTCTGCGGTGGCTAGTTTAAGATCTCAACTTCCCGTATGTTCACCAACTAGCGTGCGTAATAAGTTCTTAGACTCCTATTGACAACTTCAGTTTAATCATTAGTCTAGGGATGAAAAGCAATAGAGAATTTCAGTTTCTTGCATGTCCAAAGTATTTTCTAAAAGTAACTAGTGAATTTCATATCTCTATCGTGAATAATGGTTTAGGCAAATCATGCAATTTGACAATACCGTCAAAAATATCTTAGCAACTCTAAAAGCATTTGCAGTTCAAGAACAAGAAAATGGGATATTTTGGAGAAATGGTCTATGACAACTAAAACAGAATCATGTTTTCTCAAAGTTTTCGATAAACTAATACGAAATCTATACTCACATCTTTCCAAGGACAATTTGGGAAGAAGAGTGGAGTGTACAAACTAGCGTTTTATTTTTATTGTTTAGCTAGTTGACAAATGTGATATCTACTAATATGTTTAGAAACATCTGTTTCAAATTAGGCCAATAGAACATATACTCGACAGCTTGTATGCTCTCATGCTCAAAGTGTTCAGTTAGATCACCATCATGCAATTCTCAAATAAAAAATTCTCTAAGAGAGATTCTTAAAATGTATAGCTTACGATTTATAAATAAATATCCATCATGCAGAACAAATTCATCAACTTTTCGTGTAGTTTCATTTTTTAGTTTCACATATATCTCGTAAAAATCAAGACATGACTCATACTCAGTTTTCAATCTCTTAAACTTATTAACTGCAGTTGACATCTCAGTCAAAATGAACACTCGGCTGCTGAGAGCTTCGGTGACTTTATTTTTAACTCCCGCTTTGTGACGTAGGGTGAATGTGTAGTTTTGTAACTCAATTCAATGACCATGTCTAGCATTCAATTTCTTTTAGGAGTATATGTATTTCAAAGCTTCATAGTCAGAAAAGAGAATGAATTCTTGTGGTAGCAAATAATGTCGCCTATAACGAGGTGCTTGAACTACCGCATAAAACTCCTTATCGTAGGTATAGTCCTTTTGCACGGCAAGTTTTTCACTAAAGTAAGCAACCTCGATGCCCTTCTTGAGCTAAAACTCCTCCTATATTAATGTTGAATGTATCACATACTACTTCACAAATCTCAGAAAAATCAAGGAGACACATAACTGGGTTACCGACCATTCTTTTCTTAATCTCCATAAATGCTTTAGCAACAGTATTAGAACATACAGACTCATCTTTCTCTAGACAGTCCATAATCGGGATCATGACAATGTTGAACCCTTTTATAAACCGCTGGTAGAAAGTAGCAGGTCCGTAAAAACTTCTTACTTCATGGATGTCTTTGGTTCCAGTCATTCCTCATGACTTTTACTTTTTCAGGATCTGCAGAAACTCTGTTCGAAGAAATGATAAAGCCTAGAAACTGAACTTGTGTTGCAAGAAAGGCACACTTTTTTGAGTTAGCATATAATTCTTTCTTTCTCAACGCAGTACAAACTTGATGTAAGTGATATAAATATTCTTACGAGAGGCTATAAATGAGGATATCATCAAAATAAACTATAAGAAGTTTTCTCGCAAAGGTCGTAGTACTTGAGTCATCACTCGCATAAATGCATTTGGAGCATTGATCAACCCGAAAAGCATAACCATCCATTCATATAATCCATCTTTCGTCTTTAAAGCGATCTTCCATTCATCTCTCAGACGAATGCGGATTTGGTGATAACCACTCTTAAGATCTATCTTAGAAAAGATTGTGGCACCAAACATAATATCCAGCATATCATCCAATTTCAAAATGAGAAAGCAATACTTGATCGTGATCTTTTTAATCGCTCTACTGTCCATGCACATACACCATGATTCATCTTTCTTCATTTTTAATAATGCGGGATCGCACATGAGCTCATGTTTTCTCTAATAAAACCCTTGTCTATCAATTCATCGACTTACCTCTTGAGCTCAGCATGCTCAGTGGGGTTCATTTGGTAATGTGACAAGTTTGATAGACTTGATTCGGGTATTAGATCGATAGCGTGTTAGATATCATGCATCGGTTGTAACCTATTTGAAAGGTCTTCGGGGAAGATATCACTAAACTCCACAATCACGGGGGTGACTTCTCAAGCAATAGTACTATCCGGCATTTTAATCACTTCTCTAGCAGTTAGGATCATGAATGTGGCACCGTTCTTGAGTTCTTAATCAAGTTCTATTACACTGATCAAATTAAGTCATTTTGACTTCTTCGGTACATTATGTTTAGGCTTTTTAGCTATAGGTCGGTAGGGTGTTAATTTAATCTTCTTACCCTCGTGCTCAAATCGGCACATGTTCGATCGATCATGAATGGTAATATCATTGTTGTAGAGTCATGGTCGTCCTAGTAGATTGACTTACATTTATTGTAACCACATCATACCATATTTTGTCTTTATAAACATCAAACTCAATAGGGACAAGGCATTGTTTCACGTCTACGGCCGTGGAGTTGATCCATTATACGAATGTGGATGAGGTACAACCTTCAAGCTAACCTTTTTGATTATCTTAGACGAGATCACATTGACACAATTTTCACTATCCATAATCACTTTTCAATTCACTTCTTAGTATATGCGTGAAAGATGGTAGTTCTTCTCCAATCATCTTTCTCCTTAGCCTGTGAGAACGCACATCAGATTACAGATATATAATTTGAAAGTGCAAGTTGAATATAGTTACATTCAACATCAGAACCTTCTTGTTCAAAATTGGAATCGTCATCTTCATTTATGTCTGGGTGATATGTAAGTTCCTCATCATTAAACTCGGAAGCTGGTGTGGGAACTCCGTTAATGAAGGTGATCTTCATTTCTCTAGGACAGTGGCGATGTGACTGTAACTTTGACATCTATAACACTTAGTGGATGCACTAAATTTGAAAGAAGTTTGCTCAGGGGATTTGCTACGATCATCACTTCATTTTCCTTTAAAGTCGTTCTTTTAGGAGGAGGTATGGTTGCTAGATTTATTGAAATAGGAAGAGGAGAAAGTTCTAGTCACGATTTTGAATCAAAACTCCTAGTGCTGTAGTTAGACCTAAGAGAATTTAGATATTAAATTATGGTGTAGGCTTTCTCTAACTCGGTTACTCCTCTAAATAATAGTTGGTTCACAAGTCTTCTCTAAGTCCGACTCTAAATCTAGAAAGAATTTGAGCTTGTCCTTCCTTGGTGAAGGTACTGCAGATGATTAGAAACTCATCGAATTTTGTAATGTACTCTTTTGTTGATTTATTGCCTTGAGTGTATTGATGCCACTTATCCATAAAACGGTTACTAAATGATGATGACACATACTTAACTTTCAGTTCATCCTTCATCATATCCCATGTTTCTCGATCGTTAAAGTCGGGATGTGCGTATGTTCTCTAAGTTGGTCCAATACTGAATAACTTGACTGGTTAGTCTCCTGGCTGCGAACTTAATTTTTCTAGGATTAGTGAGGTTATATCATATGAAATACTTATCTAGTTGGAGTATCCAATTTAGAAAAATTTGTGTCATGACGTCCATTAAAGTAGGAACATCAATCTTAATGTTCTTCAGAAATTGATCATCGAGATTGGATGGGTTATTAGTGTTATCACGACGGTTGTTCGCGATAAGGATGAATTCTCTCCAGCAGTGGACTCTCGACAAGATATTTGTTTTACTTGCACTTTAGTTTCGTATAGATCAGCTCGAGTCTGAGCCATATCGTGGGTCAAATCTTCAAATTTAGCCATGAGATCAATTAGGGGAGGTTGGGAGGTCATGGAATCAGTGTTGGGTTCATTAAGTTCTTCACGCAACTATATAGTACCACTACGAGTTGGCATGCAATGTATGAATTCTAATATGAATGCAAATATAAACTAATTTTTATTTTATTTTATTTTTTAAGACTCTCAGACTAATCAAACCCTAATCTTATTAGTCTAATTGGTCAGATCGGCGAAACTCAGGTGGAAGATTTTCGCTCTTGGTGTTCCTTAATTATAAAATCACATTGAGTATCATTTCTTAGTTAAACACCAATCATACAGAATTTTAGAGAAGGATCCACCTTTCAATCATTCCTAAACTACATTATTTTTTTGGCTTACTAAAAGAAAGAAAGAAATAAACGTGACTAATATGCAAATCCTTTCTAACCGTGCTTTGATACCAAACTGATGTGAAAAGTATATGGGGTGGAAGCAACAGATAAATTAACTCAAAAATACGTTTTACCAACAAGAAAGATCATTGGTAGACTAAAACAGATAATATTAGGTTATGACATGTTGATTACGCAAGTGTTATCGATTTTAATGTTTAAAGAGCTAATTAGAAACTATTGTTTATACAGAAAATCAAGTTTTATACGCAATAAAGAAGTCTAGTAATCACACAGGAGACACAAAATCTCTTGCTCACTTTTAATGTAGACAAAAAATCAGAATAAATAACAGACTAGATGATGTATATTTAAAATTTTAATTAAGAAGTTGATATAATAAGAAAATTACCTGAGATTATTGTAAATTTAATCTTAACTTGCTTGTTGATTGTTAGTTGATTTCTGAATTCACGCAGATGAGAACAGGTAAAGTCGATGAAAACAGAGTTGTCGAGAAGTCGAGGTGCTTATGCAGATGAGGTCAAAGTAGCTGAATGCATGGCGAGAGAGAGGGACTTGACGATGAAAATTTATTTGAGAGGAAGAAACTTGAAGAGGAGATAAAGAGAAAAAAAAGCTTTCATTGATTATTTCTTGAAAAATTGAATACATGGGGTCTTTATATAGGTTACAAAATTATATCCTCTCCTAGTTTAACTTAGACTTCAAAATCAACTCATAAAAGAAATCAAAAATCTAAAAAAAATAAAAAATAAAAAATAAGTAACTATTAATCTTACTACAACTCAAATACATAGAGAAGACAAAAAAAAAACTCTACTATTAGGATTATAAAATTTTTTCATAAACAAAATTTGCTTCTGGAACTAAATAGTCATGGTTCTCTTTAGTCTCCTTCAGTATACCTTTCAAGCTTTTGAATTAGGCTTTTTGGTGGCTTTGACAACTTCATGATGTCCGCATCAAAGTTAGCATGTTAATTGTAGTATTTTTGGTAAGTGTGCAAATTAGGATTGAACCTAAGCATAAATGTGAAAGCAAAATAGATATTATGAAAATTAATAAAGATACCTTATACATGAACTAATTATAAAAAATAGTAAATGTGGCTAAATTGACTATGGAAATGGTATTTGGCTCTCTACTTTAAGATTCCAATTTTTACTTTGAAAATGTTTAGTTACTTGGATCACTTTATAAGGTAGCGACTTCAAATTCAATTACTTGTATAAGAAAGTGATCAAAGATTTGGTTAAGAATCATACAATAAACATGTAAGTAGACAGTATAAGCAAAAATATGCAAATGGCTCACCAATCAAAAGCCCTCGATAAGGAAACCTTGGCTGATCTGTGATGGACAAGGGAGCCAGAGAAACTTCAATAGACATGCTACCGAGATTAATATAGCACAGTTGGCTGAAAGTCTGCAATAAAATTATTATGTTTCCAAAAGCGATCCAGTAATAAAAGGAAGCAAAATTTTCTCTTGATGAATATAAATAACCTGCAAAGCATGAAGTGCTCCATAAACTGTCTGTGCCTGCAAAAAATACACAATCAAATTAAATTAAAAAAGTTAGTTAGCTGAGTTAATTTGCTTCCAAGAAGCTGAGAGATTGTAAGAAATCATATGCCTAAATTATATTTCAAATTATTAGGAGGCATGATCAACACCTGCTAAAGTTCACTTTCTACAATTAGATTTCTCTCTTGTTCATTTGCCCAACAAGATTTCTGCTGTCAAATGAACCACTCAAGTTAATTGGATAGTTATTACGATTCTTGCATGTGAGAGTGCCAAAGGATCAGATATACTTTCATATCATGAGTACTAGTAAAAATAATAAGTGCCCGGAATTTAATAGGAAAGTTGGAGATAAAAATCGGGAACAGAACTCCTGTATCCTTAATAAACTGGGATATCATGAATCACTTTTCATGTAGTTTGTTGTATCCCTAGATATCCAAGGAATCATAAACATCCATTTGGCAACTCTTCAGTGCTGATTTACTGTGAGCCATTAAATTTACAATAATGAGACATCTAAAAACTCCAATATGATTTCACTGGACATGAAACTTTCAGTAGGATAAAGCAGTAAAGGCGAGCAAATATTTTCTAAATGGAAAATGAAGGCGCCAAAAGCAAAATAAGCAATGGACTTCTCAGAGAACATAAAAAAATCCAAGCCTTTTGCCACCAAATAGATTTCTGCTGCATCTTTTACATTCATCAAATGAACCACTCAAGTGAATTGGATGGTTATTATGATTCTTGCATGTGAGAGTGCTAAAGGATCAGATATACTTTCATATCATGAGTACTAGTAAAAATAATAAGTGCATGGAATTTAATAGGAAAGTTGGAGATAAAAATCCCAACAGAAATCCTGTGTCCTTAATAAACTGGGATATCATGAATCACTTTTCATGTTGTTTGTTGTATCCCTATTCCCTAGGTATCCAAGGAATCATAAATATCCATTTGGCAACTCTTCAGTGCTGATTTACTGTGAGCCGTTAAATTTACAATAATGAGACATCTAAAACCCCCAATATGGTTTCACTGGACATGAAACTTTCAGTACGATAAAGCAGTAAAGGCGAGCAAATATTTTCTAAATGGAAAATGAAGGTGCCAAAAGCAAAAGAAGCAATGGATTTCTTAGAGAACATCAAAAATCCAAGCCTTTTGCCACCAAATAGCATCGGCTATGCAGTAGAACTTAAAATGCAGAAAACTCTGCAACGTCCTGGACAAATTTTTATTACCATTTGTATGTATTGTCTTTAGTTTATTGAAATAGACCACAACTGATTAGTATTTCATAAGTCACTTTATCCGAAGTCTTTACTTTTACATTTCCATAAAACAACATAACAGTTACTAAAGTTTGAAAAGATATAGAATGCAGTACCAACCTGAATATGTGCATATATGGGATTGCCAGTTGCAGGAACTGATAATTTGTAGGATTCATCAATACCGTAATTAAGCTGCACAGCAACCAAGAACACAGTTTTAGATTGTGCCAGTGAAAATTCAGGTGGGGCTCAATGGCAATCTTTAAGCTGAACATGTACATAATGGGTAGCTATGTAGCGCGGACACTACAATCATGAAGCCATGTCGTGTGTATTTTTAAGAATTTGCCATGTATCTACGCATTGTGTCCATTTCAATGTTGATATGTCCGTGCAACATAGTTGGGCAGATAAGTCAAATTCTTATCATTTTATATATGTAACGATAGTCAGAAAACTGACCAGAGTAATTGTTACAAGTACAAATACTTCATCCATATCAAACTTAATATACCAAATTCCTGGATCTTTTTTGGGGGGAAAAACAATTCAATAAAATAACCGATAAACTTATTTTCAAGCATTAATTAGAAAAACAAACAGTAATGCAGATAACTATGTTTAACATGCTGTTTGATACAAATAATGATTTGCTACAGCTTCAAACAGAAATAAAGTTTTCATAATTGAATTGGGCTATCCCTGAAGAATGAAGTTTCCAGGAACCCACATTTCATCCTATTTCCAATAATTCAAAAAAAATGGAAAATCAAAACTATAATCAACTCCTCAGTTGCTAACACATCTCTTTTAATTACAAGACATGAAACTGACAAATACCAAAAGAAAATATTTACTTTGAAAAAAAATTCAACAAAATCCAAAAAATCAAGAGAAAGCAAATTGACATATACCGTATCATTGGGCGAGAGAACCACCACATGCAATCCAGCAAGAACGTTAGATCCTGATACGCTTCCACCAAGAACATGATCAGCTTTAATAATATCAAGAACCCTCACAAAAGCATCCTTCAAGATCCCCGAACCATCCGAATACTTGCTCCCTTCAGTTACCAACTCAAAATCTTTACTCAGATGAAGAGACTTGGTCCCATAGCTCACTGACGCGGGCATCGGCCACAGATTGAGGCCATTGCCCACCACAACAAGAAAACCCAAGAAAAATCCAAGAAAAATACCCAACATTGGCATCTTGGCAAAATTCATGAACGAAGAAGCAAAAAGAAGGTAGTTTTTTTTTTCCCTAAAAAGAGAAACTTTAGTGCATTTGGTGTCTCTTCGGAGACATCCGATAAAATTCAGTGTATTTGGTAAGAACTTGAACTTTAATTAAAAAGAAAAAGAAAGTTCCCCAGCTGGATATTTTGGGAATAAATTTTGTACCAAAATCCAAAAAGGAAGAAAACGAATGAAAATGAAGGAACAATGGGTTAGGTATGTACTTTGAGTGGGGACACTAATGGCGGAAGAGGTTTTTCAGATTGCCAATTGGTGGGGATATTCTGGGAACGAAATGGATATTTTGGGAAATAATAATTCCCCAGAATGGCAAAAGATTAGTTTCAGAAACAGCCGGGATTCTCAAAAGATTTGCTCGCGGACAAAAGATGTTTGATGGTGGAGGGGCATTCCGGGAAGAGAAAGTGGAACAATAGTGGGCGTATTTTGGGAAGAGCATTAACGTGATCCCAACAAGATTCGCTGCTGCAATTAAAATTAAACTAGAATTAATTAAAAAAATTGGCGGGTTCGTCTGACTCTCTGTTTGGTTCACGCTATATAATCATCTGGGTCCCACGATGGTTAGAGGTTAGTTACCCACTAATAAATTTTGTACCATTAATTAATATTTTTTATTTTTGACGCAAGCCGGACTTTAGACTGACTGGTGGGCCCCGGGTCGGGTTCCTGCAGAGTGGAGTGGCGTTTAATTTTCAGTCAACAGAAACACAACTACTCATTGGCCCTTGTAATCACTCTCACAACTCCGTGATCCTCGGGCAAACATATCGCTCCCTGTTTCTTCCTTCCTTTCTTCCTTTCTTTCTTTTTATAATTTAGTTTTTTATTTTAAAATTCTTTTAAATAATATAGATTTGTTAGATGGCGTGAACGTGTTCGCTGAGCTAATTTTTCTTTTTTTTAAGAGTAAAAAAGACAGAGTCATTTTCATCTTAATTACTCAACTTAAATCTCTGTTCAATGCGAGATTGAATTTGAAACTTTCCACTTCTGAAGGAAGGGCCTTGCTTACAGGCTAACTCGTTGGTTCTTAGCTGAGCTAATTTTGAGCCAATTTTTTTGAGCATGAAATTATTTTTTATTATTCCTTTCGTTCTCATGAACAAAGATCATATATAGGTCTAGCTTTAAGTTTAAAAACTCAACTCTCGTTTGATTTTTGTTGGATTTTTTGTATTAAAATAAAAAAGAAAAGCTTTCATTTCAGATTTTGTTTTACTAAGTCAACTTTGACCAAGTCTTAGAATCTAAATCGGTTGAGAAAATATCTCAACCGCTTGGATTTTCTGTTGGAGTGGTTACAAAACTTGGGTTCTAAATCTATAAATAGACCCTCACTCCAATAGCAACAAAAAACAACTCATTTCTCTTTTTCTCATCTTAAAAGAAAACCTGAAGACTACTCTTCGTGAGAATGGCTTCAGTGTTTAAGGTATTTTCATCTTTATTTTATGGGCAACTTCTTCATTTGAGCAGAGGCTCTGCCCACCGTCCTGGGCTGAGTGCTGGTGAATCCGGGATCCTTTACCGCTAGGGGATAAGGCCGATTCAACGTCTGGACAAGGAGACGGGCTTTTGATCCTTTAGGGCAGCGACGTTGCGACTGCATTCCTCAGGCCAGATTCTTTGTTTTATTTAATTATAATTGTTGTTATATGCTAGCATAACTGTCATTTTTTCTTAATATACATTTTATGGATATTACATGTTTTAGAAAATAGTATAAAATACCCAACAATTTTAACTTGTTATCATTAATTGTTTTCTTAAAAACAATCATAAAAAGAAGGAATCTGCATCTCCCCACTCACGAAATACTAAATTTATGTACTACTAGTGCGCCACTACACTTGTTTTTGGCATGTACAAACAAAATATACAAACAAGGCAGCTGCAACTGCAGCGATGATGACACGGAAGCAAAGGTGCAGGCGAGCTTTCGAGTATTTTTATATCCGAACCAGAAAAATCAAGCTAGTTTTCTGGAGGAATGAAACCCAACCATTGGGTTTTGGGATAGGTTCCCGCAGGCTGGACAGGTTGGTTGGGTTGCACTTAGAAATTAGTCTGGTTGGGCGGAATTTGAAGGGGAAAAAATATACATATAAAACCTCAGAGGCTATGGAAAAACTCACCTTTTGTGCATCCTTTATAACTCGGGTTTGGGTGGAACCCGACCCGATGCGCACCCCTAGCAACAGTTGAGCGACTGTTTGGCACAGAAAAATCATTTTGGTGATCTGATAATTGTCTGATTTCTAAAAGAAAAGTGGGCTGCAGAGCCGAAGGCCTTATTGTGAGACCCACGTCATTTTCTCACCATCCCGTGTTTGACGGGCGTGTTTGGATGTAAGGAATCCGAGTGAAGTGAGGAAGTGGGGAAGTATAATTGCTCATTTCCCTATCTATCCAAACACCGGAAAAGGAAAATAAGAAAAACCCCTTTTCCCCTTTTCATCTCTCTTTTACACAACCATTTTCTCACTTTCAGAGTGCTACAGTTAATTTTGTGGTCATGTAAATCTCATTTATAATAAGTTATAGCATAAAACAGTTAATTTTTTGTCATGTAAATCTCACTTGCATTCTAATTACAATCTATTTTTTATTTTTCTTAATTAATTTTTATTTTAATATTATTTTACGGTCAACTTTGTGGTCAACTTTTCCATTTCCACTTTTCATTACCATCCAAACACCGGAAACGACAAAACATTTTCCAAACTACACTTCCCAACAACCATCCAAACATCAGAAAACTTACTACTCATTTCCCTTTTTCCTAAAGGAAATAAATCTTACTTCCTACTTTCTCACTTCACACCAATTCCTAATGATGAAAATGCAGAAGGAATCAAAAATTAAATAATTGATGGGCAATCAATCTCAGTTATACACAAGAGAGAAAAATAATTATTAATATTTTAATAACTGTGTCAGAAATCTATATGTTTTTCTCTAATTTGGAGAGGATTTTTGATACTCATTTTTGCCCGGCTGTTTGTAAACAAATACAATTTGAAAAAGCATCGGTAGAAAGCATCTTGGGCTCACAAATTCAAAGCAAATTCTCTTTTCCGGACAACTTTCCACCAAACAAACTGGCTTTGGACTTCATGTTGTTGGCCCAAAGGCCTATCACCCTAGTTTTGATGATGATCAACTCATGTAGTTATGTTTACTAATGATCTTGTGTTTAATTAGTGACAGATTCATTATCAAGATCTTAGTAGGTGCATAGCTCAATAAAGGATAAAATGTCAAGATTTGGAGCTAGCACGGTGTGATCCAAGGAGCTTTTGGATCAAGCTTGAACCAAGTCAAGAAGATGAGAAGCCTTCAAGTGAAGACTTCAAGAAGATGAAGACTTGTGTCTAGGTATAAGATTTTGTTTTTGTTTTAGTTAAAAATGTAAAGGATAGATAGTTGGTGGATTGCTCAAGTATACCATGCGCACACACTCTTGATAGAATTGGTTTCATAAAAGATTTTTTAATATTAGAAAAGATTTTTCCTTGTGACAAAATACTATTTGGATTTTGGTATTTTCATGTATACATATCTTTTATCCAAAATCAAGTTTAGAGCTTAATGTCAAAAACATAGATATTTCATCTTGATTGTGTAGTGGATCATATCCATACACACTATGCTTTAAAAGTATATCTTGTTTTTGTATTTGATGAAGATTTGGAAAAACATGTTTTGAAAAAATATTGTTTTGGAAAAACAGTTTTTATATTGAGCCAAATATTTTCAAGTTACAAAAATAGTCCAATTTTTTATAACATGCCTTGATTTTGTGCAAGCATGTTTGTATTTCAAAGTATATTGGTTAAACTATTTTTGTAGATTTTTAAGTATTTTATGGGATTTTATTTGAGCCAAAAAGACCAACTTTTTGATCCCAGAAAACTGTTTCAGGCTTCGTATAAGTCGACTAGTGACCTTTAATAGTCGACTAATACAGGAGTCGGCCGACCGACCGGTCGACCGACGTGCACGCCTTTGTGAACTGGAGGACGGCCGACCGTGCCGGTCGACCGCCCCAGAGAGCTCTGCTCTCTGGAAAGTTCGGCCGACCGCACGGGTCGACTGACAGAGAGTTGGACTCTCAGCTCCAGTGGGTCGGTCGACCCTGGCGGTCGACCGTAGCTCCAACGGTCAGAAATCTGATCGTTGGCGGTCGACCGCCCCGGTCGACCGGCAGTTCTGACAAAGCCCCAACGGCTAATTTTTGACAGCCTATATATTTGGGGTTTGGTCATTGTTTTGGGCTAAGATTTTCAAGTGGGTTTTCACCAGTTTTCCTGAACTATTTAGAGGATTTTCCTCCACTTGATTTAGAGCAAATATTTTCAATCAAAAGGAGAGTTTGATCAAGAGTGTTTTTAGAGTGATTCTTTGAGTTTTCCTCCACCATCTCTTTCCTTGTTTTTCTCACACACAACACTTGAGCAATTCATAGACATACTCATCCTATAGTGTAACGCCCCGATCCCATGATACGGGAACGTCACTGCAACGCATATACGTAGGTCAGATGGTGCCCCCACGTATATACGCTAAGCCATAAGTACAGCAAGTATCAGAGTACAACACACAGCGTGGTATATTCATATGCCAACTTACAAAAGATAAATACAAAGTTATACAAGTTATGATAAGCAAAATCACTTTACAAGTGTCCTTTATCACAACCCAAGTCCAAAATGAATCCTATACAACCAAAAATACAAAATGCTCACGAATGGATGGAGATCCCGTGAACCAAAAGGAAGAGTCGGCACGATGAGACTAGAGCTGGTCAGCCTGCTCAGAAAGATAGGCCCTGTCCTCTGTGGAAGGCTCCACTTCGTTCCAAGCCTCAGAATCTGAATATGCAAATCCAAAGGGTCAAGACATATAATAACAAATAAAAGATAGTCAAGTGACATAAGGATCATGAATAAAGGCAATGAAGTTACAATAAATAGCAATGAATAACAAGCGATGTAAACTCAATAAGGTAAGATCATATGCAACAAATCTACAATTAACGTCTTATTATTATTACTTGTCTTACTGTGATATCTAGCTATGTGACCCAGCGTCCCAGAGCACATAGATCCATATCCTAGTGAAACAAGGTTGTTATTGGAAACAGCGGTTGTATCGACGAACTATGTTTACAGTGGGTCCCGTGCATACCCGGGACCACGGCCCAGGATTGTTCCGTTGCTTGAAGACGGAACCTGCCGCAAGGCTAAACAGGAGGGACTTATGTATGCCCTTGTCATGACAGTAAACAGGAAAGGGAGCAAGCACTCCCCTCGGTCCCCTGGAGTACCACAGGTAAGACCGAACAGTAATTGTACAATATACCTAAAACCACTGTAAACACGAACACATATCGATATTCCGCATATTTCCCCCCGACCCAATGTAAGTTGGTGAATTTTATATAAAAGTCGGGTGTATCATGCTTGGTGTTTTAGTGATAGCATGAAGAGTGGTGATACTTCATATTTAACAAGTTAAGGAATAGCAATATATAACAACCAGTCATGAAGCCTAATGAAGCAAGATCTATCAGGTAACATGTCATGCAGTACAGGTATGAAGCATAAACAAGACTAAAACATCATACATATATCAGGGGAATATCAAAAATCAAAAAGGACAGGAGTCTGAAATCTGTCCCAGAATTTGGCCTAACGGTCGACCTCCGGTCGACTGCCGGTCGACTGGGATTTACAAAGGCGGTCGAGTGCCGGTCGACTTCCGGTCGACCGTACAAAGTGCGTGAGCTCCAGGTTTGGCCGTCGACTGCCGGTCGACTGGTCCACAATAAATTCCTTAAGCCGGTCGAGTGGTCGGTCGACTGCCAGTCGACCGCCAGCTCAAAGCTGTGCACTCTGTGCACATCGGCAGAGTGATCGGTCGACTGCCGGTCGACCGATCCTCTGGAATAGGCTGCTGCTAGGTCAGAAAATCCAGATTTTTTGTGGGTTGATTCTAACAGTTTAAAGGTAGGATTTTTATGCTATTAGGGGACCTGATCTATCATCACAAGTACACTAGAACAGAGAATAGCCATGGTGATTAATATGTCCACATGGGTATGTTGGATTTGAGTGTTAATGACCTAAAAATAGGATTTTTATGTTATAATTGTACAAGGATCTCTACCCTAAGCCTATGGAATATTAGCTAGGTCTTGGTGAGTAAGATACTCACAAGATGGGTTAAATCTGAAGCTTGATCCAAGGGAAGAGGTGTTGGCTTCAATCCACCACTTGATGTTGAAGCTAGGGTTGAAGAACTTGTTCTTGGAGTTGCCTATGGAGTGATGGTTGAAGTTGAGCTCCCTTGATGAAGCCCTAGTTGAATCCTTAGAGACCTTGAGGTGAAGGTGAAGAGGTTGGGTGTTCTCTTGGAGCTAGGGTTTGTTGAAGAGGAAGAAGGAGAGTTTGGGAGAATTCTTCTCTTGGTGAAGAAATGAGAAAAGGGTGATTTGCAAATGTATAGGAATTTATATGTAGGGATCTTTTGTAAAGGGAGTGGGATTAAAGTGGATGTGAGGGGTTTCCTTGCAAAAATGTGGGGGTGAGGTGTCCCTCCCATTGCCACTTGGCCGGCCATGGGAAGGACAGAGAGTTAGTGGGGTTAGGTGAAGTGGTGAGTGGGAAATGAGGTGGAATGAAGTGGAAAGTAATTTTGCAATTTTTGAAAAAATGCCCGAAATTCAAGTATCTCGGAATGGTCTGAAATTTTTACCAAAAATCAAGAAAAATATTTGAAGACCAATGGTGAAATTCGTTTGAAGAAATACTGTGTAGATTTTAATTAAAAATCCCGGAATCAGTTATTTACCGACTCCGAAAGAATTTTCATAAATTTATAAAAATCTCAGAAAAAGAGTATAAGTAGGAAATATGATTCTAAGCAATAAAGTCTAAAGGACTTTCTAGAAATTCCTAACAGTTTGGAAGATAGAAATTCGGGAATCGGTCAGCGGTACTGGCCGACACCGGTTTTTGAAGAAATCCATTTTAATTCCAGAAAATTCCAGAAAATCACATAAAATCTAAAATTTGAAAATGATATTTGAAATTAAAATCGGTCAAATACGGAAGGTAAATCGGAAAATACGATCGAAAGACTGAATACGTAACTAAGTACGTATCCCGGGAGGGGGTATTACAATCTACCCACCTTACAAAAATTTCGTCCCCGAAATTTCATAAGGTGAAAGATAACAGGAAAAGCACAGATAGCTATGGATACAAGGAAAGATAACGGTAAAGAAGAGTAGAAGAAAAGAGTCTTACCCAATCAAGATGTGAAAAGTTGAGGATAACGCTCCCGGATAACGTCCTCTCGTTCCCAAGTGGCCTCTCCTGGCGCATGCCTGTTCCAAGACACCAATACCAATGGAATAGCTCTGTTCTTCAGTGTCTTGTCACTCCTATCCAGAATGGCCATCGGCTGCTCCTGGTATGATAAATCCGGTTGTAGCTCCAGCTCGGAATGATCCAGAATATGGCTGTCATCCCTGACATACTTCCTCAACTGAGACACGTGGAAGACATTATGCACCCCGTCCAAAGATGGCGGCAATGCCAATCTATAGGACACATCTCCCACACGATCTAGGATCTCGAATGGGCCAATATATCTCGGACTCAGCTTCCCACGTGTACCGAACCGGATCACTCCTCTGGTGGGTGATATCTTCAAGAACACATGATCACCGGTCTGGAACTCCAATGGCCTCCTCCGAGTGTCTGCCCAACTCTTCTGTCTACTCTGAGCAGCCCTGAGATGATCTCTGATAACCCTGACCTTCTCTGTCGTCTGTATCAGGATCTCTGGTCCCAAAAGACTCCTCTCACCGACTTCATCCCAACAAATCGGTGATCGGCACATCCTTCCATACAATGCCTCAAAGGGTGCCATCTTAATACTTGCCTGATAGCTATTGTTATATGAAAACTCAGCCAAGTGAAGATGATCTTCCCACGATCCTCCAAAGTCAATCATGCAAGCCCTCAACATATCTTCAAGGATCTGGATAGTCCTCTCAGATTGTCCGTCTGTCTGAGGATGGTATGAAGTACTGAATTTCAGACGAGTTCCAGACTTGCTTGGAGACTCTCCCAGAAATGAGATCTGAATCTGGTGTCTCTATCTGATACTATACTAACTGGGACTCCATGCAGACGAACTATCTCCTTCATATACTTATCTGCCAGAACCTCTGTCGACTGACCTACCCTGAATGGTATGAAGTGAGCTGACTTGGTGAGGCGATCAACGATTACCCACCGCATTATTACCCTTGGGACTCCGAGGCAATGCCGTCACAAAATCCATGGTGATGTGCTCCCACTTCCATTCGGGTATCGGCAAAGGTTGAAGAAGTCCAGCTGATCTCTGATGCTCGATCTTTCTGCTGGCAGACCAAACACTTGGCAACAAACTGGGCTATCTCCCTCTTCATAGCATTCCACCAGAAGTGCCTCTTCAGGTCCTGATACATCTTGTTCCCTCCTGGATGTATAGAATAAGCTGAACTGTGTGCTTCTTCCAAAATCTTCTGTCTGACTTCTCCCTGGGGAACACAAAGTCTATCTCCAAAACACATGCACCATCTGGACGAATGCAAATATCAGTCCTCATCCAGCCTCCACCTGAGCTCTGAATGTCTGTAATCTTGGATCCTCCTTCTGAGCTTCCTTGATCTCCTCTATCAAAGATGACTGGGTCTGCAGAGTCATGAACTGCCCGGCCTTATCACCTTCTTGCACCAACATCAAATCCAATCTGATGAATTCCTGAATCAACTCCCTCTGCTGAGTAAGGTGGACTAGCGTTCTGTTCTCTGGCATCCTGCTCAGTGCATCAGGAACGGTATTGACTTTGCCTGGATGATACTGCAAGTCAATATCGTAGTCCGCCATAAGCTCCACCACCTCCTCTGCCTCATATTTAACTCCTTCTGTGAGAAAATATACTTGAGGCTCTTGTGGTCTGTGTATATCAACACTTTGTCTCCCAGAAGGTAGTGTCTCCAGATCTTCAAAGCAAATACCACAGCCGCCAACTCCAAGTCATGAGTTGGGTAATTCCTCTCATGAGGCTTCAATTGCCTAGATGCATATGCTATAACATGATCATGTTGCATAAGCACACACCCCAGGCCTTTACCTGATGCATCACAGAAAATGACCATCCTCCTCTTCCTGAAGGGGTCCTCAAGATTGAGCTGATATAAGCCTCTTCTTCAACTGCTCAAAGCTGCATCACATTCTTCAGTCCATAAGTATCTCTCCCCTTTTCTGGTGAGCCTGGTCAACGGAGCTGCAAGTCTAGAGAAATCCTGAACAAAGCGCCTGTAGTATCCGGCTAGTCCCAGAAAGCTCTTTATCTCAGTCCCGTCTTCGGAACTGGCCAATTCTTCACTGCCTGGACTTTACTAGGATCAACTGAAATTCCTTCTGCTGAAACTATGTGTCCAAGGAAAGCTATGCTGTCCAACCAGAATTCACACTTGCTCCTTTTGGCATGAAGCTGCTCCTGCTGAAGAGTCTGCAACACAATTCTCAAGTGCTCTGCATGCTCCTATCATTCTTTGAATAGATCAGAATGTCATCTATAAATACAACTACAAACTGATCCAGGTAAGGAGAGAACACTCGGTTCATCAAGTCCATGAAGACTGCAGGGGCATTTGTCTCCGAAAGCATAACCAGAAACTCATAGTGGCCATATCGGGTCCTGAATGCCGTCTTCGGAACATCCTCTTTCTTCACCCTCAGCTGATGGTAACCCGACTGCAAATCTAACTTAGAAAATACACGGGCTCCATGAAGCTGATCAAATAAATCATCATCCTGGGCAAGGGGTACTTGTTCTTGATGGTGACCTTGTTCAACTCCCTATAGTCAATGCAAAGTCTCTTACCACCATCCTTCTTATTTGCCAATAGCACTGGAGCTCCCCATGGTGAAGTGCTTGGCCGAATCAACCCCTTGTCTGAATACTCCTGCAGTTGCTTCTTCAAGATCTCCAACTCCGTCGGTGCCATCCTGTACGGAGCCTTAGATATAGGAGCTGTCCCTGAAAATGTATCAATGGAGAACTCCACTATCCTCTCCGGTGGAAGTCCTGAAATCTCAGCAAAGACTTCTGGAAATTCATCCCACACTGGCACTCCCTTCTGAACCTCCGAAGTGGTCATCTGAATCTTCTTCTTAGCAGGCTTCACCTCT
>JAVJIF010030353.1:0-62430 GCA_038442645.1 Agave tequilana | reverse complement strand
ACGGGAACGTCACTGCAACGCATATACGTAGGTCAGATGGTGCCCCCACGTATATACGCTAAGCCTTAAGTACAACAACAATATCAGAGTACAACACACAGCGTGGTATATTCATATGCCAACTTACAAAAGATAAATACAAAGTTATACAAGTTATGATAAGCAAAATCACTTTACAAGTGTCCTTTATCACAACCCAAGTCCAAATGAATCCTATACAACCAAAAATACAAAAATGCTCACGAAATGGATGGAGATCCCGTGAACCAAAAGGAAGAGTCGGCACGATGAGACTAGAGCTGGTCAGCCTGCTCAGAAAGATAGGCCCGGTCCTCTGTGGAAGGCTCCACTTCGTTCCAAGCCTCAGAATCTGAATATGCAAATCCAAAGGGTCAAGACATATAATAACAAATAAAAGATAGTCAGGTGACATAAGGATCATGAATAAAGGCAATGAAGTTACAATAAATAGCAATGAATAACAAGCGATGTAACTCAATAAGGTAAGATCATATGCAACAAATCTACAATTAACGTCTTATTATTATTACTTGTCTTACTGTGATATCTAGCTATGTGACCCAGCGTCCCAGAGCACATAGATCCATATCCTAGTGAAACAAGGTTGTTATTGGAAACAGCGGTTGTATCGACGAACTATGTTTACAGTGGGTCCCGTGCATACCCGGGACCACGGCCCAGGATTGTTCCGTTGCTTGAAGACGGAACCTGCCGCAAGGCTAAACAGGAGGGACTTATGTATGCCCTTGTCATGACAGTAAACAGGAAAGGGAGCAAGCACTCCCCTCGGTCCCCTGGAGTACCACAGGTAAGACCGGAACAGTAATTGTACAATATACCTAAAACCACTGTAAACACGAACACATATCGATATTCCGCATATTTCCCCCCGACCCAATGTAAGTTGGTGAATTTTATATAAAAGTCGGGTGTATCATGCTTGGTGTTTTAGTGATAGCATGAAGAGTGTGATACTTCATATTTAACAAGTTAAGGAATAGCATATATACAACACAGTCATGAAGCCTAATGAAGCAAGATCTATCAGGTAACATGTCATGCAGTACAGGTATGAAGCATAAACAAGACTAAAACATCATACATATATCAGGGGAATATCAAAAATCAGAAAGGAAAGGAGTCTGAAATCTGTCCCAGAATTTGGCCTAACGGTCGACCTCCGGTCGACTGCCGGTCGACTGGGATTTACAAAGGCGGTCGAGTGCCGGTCGACTTCCGGTCGACCGTACAAAGTGCGTGAGCTCCAGGTTTGGCCGTCGACTGCCGGTCGACTGGCCCACAATAAATTCCTTAAGCCGGTCGAGTGGTCGGTCGACTGCCAGTCGACCGCCAGCTCAAGCTGTGCACTCTGTGCACATCGGCAGAGTGATCGGTCGACTGCCGTCGACCGATCCTCTGGAATAGGCTGCTGCTAGGTCAGAAAATCCAGATTTTGTGTGGGTTGATTCTAACAGTTTAAAGGTAGGATTTTTATGCTATTAGGGGACCTGATCTATCATCACAAGTACACTAGAACAGAGAATAGCCATGGTGATTAATATGTCCACATGGGTATGTTGGATTTGAGTGTTAATGACCTAAAAATAGATTTTTATGTTATAATTGTACAAGGATCTCTACCCTAAGCCTATGGAATATTAGCTAGGTCTTGGTGTAAGATACTCACAAGGATGGGTTAAATCTGAAGCTTGATCCAAGGGAAGAGGTGTTGGCTTCAATCCACCACTTGATGTTGAAGCTAGGGTTGAAGAACTTGTTCTTGGAGTTGCCTATGGAGTGATGGTTGAAGTTGAGCTCCCTTGATGAAGCCCTAGTTGGATCCTTAGAGACCTTGAGGTGAAGGTGAAGAGGTTGGGTGTTCTCTTGGAGCTAGGGTTTGTTGAAGAGGAAGAAGAGAGTTTGGAGAATTCTTCTCTTGGTGAAGAAATGAGAAAGGGTGATTTGCAAATGTATAGGAATTTATATGTAGGGATCTTTTGTAAAGGGAGTGGGATTAAAGTGGATGTGAGGGGTTCCCTTGCAAAATGTGGGGGTGAGGTGTCCCTCCCATTGCCACTTGGCCGGCCATGGGAAGGAGAGAGAGTTAGTGGGGTTAGGTGAAGTGGTGAGTGGGAAATGAGGTGGAAATGAAGTGGAAAAGTAATTTTGCAATTTTTGAAAAATGCCCGAAATTCAAGTATCTCGGAATGGTCTGAAAATTTTACCAAAATCAAGAAAATATTTGAAGACTCATGGTGAAATTCGTTTGAAGAAATACTGTATAGATTTTTAATTAAAATCCCGGAATCAGTTATTTACCGACTCCGAAAGAATTTTCATAAATTTATAAAATTCTCAGAAAAAGTGTATAAGTAGGAAATATGATTCTAAGTAATAAAGTCTAAGGGACTTTCTAAAATTTCTAACAGTTTGGGAGATAAAATTCGGGAATCGGTCAGCGGCACTGGCCGACACCGTTTTTGAAGAAATTCATTTTAATTCCAGAAAATTCCAGAAAATCTCATAAAATCTTAAATTTGGAAATGATATTTGAAATTAAAATCGGTCAAATACGGAAGGTAAATCGGAAAATACGATCGAAAGACTGAATACGTAACTAAGTACGTATCCCGGGAGAGGGGTATTACAATCTACCCACCTTACAAAAATTTCGTCCCCGAAATTTCATAAGGTGAAAGATAACAGGAAAAGCAACAGATAGCTATGGATACAAGGAAAGATAACGGTAAAGAAGAGTAGAAGAAAAGAGTCTTACCCAATCAAGATGTGAAAAGTTGAGGATAACGCTCCCGGATAACGTCCTCTCGTTCCCAAGTGGCCTCTCCTGGCGCATGCCTGTTCCAAGACACCAATACCAATGGAATAGCTCTGTTCTTCAGTGTCTTGTCACTCCTATCCAGAATGGCCATCGGCTGCTCCTGGTATGATAAATCCGGTTGCAGCTCCAGCTCTGAATGATCCAGAATATGGCTGTCATCCCTGACATACTTCCTCAACTGAGACACGTGGAAGACATTATGCACCTCGTCCAAAGATGGCGGCAATGCCAATCTATAGGACACATCTCCCACACGATCTAGGATCTCGAATGGGCCAATATATCTCGGACTCAGCTTCCCACGTGTACCGAACCGATCACTCCTCTGGTGGGTGATATCTTCAAGAACACATGATCACCGGTCTGGAACTCCAATGGCCTCCTCCGAGTGTCTGCCCAACTCTTCTGTCTACTACTCTGAGCAGCCCTGAGATGATCTCTGATAACCCTGACCTTCTCTGTCGTCTGTATCAGGATCTCTGGTCCCAAAAGACTCCTCTCACCGACTTCATCCCAACAAATCGGTGATCGGCACTTCCTTCCATACAATGCCTCAAAGGGTGCCATCTTAATACTTGCCTGATAGCTATTGTTATATGAAAACTCAGCCAAGTGAAGATGATCTTCCCACGATCCTCCAAAGTCAATCATGCAAGCCCTCAACATATCTTCAAGGATCTGGATAGTCCTCTCAGATTGCCCGTCTGTCTGAGGATGGTATGAAGTACTGAATTTCAGACGAGTTCCCAGACTTGCTTGGAGACTCTCCCAGAAATGAGATCTGAATCTGGTGTCTCTATCTGATACTATACTAACTGGGACTCCATGCAGACGAACTATCTCCTTCATATACTTATCTGCCAGAACCTCTGTCGACTGACCTACCCTGAATGGTATGAAGTGAGCTGACTTGGTGAGGCGATCAATGATTACCCACACCGCATTATTACCCTTGGGACTCCGAGGCAATGCCGTCACAAATCCATGGTGATGTGCTCCCACTTCCATTTGGGTATCGGCAAAGGTTGAAGAAGTCCAGCTGATCTCTGATGCTCGATCTTTATCTGCTGGCAGACCAAACACTTGGCAACAAACTGGGCTATCTCCCTCTTCATAGCATTCCACCAGAAGTGCCTCTTCAGGTCCTGATACATCTTGTTCCCTCCTAGATGTATAGAATAAGCTGAACTGTGTGCTTCTTCCAAATCTTCTGTCTGACTTCTCCCTGGGGAACACAAAGTCTATCTCCAAACACAATGCACCATCTGGACGAATGCAAATATCAGTCCTCAATCCAGCCTCCACCTGAGCTCTGAATGTCTGTAATCTTGGATCCTCCTTCTGAGCTTCCTTGATCTCCTCTATCAAGATGACTGGGTCTGCAGAGTCATGAACTGCCCGCCTTATCACCTCCTTGCACCACATCAAATCCAATCTGATGAATCCTGAATCAACTCCCTCTGCTGAGTAAGGTGGACTAGCGTTCTGTTCTCTGGCATCCTGCTCAGTGCATCAGGAACGGTATTGACTTTGCCTGGATGATACTGCAAGTCAATATCGTAGTCCGCCATAAGCTCCAACCACCTCCTCTGCCTCATATTTAACTCCTTCTGTGAGAAAATATACTTGAGGCTCTTGTGGTCTGTGTATATCAACACTTTGTCTCCCAGAAGGTAGTGTCTCCAGATCTTCAAAGCAAATACCACAGCCGCCAACTCCAAGTCATGAGTTGGGTAATTCCTCTCATGAGGCTTCAATTGCCTAGATGCATATGCTATAACATGATCATGTTGCATAAGCACACACCCCAGGCCTTTACCTGATGCATCACAGAAAATGACCATCCCTCCTCTTCCTGAAGGGGTCCTCAAGATTGGAGCTGATATAAGCCTCTGCTTCAACTGCTCAAAAGCTGCATCACATTCTTCAGTCCATAAGTATCTCTCCCCTTTTCTGGTGAGCCTGGTCAACGGAGCTGCAAGTCTAGAGAAATCCTGAACAAAGCGCCTGTAGTATCCGGCTAGTCCCAGAAAGCTCTTTATCTCAGTCACCGTCTTCGGAACTGGCCAATTCTTCACTGCCTGGACTTTACTAGGATCAACTGAAATTCCTTCTGCTGAAACTATGTGTCCAAGAAAGCTATGCTGTCCAACCAGAATTCACACTTGCTCCTTTTGGCATGAAGCTGCTCCTGCTGAAGAGTCTGCAACACAATTCTCAAGTGCTCTGCATGCTCCCTATAATTCTTTGAATAGATCAGAATGTCATCTATAAATACAACTACAAACTGATCCAGGTAAGGAGAGAACACTCGGTTCATCAAGTCCATGAAGACTGCAGGGGCATTTGTGACTCCGAAAGGCATAACCAGAAATTCATAGTGGCCATATCGGGTCCTGAATGCCGTCTTCGGAAGATCCTCCTTCTTCACCCTCAGCTGATGGTAACCCGACTGCAAATCTAACTTAGAAAATACACGGGCTCCATGAAGCTGATCAAACAAGTCATCAATCTGAGGCAAGGGATACTTGTTCTTGATGGTGACCTTGTTCAACTCCCTATAATCAATACCAAAGCCTTTTACCACCATCCTTCTTATTCGCCAATAGCACTGGAGCTCCCCATGGTGAAGTGCTTGGCCGAATCACCCCTTGTCTGAATACTCCTGCAGTTGCCTCTTCAAGATCTCCAACTCTGTCGGTGCCATCCTGTACGGAGCCTTGGATATAGGAGCTGCTCCTGGAATTGTATCAATGGAGAACTCAATTATCCTCTCCGGTGGAAGCCCTGAGACCTCAGCAAAGACTTCTGGAAATTCATCCCACACTGGCACTCCCTTCTGAACCTCCGAAGTGGTCATCTGAATCTCCTTCTTAGCAGGCTTCACCTCTCCACTAAACTGGAACTCCGGCTGATGAGGGATTCTGAAATTGATCCTCCTCCCTCTACAGTCGATCACAGCATAGTACTGACTGAGCCAAGTCATGCCTAAGATCACGTCGTACCCTTTGGTGTCTAGTACGAGCATGTCTATGGCCAAGATCTTCCCACAAAGCTCCACTGGACAGTCAGCACAAACTCTAGAAGATACAACTACCCCGTTCCCTGTACTTATCTCCCACTTGTGGTCTAAAGCCTTACAGGTATGGAATGTAAAGCCACAAAGTGATCGGAGATATAACAGTGGGATGCACCTGAATCGAAGAGAGCGAGAACAGGTATTAAATGAACTCTGATGTTACCTGTAATCACCTCCTCTGAAGCCTCAGCCTCCTCTGCTGTCAGGTTGTAGGCCTGACCTCTACCACGCCCTGCTGCTGTTCTGGCTCCTCTCTGCACTGGGCGAGCAACATGTGGTGGAGGAAGGGGAAGAGCTCTCCTCATCACTGGTCCCTGCTGCCTCTGCCCAACTGGCCCTGGTAGTACCCTCTGTACATTCTGCCCCTGAGGTGCCGGCAAGGTTTGGTTAGCAAATCCCATCCTCCTGTGCGGACAGGTCTCCACGGCATGGTCTCGTGCTCCACACACCAAACACCATCCGTTTGCCCTCCGGCAATTCTGCTGGGAGTGTCCTGGCTTCTGGCAGAAATTGCAGATAAGACCTGGTCGAGCCACCTGGTAAGGAACTGCCCTGAATGGTTGCCTGGCCTGGACCTTCGCTGCTCTGGATGGTCCTCCTCTGCCCACCGGTACAAACGGCCTCTTCATGGCCTGGTCCTTCCTCTGATCTCCTTGCTTCTTCTCAAACCCACGCTCCACCTCTCGAGCGCTGGTGAGAACTTCTGCATAGGTCTTCAGATGATGGGGCATTAGGAACATCTGAATGTCCATTTGCAGACCTTGCTGGAACCGGCTTGCCCTCTGCTCCTCATCTGCTATCATGTACGGGCGAAGCGACTCAACCTGAGAAATTCTGCAGCATACTCATCTACGGATCTATCCCCCTGTTGAAGCCTGATGAACTGCTCCTCCATGTCCTTCTGAGCAGTGGCGGGGAAGAAACGACTGTAGAAGCTCTTGGAGAACGTATCCCAAGAGATAGGTTTCTCCAAGCGAGCTTCCTCTGCAAGCCACCAAGTCCTGGCTATGTCCTTCAGCTGGATCTTTGCAACCTCCACTTGGTTCTCCTTAGGCACCCTGGCGGCGTTCAGCAGATCGGTGGTGTCTGTTAACCACTGTTCAGCCTCCAATGGCCTCTCGACTCCCGTGAATACGGCCGGCTGTAGCCGTCGGAAGTCTGAGATGTTCCCCGGCTTCTGCTCCTTCGGGCTGCCAACTCCTGCCTGAGGAGCTCAGTCTGCTGATGCTGATTCTCCATCTGCTGTTGCTGGTTTCCCAGCATAGTCTGAATGATCCTCAGGATATCAGCACCCTCTCCTCCTACGGGTCCATTCGGTACTTGCCCGACATTGTTGCGACCCGAACGTCTCTCCATACCGAAAGGGATAAGATCTGGAATTGGAAACAAAGGGAAGGAGTTTAGGATACGAGGAATGAATCAAGGACGAAGTCAAGAAGGACTATATAACTTTGTACATTGTAGTTGGCATTAGCAAATCACTAGAATTTGCCACTTGGTTGTACTTTTAGGTTTGAGAGCCTAGGCTCTGATACCAACCTGTAACGCCCCGATCCCAATGATACGGGAACGTCACTGCAACGCATATACGTAGGTCAGATGGTGCCCCCACGTATATACGCTAAGCCTTAAGTACAACAAGTATCAGAGTACAACACACAGCGTGGTATATTCATATGCCAACTTACAAAAGATAAATACAAAGTTATACAAGTTATGATAAGCAAAATCACTTTACAAGTGTCCTTTATCACAACCCAAGTCCAAAATGAATCCTATACAACCAAAATACAAAAATGCTCACGAAATGGATGGAGATCCCGTGAACCAAAAGGAAGAGTCGGCACGATGAGACTAGAGCTGGTCAGCCTGCTCAGAAAGATAGGCCCGGTCCTCTGTGGAAGGCTCCACTTCGTTCCAAGCCTCAGAATCTGAATATGCAAATCCAAAGGGTCAAGACATATAATAACAAATAAAAGATAGTCAGGTGACATAAGGATCATGAATAAAGGCAATGAAGTTACAATAAATAGCAATGAATAACAAGCGATGTAAACTCAATAAGGTAAGATCATATGCAACAAATCTACAATTAACGTCTTATTATTATTACTTGTCTTACTGTGATATCTAGCTATGTGACCCAGCGTCCCAGAGCACATAGATCCATATCCTAGTGAAACAAGGTTGTTATTGGAAACAGCGGTTGTATCGACGAACTATGTTTACAGTGGGTCCCGTGCATACCCGGGACCACGGCCCAGGATTGTTCCGTTGCTTGAAGACGGAACCTGCCGCAAGGCTAAACAGGAGGGACTTATGTATGCCCTTGTCATGACAGTAAACAGAAAAGGGAGCAAGCACTCCCCTCGGTCCCCTGGAGTACCACAGGTAAGACCGGAACAGTAATTGTACAATATACCTAAAACCACTGTAAACACGAACACATATCGATATTCCGCATATTTCCCCCCGACCCAATGTAAGTTGGTGAATTTTATATAAAAGTCGGGTGTATCATGCTTGGTGTTTTAGTGATAGCATGAAGAGTGGTGATACTTCATATTTAACAAGTTAAGGAATAGCAATATATAACAACAAGTCATGAAGCCTAATGAAGCAAGATCTATCAGGTAACATGTCATGCAGTACAGGTATGAAGCATAAACAAGACTAAAACATCATACATATATCAGGGGAATATCAAAAATCAGAAAGGAAAGGAGTCTGAAATCTGTCCCAGAATTTGGCCTAACGGTCGACCTCCGGTCGACTGCCGGTCGACTGGGATTTACAAAGGCGGTCGAGTGCCGGTCGACTTCCGGTCGACCGTACAAAGTGCGTGAGCTCCAGGTTTGGCCGGTCGACTGCCGGTCGACTGGCCCACAATAAATTCCTTAAGCCGGTCGAGTGGTCGGTCGACTGCCAGTCGACCGCCAGCTCAAAGCTGTGCACTCTGTGCACATCGGCAGAGTGATCGGTCGACTGCCGGTCGACCGATCCTCTGGAATAGGCTGCTGCTAGGTCAGAAAATCCAGATTTTGTGTGGGTTGATTCTAACAGTTTAAAGGTAGGATTTTTATGCTATTAGGGGACCTGATCTATCATCACAAGTACACTAGAACAGAGAATAGCCATGGTGATTAATATGTCCACATGGGTATGTTGGATTTGAGTGTTAATGACCTAAAAATAGGATTTTTATGTTATAATTGTACAAGGATCTCTACCCTAAGCCTATGGAATATTAGCTAGGTCTTGGTGAGTAAGATACTCACAAGGATGGGTTAAATCTGAAGCTTGATCCAAGGGAAGAGGTGTTGGCTTCAATCCACCACTTGATGTTGAAGCTAGGGTTGAAGAACTTGTTCTTGGAGTTGCCTATGGAGTGATGGTTGAAGTTGAGCTCCCTTGATGAAGCCCTAGTTGGATCCTTAGAGACCTTGAGGTGAAGGTGAAGAGGTTGGGTGTTCTCTTGGAGCTAGGGTTTGTTGAAGAGGAAGAAGGAGAGTTTGGGAGAATTCTTCTCTTGGTGAAGAAATGAGAAAAGGGTGATTTGCAAATGTATAGGAATTTATATGTAGGGATCTTTTGTAAAGGGAGTGGGATTAAAGTGGATGTGAGGGGTTCCCTTGCAAAAATGTGGGGGTGAGGTGTCCCTCCCATTGCCACTTGGCCGGCCATGGGAAGGAGAGAGAGTTAGTGGGGTTAGGTGAAGTGGTGAGTGGGAAATGAGGTGGAAATGAAGTGGAAAAGTAATTTTGCAATTTTTGAAAAAATGCCCGAAATTCAAGTATCTCGGAATGGTCTGAAAATTTTACCAAAAATCAAGAAAAATATTTGAAGACTCATGGTGAAATTCGTTTGAAGAAATACTGTATAGATTTTTAATTAAAAATCCCGGAATCAGTTATTTACCGACTCCGAAAGAATTTTCATAAATTTATAAAATTCTCAGAAAAAGTGTATAAGTAGGAAATATGATTCTAAGTAATAAAGTCTAAGGGACTTTCTAAAAATTTCTAACAGTTTGGGAGATAAAAATTCGGGAATCGGTCAGCGGCACTGGCCGACACCGTTTTGAAGAAATTCATTTTAATTCCAGAAAATTCCAGAAAATCTCATAAAATCTTAAATTTGGAAAATGATATTTGAAATTAAAATCGGTCAAATACGGAAGGTAAATCGGAAAATACGATCGAAAGACTGAATACGTAACTAAGTACGTATCCCGGGAGAGGGGTATTACAATCTACCCACCTTACAAAAATTTCGTCCCCGAAATTTCATAAGGTGAAAGATAACAGGAAAAGCAACAGATAGCTATGGATACAAGGAAAGATAACGGTAAAGAAGAGTAGAAGAAAAGAGTCTTACCCAATCAAGATGTGAAAAGTTGAGGATAACGCTCCCGGATAACGTCCTCTCGTTCCCAAGTGGCCTCTCCTGGCGCATGCCTGTTCCAAGACACCAATACCAATGGAATAGCTCTGTTCTTCAGTGTCTTGTCACTCCTATCCAGAATGGCCATCGGCTGCTCCTGGTATGATAAATCCGGTTGCAGCTCCAGCTCTGAATGATCCAGAATATGGCTGTCATCCCTGACATACTTCCTCAACTGAGACACGTGGAAGACATTATGCACCCCGTCCAAAGATGGCGGCAATGCCAATCTATAGGACACATCTCCCACACGATCTAGGATCTCGAATGGGCCAATATATCTCGGACTCAGCTTCCCACGTGTACCGAACCGGATCACTCCTCTGGTGGGTGATATCTTCAAGAACACATGATCACCGGTCTGGAACTCCAATGGCCTCCTCCGAGTGTCTGCCCAACTCTTCTGTCTACTCTGAGCAGCCCTGAGATGATCTCTGATAACCCTGACCTTCTCTGTCGTCTGTATCAGGATCTCTGGTCCCAAAAGACTCCTCTCACCGACTTCATCCCAACAAATCGGTGATCGGCACTTCCTTCCATACAATGCCTCAAAGGGTGCCATCTTAATACTTGCCTGATAGCTATTGTTATATGAAAACTCAGCCAAGTGAAGATGATCTTCCCACGATCCTCCAAAGTCAATCATGCAAGCCCTCAACATATCTTCAAGGATCTGGATAGTCCTCTCAGATTGCCCGTCTGTCTGAGGATGGTATGAAGTACTGAATTTCAGACGAGTTCCCAGACTTGCTTGGAGACTCTCCCAGAAATGAGATCTGAATCTGGTGTCTCTATCTGATACTATACTAACTGGGACTCCATGCAGACGAACTATCTCCTTCATATACTTATCTGCCAGAACCTCTGTCGACTGACCTACCCTGAATGGTATGAAGTGAGCTGACTTGGTGAGGCGATCAATGATTACCCACACCGCATTATTACCCTTGGGACTCCGAGGCAATGCCGTCACAAAATCCATGGTGATGTGCTCCCACTTCCATTCGGGTATCGGCAAAGGTTGAAGAAGTCCAGCTGATCTCTGATGCTCGATTTTTATCTGCTGGCAGACCAAACACTTGGCAACAAACTGGGCTATCTCCCTCTTCATAGCATTCCACCAGAAGTGCCCTTCAGGTCCTGATACATCTTGTTCCCTCCTAGATGTATAGAATAAGCTGAACTGTGTGCTTCTTCCAAAATCTTCTGTCTGACTTCTCCCTGGGGAACACAAAGTCTATCTCCAAAACACAATGCACCATCTGGACGAATGCAAATATCAGTCCTCAATCCAGCCTCCACCTGAGCTCTGAATGTCTGTAATCTTGGATCCTCCTTCTGAGCTTCCTTGATCTCCTCTATCAAAGATGACTGGGTCTGCAGAGTCATGAACTGCCCGGCCTTATCACCTCCTTGCACCAACATCAAATCCAATCTGATGAATTCCTGAATCAACTCCCTCTGCTGAGTAAGGTGGACTAGCGTTCTGTTCTCTGGCATCCTGCTCAGTGCATCAGGAACGGTATTGACTTTGCCTGGATGATACTGCAAGTCAATATCGTAGTCCGCCATAAGCTCCAACCACCTCCTCTGCCTCATATTTAACTCCTTCTGTGAGAAAATATACTTGAGGCTCTTGTGGTCTGTGTATATCAACACTTTGTCTCCCAGAAGGTAGTGTCTCCAGATCTTCAAAGCAAATACCACAGCCGCCAACTCCAAGTCATGAGTTGGGTAATTCCTCTCATGAGGCTTCAATTGCCTAGATGCATATGCTATAACATGATCATGTTGCATAAGCACACACCCCAGGCCTTTACCTGATGCATCACAGAAAATGACCATCCCTCCTCTTCCTGAAGGGGTCCTCAAGATTGGAGCTGATATAAGCCTCTGCTTCAACTGCTCAAAAGCTGCATCACATTCTTCAGTCCATAAGTATCTCTCCCCTTTTCTGGTGAGCCTGGTCAACGGAGCTGCAAGTCTAGAGAAATCCTGAACAAAGCGCCTGTAGTATCCGGCTAGTCCCAGAAAGCTCTTTATCTCAGTCACCGTCTTCGGAACTGGCCAATTCTTCACTGCCTGGACTTTACTAGGATCAACTGAAATTCCTTCTGCTGAAACTATGTGTCCAAGGAAAGCTATGCTGTCCAACCAGAATTCACACTTGCTCCTTTTGGCATGAAGCTGCTCCTGCTGAAGAGTCTGCAACACAATTCTCAAGTGCTCTGCATGCTCCCTATAATTCTTTGAATAGATCAGAATGTCATCTATAAATACAACTACAAACTGATCCAGGTAAGGAGAGAACACTCGGTTCATCAAGTCCATGAAGACTGCAGGGGCATTTGTGACTCCGAAAGGCATAACCAGAAATTCATAGTGGCCATATCGGGTCCTGAATGCCGTCTTCGGAACATCCTCCTTCTTCACCCTCAGCTGATGGTAACCCGACTGCAAATCTAACTTAGAAAATACACGGGCTCCATGAAGCTGATCAAACAAGTCATCAATCCGAGGCAAGGGATACTTGTTCTTGATGGTGACCTTGTTCAACTCCCTATAATCAATACCAAGCCTTTTACCACCATCCTTCTTATTCGCCAATAGCACTGGAGCTCCCCATGGTGAAGTGCTTGGCCGAATCAACCCCTTGTCTGAATACTCCTGCAGTTGCCTCTTCAAGATCTCCAACTCTGTCGGTGCCATCCTGTACGGAGCCTTGGATATAGGAGCTGCTCCTGGAATTGTATCAATGGAGAACTCAATTATCCTCTCCGGTGGAAGCCCTGAGACCTCAGCAAAGACTTCTGGAAATTCATCCCACACTGGCACTCCCTTCTGAACCTCCGAAGTGGTCATCTGAATCTCCTTCTTAGCAGGCTTCACCTCTCCACTAAACTGGAACTCCGGCTGATGAGGGATTCTGAAATTGATCCTCCTCCCTCTACAGTCGATCACAGCATAGTACTGACTGAGCCAAGTCATGCCTAAGATCACGTCGTACCCTTTGGTGTCTAGTACGAGCATGTCTATGGCCAAGATCTTCCCACAAAGCTCCACTGGACAGTCAGCACAAACTCTAGAAGATACAACTACCCCGTTCCCTGTATTTATCTCCCACTTGTGGTCTAAAGCCTTAACAGGTATGGAATGTAAAGCCACAAAGTGATCGGAGATATAACAGTGGGATGCACCTGAATCGAAGAGAGCGAGAACAGGTATTAAATGAACTCTGATGTTACCTGTAATCACCTCCTCTGAAGCCTCAGCCTCCTCTGCTGTCAGGTTGTAGGCCTGACCTCTACCACGCCCTGCTGCTGTTCTGGCTCCTCTCTGCACTGGGCGAGCAACATGTGGTGGAGGAAGGGGAAGAGCTCTCCTCATCACTGGTCCCTGCTGCCTCTGCCCAACTGGCCCTGGTAGTACCCTCTGTACATTCTGCCCCTGAGGTGCCGGCAAGGTTTGGTTAGCAAATCCCATCCTCCTGTGCGGACAGGTCTCCACGGCATGGTCTCGTGCTCCACACACCAAACACCATCCGTTTGCCCTCCGGCAATTCTGCTGGGAGTGTCCTGGCTTCTGGCAGAAATTGCAGATAAGACCTGGTCGAGCCACCTGGTAAGGAACTGCCCTGAATGGTTGCCTGGCCTGGACCTTCGCTGCTCTGGATGGTCCTCCTCTGCCCACCGGTACAAACGGCCTCTTCATGGCCTGGTCCTTCCTCTGATCTCCTTGCTTCTTCTCAAACCCACGCTCCACCTCTCGAGCGCTGGTGAGAACTTCTGCATAGGTCTTCAGATGATGGGGCATTAGGAACATCTGAATGTCCATTTGCAGACCTTGCTGGAACCGGCTTGCCCTCTGCTCCTCATCTGCTATCATGTACGGGGCGAAGCGACTCAACCTGAGAAATTCTGCAGCATACTCATCTACGGATCTATCCCCCTGTTGAAGCCTGATGAACTGCTCCTCCATGTCCTTCTGAGCAGTGGCGGGGAAGAAACGACTGTAGAAGCTCTTGGAGAACGTATCCCAAGAGATAGGTTTCTCCAAGCGAGCTTCCTCTGCAAGCCACCAAGTCCTGGCTATGTCCTTCAGCTGGATCTTTGCAACCTCCACTTGGTTCTCCTTAGGCACCCTGGCGGCGTTCAGCAGATCGGTGGTGTCTGTTAACCACTGTTCAGCCTCCAATGGCCTCTTGACTCCCGTGAATACGGCCGGCTGTAGCCGTCGGAAGTCTGAGATGTTCCCCGGCTTCTGCTCCTTCGGGGCTGCCAACTCCTGCCTGAGGAGCTCAGTCTGCTGATGCTGATTCTCCATCTGCTGTTGCTGGTTTCCCAGCATAGTCTGAATGATCCTCAGGATATCAGCACCCTCTCCTCCTACGGGTCCATTCGGTACTTGCCCGACATTGTTGCGACCCGAACGTCTCTCCATACCGAAAGGGATAAGATCTGGAATTGGAAAGAAAGGGAAGGAGTTTAGGATACGAGGAATGAATCAAGGACGAAGTCAAGAAGGACTATATAACTTTGTACATTGTAGTTGGCATTAGCAAATCACTAGAATTTGCCACTTGGTTGTACTTTTAGGTTTGAGAGCCTAGGCTCTGATACCAACCTGTAACGCCCCGATCCCAATGATACGGGAACGTCACTGCAACGCATATACGTAGGTCAGATGGTGCCCCCACGTATATACGCTAAGCCTTAAGTACAACAAGTATCAGAGTACAACACACAGCGTGGTATATTCATATGCCAACTTACAAAAGATAAATACAAAGTTATACAAGTTATGATAAGCAAAATCACTTTACAAGTGTCCTTTATCACAACCCAAGTCCAAAATGAATCCTATACAACCAAAAATACAAAAATGCTCACGAAATGGATGGAGATCCGTGAACCAAAAGGAAGAGTCGGCACGATGAGACTAGAGCTGGTCAGCCTGCTCAGAAAGATAGGCCCGGTCCTCTGTGGAAGGCTCCACTTCGTTCCAAGCCTCAGAATCTGAATATGCAAATCCAAAGGGTCAAGACATATAATAACAAATAAAAGATAGTCAGGTGACATAAGGATCATGAATAAAGGCAATGAAGTTACAATAAATAGCAATGAATAACAAGCGATGTAAACTCAATAAGGTAAGATCATATGCAACAAATCTACAATTAACGTCTTATTATTATTACTTGTCTTACTGTGATATCTAGCTATGTGACCCAGCGTCCCAGAGCACATAGATCCATATCCTAGTGAAACAAGGTTGTTATTGGAAACAGCGGTTGTATCGACGAACTATGTTTACAGTGGGTCCCGTGCATACCCGGGACCACGGCCCAGGATTGTTCCGTTGCTTGAAGACGGAACCTGCCGCAAGGCTAAACAGGAGGGACTTATGTATGCCCTTGTCATGACAGTAAACAGGAAAGGGAGCAAGCACTCCCCTCGGTCCCCTGGAGTACCACAGGTAAGACCGGAACAGTAATTGTACAATATACCTAAAACCACTGTAAACACGAACACATATCGATATTCCGCATATTTTCCCCCGACCCAATGTAAGTTGGTGAATTTTATATAAAAGTCGGGTGTATCATGCTTGGTGTTTTAGTGATAGCATGAAGAGTGGTGATACTTCATATTTAACAAGTTAAGGAATAGCAATATATAACAACAAGTCATGAAGCCTAATGAAGCAAGATCTATCAGGTAACATGTCATGCAGTACAGGTATGAAGCATAAACAAGACTAAAACATCATACATATATCAGGGGAATATCAAAAATCAGAAAGGAAAGGAGTCTGAAATCTGTCCCAGAATTTGGCCTAACGGTCGACTCCGGTCGACTGCCGGTCGACTGGGATTTACAAAGGCGGTCGAGTGCCGGTCGACTTCCGGTCGACCGTACAAAGTGCGTGAGCTCCAGGTTTGGCCGGTCGACTGCCGGTCGACTGGCCCACAATAAATTCCTTAAGCCGGTCGAGTGGTCGGTCGACTGCCAGTCGACCGCCAGCTCAAAGCTGTGCACTCTGTGCACATCGGCAGAGTGATCGGTCGACTGCCGGTCGACCGATCCTCTGGAATAGGCTGCTGCTAGGTCAGAAAATCCAGATTTTGTGTGGGTTGATTCTAACAGTTTAAAGGTAGGATTTTTATGCTATTAGGGGACCTGATCTATCATCACAAGTACACTAGAACAGAGAATAGCCATGGTGATTAATATGTCCACATGGGTATGTTGGATTTGAGTGTTAATGACCTAAAAATAGGATTTTTATGTTATAATTGTACAAGGATCTCTACCCTAAGCCTATGGAATATTAGCTAGGTCTTGGTGAGTAAGATACTCACAAGGATGGGTTAAATCTGAAGCTTGATCCAAGGGAAGAGGTGTTGGCTTCAATCCACCACTTGATGTTGAAGCTAGGGTTGAAGAACTTGTTCTTGGAGTTGCCTATGGAGTGATGGTTGAAGTTGAGCTCCCTTGATGAAGCCCTAGTTGGATCCTTAGAGACCTTGAGGTGAAGGTGAAGAGGTTGGGTGTTCTCTTGGAGCTAGGGTTTGTTGAAGAGGAAGAAGGAGAGTTTGGGAGAATTCTTCTCTTGGTGAAGAAATGAGAAAAGGGTGATTTGCAAATGTATAGGAATTTATATGTAGGGATCTTTTGTAAAGGGAGTGGGATTAAAGTGGATGTGAGGGGTTCCCTTGCAAAAATGTGGGGGTGAGGTGTCCCTCCCATTGCCACTTGGCCGGCCATGGAAGGAGAGAGAGTTAGTGGGGTTAGGTGAAGTGGTGAGTGGGAAATGAGGTGGAAATGAAGTGGAAAAGTAATTTTGCAATTTTTGAAAAAATGCCCGAAATTCAAGTATCTCGGAATGGTCTGAAAATTTTACCAAAAATCAAGAAAAATATTGAAGACTCATGGTGAAATTCGTTTGAAGAAATACTGTATAGATTTTTAATTAAAAATCCCGGAATCAGTTATTTACCAACTCCGAAAGAATTTTCATAAAATTTATAAAATTCTCAGAAAAAGTGTATAAGTAGGAAATATGATTCTAAGTAATAAAGTCTAAGGGACTTTCTAAAAATTCCTAACAGTTTGGGAGATAAAAATTCGGGAATCGGTCAGCGGCACTGGCCGACACCGTTTTTGAAGAAATTCATTTTAATTCCAGAAAATTCCAGAAAATCTCATAAAATCTTAAATTTGGAAAATGATATTTGAAATTAAAATCGGTCAAATACGGAAGGTAAATCGGAAAATACGATCGAAAGACTGAATACGTAACTAAGTACGTATCCCGGGAGAGGGGTATTACACCCCCTCAGTTCTCTCTACAAATTATCTCAACATTAGCTACAATGGTGAGAAGAGAAACATTCAAGACATCAAAACTTCCTTACAAGTTGGAGGTCCAGAGATGTCGAATTCTTGGGCGAATCCTGCAGAGTAGAAGTCTCCCTGGCTTCAGTGGTTGCCTCCTCGTTCTGCAGAGTGGGAGTCTCCCCGATTTCAGTAGTTGCCTTCTCTGGAGGCATCTCAGCGGCTGGAGTCTCAACTCCTTCCGGCTGGGTCAACTCTTGCACCATCTCCTCGATATACGAGGAGGTTGCAGCCTCAATATCCTCGGCCAACCCTGCAGCATAAAAGGAGAATGTTAAAACCTCCTCTTCAAAATGAAAAGGGAAATCAAGTCAGAAGGTGAAAAGAGTACCTTCAGCGGGAATAACTGCCGCCAGTGGTGATGCCGTCAACGGCTCGCACCCATGTATTTCCTCCTCCGAGATATGTGAGAATTTACTCGGATCAGGAGGAGCGGGTTCGTCGCCATAATCAACCTCATCCTCAAAATCGCTTCCCTCTACGGATAAGGAAGACGACAGTTCGACGCGAGAGGCCTCGATAGCCGGAGCCTTGCCACCAATTACCCCAGTGGTAGGGCTGGGGTCAACTGTCCGAGGACTAGAGACGAACACACTTGGAGACCCAGGTTGCTGTGCCTCATCTCTCCTTTCATGAGCAGGGGAAGAACCGGGCTGAGTTGAGACTCCTGCAATCTCAACATCACTCATGATGTCGACCTCCGGTTGCGGTGCCTCATCTCTCCTTTCGTGAGCTGAGGAAGACCCGGGCTGAACTGAGACCCCCGGAATCTCAACATCACCTCCGCTCATGATGTCGACTTCGAACTGCTCGGCCTCGTCAGCAGCGGTTGGTTCGTCAGCAGGCTCCGCTTCCTCCACAATCCTGGGGCCCCTGCTGCGCAACCTGCGAGCAGGGACTAAGGGGCATCATCCTCATCCTCCTCTTCTTCCTCGGTTCCTCAACACCAGCAGGGATGTCTTCGGATAGAGAAACTTCGGCCGTCAAGTCTCTTCGGACCCTCTTTGGGGCAGGATCAGCAGTGGAAGTAGAGCCTCGAGCACGCTTACTCACCACTTGTCGAGCCTTTGTTGCTCGCGGCTCCTCCCTCGACCCTCTCCGACTTCCCTCAGAGTCTTCAGATACTGCTCGACGCCTCGCGAACGTTTACCGGACCCCGACCTTGCTTCGAAATTTGCATTGATACTCTCAATGCATGAATACTCCAGAACAAAGGATGGTGTCTGGTTGACCTGGAAGTACCAAGTGCAGAAGCTAAAGCTTGTGCAGCCCTTTGGCTCCTTGATAGGTAGACGGAAAGTTGCTTCCGTCCCTTCGGCCACGCTATAGTACCAAGCCCGAGCACCTTCGAACAAGTTCCCACTGAAGGCGAGTCGAGCATTGGTGTTGCCAACGTAGAGTTGATCATAGCCGAACTGCCGGGCGAAGCGATTCGGCATATATGGCTCGATCGTGCATGAAGTCCCTTGCCGGAAAAGCACATACCCAGGCCGGATGTTAATCAACCACCAGAAGATCCCCGTTGACAGCCTAGTGAAATCATCTTGGCCTGCGGAGTTAGTATATAGTTTCCCAAAAGATGCACCAGGAATCTCGGGGAAGCAGCGGTTAAGCTGGTAGTTCGAAGCAGACAGAATGCACTTTCGAACGTAATACATGTAAGTATTACACCAGTCAGAACCCTCCAGCCGCTGTACAAAGGGGACAAAACCCTCACTCCACGGCACCGGCGTCATCAGAGAGGGGCAGTGCATCACGTACCAAGCCATTAAGTACGTGTAGGGCAGCTCGACCCGAGGGTTGGGACACTTCACCGTCGGCTTCCCCTCTGAGTCAACAATCGGCTTGCCATGGGAATCGACAGCCTTCCCTGCCTCGCAGAAAGTCTGGGTCAACTCCCGCAACCCGCTTTGAATGCCAGCCGTCATGGCCGGAAGAAGGGCGATGGGACTGCCATAGGCCAGGAGCACCGCCGGGTACACTACATCGGCAACAATGACTTCATGTGGCAGCGTGGGCACCACACAGCGCTTCAACCATAGCATTAAGAAGCCTGCCAATAGTGCTCGATTGGAGACAGGAATCCGGGCCTGATGGTGAAAGCTTTCGAAAACCATGTCAGGTTCGAAACCATCCTCGTTCGAAACCGTAGTGTGGAAGCCTTCAGAAGCCGTAATCCTGTCGTCAATCTCCTTGTCGGAGCTGGGAGCCAGTCGGGTTACCGGATGGTCTTTCTTATTGATACCGTTAAACAAGTAGCTGGCCCAAGACAGCTGCTTGACTCCGCCCAACCTCCAAGAAGTTACCTGACCGCAAATGTGGAAGTGACATAACACCTCCCAATAAGTCTCGTACACTTGAGGAGACCCTTTCTTCATAAGGTTGAGCTCCTCAGTGGCTGGGACATATTCCTCATAGGGAGAGTCCCCTGTTGCCAGCCCCGAGACCTCATGCAACTCGTGCAGGGCAAGGCCCATCTCTCCGACCGAGTGAAGAATGTCCCCGTCAAAGGATTGTACCGCTCCAGGACCCCGAAGAAGTTCTGAGAACTCGGCGGGATACCATACTGTACGGCCCTGACTGCCTGATACAGATCCATTTGCTCCAACAAGTCCCTAAGGTCGGCAAGGACGAAGCTCACCATCCTGCCCCACCAATACTTCTCGGTGGAATGAACCCACCCAGGCGAACGAAACTCAACCGGAAAATCACCCTCCGCTTTCATGAACGCGTTGAGGAAAGTGGTGCCAAGTTTTGGTGTTTCTCCAACTGGGGGCTCAGTCCTGAGCGACCCAGGGAACAGACCGAGAACCGCCCTATCATGACTATCATGACGGTATACCCTTTTGGAGCCTAAGTCACCGAGGGTAATCTCAGGGACATATCGGGAAAGGTCCCATTTCATCTTCCGAGGGATGGACGTGTGATGGAGATAAGACAGCGGGTACATCCTCTCCATGTCCGGAAGAAAGAATCTTCTACCCCCTATCTGGCGGAGCCATTTATAAGTTCCGTCATACATGGAATAGCCGCCATCGCCGACATGGTCTCCAAAGAAGAAGGCAGGCTTCTCCAGCAGAATGCGAGCATCTGTTGTGAATGCTGCGTCAGTCATAAGCTCCCAAAAAGTTGTCATGTCAACATTGGAGAGCCTTTTCTTGCGCTCCTGCGACCTGTCAGCAGTCACAGGTACAGTCCTTTGCAGCGCAAAGATTAAATCACGGTCAGGGCCACCTACGTGCCCAAAGTGGCGCTTCTTGGAGAGTGGGGCAGAAGAGTGTAGCACTGCAAAAGAAAAAGACACTTGATCAGACATTTTATCAAAAAAAAATTTGTGTTAAGTGTCTATAGTCCAGACGCAGAAAAGATGCTGGACGCAGAAATTATCAAAATTCCCGTCTAGACTTGAGAATCTGCGTCCAGACGCAGAAGAGACACTGGACGCAGGAATTATCAAAATCCGCGTCCAGACCTGCAAATCCGCGTCCAGATGTGAGGCCCGCAGGATCAAGCCCGCGTTTTGAAAACCAAGACTTATGAAAAATCTCTAAGTACTTGGGCTCAGGTGCAAGATTCATAAAAAAATCAGCACCTGATGTCATAGAACGCAAGGATCAAGTCCGCGTCCGAACCCTTCACAATTAGAAATATTCTAAGTGAAGAATCCGAAATGCAGGACTCACTGGCACCGGGTCATCAAACCCGCGCCTTGGTTATCAACTCAGAGACCGCGTCTGAGACCGCGCCTGAGAATCAAACACGGTTTATATTCTGTGTTGACGGTTCTCCTCAAAAAAAAAAGGTTTTTTTTTAGGGGTTCCATGAACTTCCACCATTAATGGTGAAGGTTAAGCCTAAGCGGCATTATACCTGGGAAGAGGACTTCCTGCGCAGAGGAACCGCCCCTCTGGGCCTCGGCGACGGCCGCCTTTGAGGATGATGCGGTTGGCTTGGCCTTGGGTGCCATTGGTGATCAAGAATCCGATGAAGGAGAAATAAAAAGTGATGAACAAAAATCCTTTTTCTAAAAACCCTAACAGATGCGCTCAGAGAAGAAGAGATACCTCTCTGACTGTTGCCATTTATAGGCACAAAGATTTGCAAAGATACGCGGCGCGTGGCTCGATTAGCTCTACAGCGAGTCATCGCTTGACGCGTGGAACAGATCATTTAATGAACCGGGAAGTCCGCGCGCCAAAAGGTGATGTCCCGACGGTTCCCCAGAACAAGTGGCGGTGCACTCATGACATGGCACAGATTCGCACTCAACAGGCGCGCCTCTTTGATGGACGTGCCCCGTCAGCACAGCCATAGTCGCGTCCAGAAAGTCGCGTCCTTACTTAAAAGGATGCGTCTCTCCGAAGTTCGCGTCCTTCCAATCCGGCCTAGCATCGCGTCTGCCCAATCGAATATCAGTCGTGTTTTCCATTTTCAAAAGGCGAACCCCATGAAAGTCGCGTCTGTAAAGCAGTACTATCTCTGCTCTTCAAAAAGAACTGACGTTCAGTCCTTGCTTCTGCAAATTAGTTCAACAGTACACTGGCACAAGCAGACGATCGTCCACTCCTGGCTTAAAGCGCGTCCATGACAGACTAAAAGCAATCGGGGAGGTTTAGACTGTGTATCTAGACACTCAACACGATCAACTCTGGTGGCCTCAAAGAGTTCAACAGTACACTCACGAAGACCAACTCCAGATAAGATCAAACCCGGAGAATTAACAGTCCAGTCATAAAGGCAAATTCAGCTAGAGTCCAAAGTATTTCGAAATCCGTCCCAGTTAACTGCGGAATATCGAAAACTTTGGAGGGGGTTCTGTAGGCTGTCTAAAATTCACTAAAAGACAAGCCATTAAAAAGCAGAGTTTCAAGTTCTAGACGCGAAGGCTCGACACCCGCGTCTCAACATCAAGGCGCGTGGGCTCGACACCCGCGTCTCAACATCAAGGCGTGTGGGCTCGACACCCGCGTCTCAACATCAAGGCGCGTGGGCTCGACACCCGCGTCTCAACATCAAGGCGCGTGGGCTCGACACCCGCGTCTCGGTTATAACCGCCCTGGTTATGGGGCCAGTCGCCGCCCACATAGCGAGAAAGTCAGCCCCTCGTTGTGGAGCATTTTTAGGGGGCACGTTCACCCTGGAACCCCTATAAATAGCCCCGTCGCTATTGAAAAGGGGTCGGATTTTCTTTAGTTAGACGACAACAAGACAGAGACAGGAGAAAGAGAGCTAAACTCTTCAACAAGCTCGCTGCGTACGAGTTACCCTTTGCCTACCTTCTCTTTGAGAGTTTTGGTAGACAGAGCTGTGTTACTCCTTCTACCAGCCAAAGAGAAGATCCCTGACGATCCCGACGGTCATCCGGTCAACGGAGAACAAGATTCACTCTCCACCGCCACACGAAGAACCCAGCACTAAACAAAGGGAGGATTCAAGACTCAACATCCTCCCTCCCTTGTAATCGGAGTATTTATCCGTTGTAAACTTTCAATTGATTCAAGGAAACTTTACGCGAATTTTTCCTCTGCGAACAGGTACAAGAGAACGTCATAAACATATCAAACTCTTCACAATATTATTTCTAAAATAATAAATTTATCTATTTATTAGCCATGCGAAGCCGAGTGAAGCGGGAGCAGATTTAAGCATGCCCGGTATAATACCGGTTCGGTAAGGTATAATAACGGCCGGCAGCTATTTATAAAACATGATAATTTTAGAAATCATTCAATAGCATATACCAACTTACATAAAGAGACATCGTATATTAAAAGTAAAATAATAGTTATTAAACATGAAACGATGGTAATAAAGTAAGAAATGTCAAAGAAGTGTACTCACCTAATACCAAAATGAAAATACCGAGAAAAAGTCCGAGAAATTCGCTAACCCGTGCGAGCTAGTCACTAGCCTAAATATATATTAAAATATATAAATATAAATATTTATATGATAAATATTAGAGAGGGGATGAGAGGAGAGAGAGTATAGGGTTATTTTTAAAAGGGGAAAATAAAAATTAATGGGGAGGGGTAGGATTGAAATTATGGGGAAGTAATTTGGGAATGAGGGGATAGGTATTTTAAGAATGTGGGAAAAATAGGTTTATTTAGGGAAAGGAAAGAGAAAAGAAATGAAAAGAAAGAAAGAGAGAATGTAAAGAAGGAAAGAAGAAAGAAAGAAAGAAAGGAAAATGGAGGGGAGGGGGAGGTGGCCGGCGGCGGCGGCGCCGCCGCGAGGCACGCGAGTGCGGCTAGCCGGGGGAGGAGAGGAGGAGGTAGAGTTTGTTATTGTTGGTGGTGGTGGTTGTGGTGGTTTTGGTGGTTGTTGGAGGTGGTGGAAAGTTAGATGAGGAGGAGGAGGTGATGATGGGGTGGTTAGAGTGGTGAATTTGATGGAGCTGGTGATGAATTTTGGAAGAGGAAGGGAGGTGGTGGTGATGGGTTATGTTAAAATTGGAAGTGGTGGGGGCTTGTTGGAGGTTGAAAGAAGTGGTGGAGTAGAGGAGGGGTGTGGGGGAGGTGGTTGCCGGCCTATGTAGGCTGTCTAAAAATCATTAAATCAAAGGCAGAGTCCCAAACTCCAGACGCAGGGCTAGTCTCAGCCAACACTGCCGCACCAAGACGCGAGGGTCGAAACCCGCGTCTCAGCCGCACCAAGGCGCGAGGGTCGAAACCCGCGTCTCAGCAGCACCAAGGCGCGAGGGTCGAAACCCGCGTCTCAGCCGCACCAAGGCGCGAGGGTCGAAACCCGCGTCTCAGCAGCATCAAGGCGCGAGGGTCGAAACTCGCGTCTCAGCCGCACCAAGGCGCGAGGGTCGAAACCCGCGTCTCAGTTGTAACCGTCCCGGTTATAGGGTCAATCACGGCCCACATAACGGGGAAAGTTAACCCCCATTATGAAGTGTTTTCAGGAGGCACGTACGCCCCTGAAACCTCTATAAATAGCCCTGTTACTATGGAGAGGGGTCAGATTTTTTTTTGAGAGAAGAACTCTGAGAGACTTTAGAGCTTCCACAGAGGAGGAGAGAGAGTCCAACCCTTCAGATAACTTACTGCGTACAAGTTAATCTTTACCTACAATCTCTTGGTCGACAGAGCTGTGCCACTCCATCCACCGTCTGAAGAGAAGATCCTCAGAAGTTCTCGACGCTCACCCGGTCAACAGAAAACAAGATTCACTTTCTACCGCCACTTGAAGAACTCAGCACTAAACAAAGGGGAGATTCAATACTTAACATCTTTCCTCACTTGTAGTCGGAGCATCAGTCCGTTGTAATCTTTCAGTTGATTCAAGGAAACTTTACACCATCTTCTACTCTGTACCAAACAAGAGATGGCGATTCTGCTGGGGATTACTTTCGTTACTGACGAACAAGTTGTGGCGCAAGGTGATGTTCTTTACAAGGGGAAAACGGTCGAATCGCTCGTCGTCGAATTCGACCAGGCAAAGTATGAAGAGTTCCTCTCTTCCCGCTCCAAGAGCCCAAAGGCCCGCGCCTATCGCAGGGTCTCTACGGGGACTTGCCCCGAAGTCCGTTCTGAGTCTCTCTCAGAGGCAGCTGCTGTGAGGGATGTTGTGACCAATCACGCCAGGCGTGACACACGCGCCAACGTCTCTCAGGAGACCCACGTGGTCAAATTCTCTGGCGTCCAGCCGATCCACCCTCTTCCTCAACACCAGGTCGTCGTTGGTTTCTCTCAACCCCCACGACGCAACCGAAACGCTGAACGCCGACAGAGGTGTTGGCCCAGAGGCCTTCCACTCTAGTTTTGATGATGATTAACTCATGTAGTTATGTGTACTAATAATCTTGTGATTTTAGTTTCAAATCATTAATCAAGTTATTAGTAGGTGATTAGCTTCAAAGAGATTATTTGGAAGCTTTCACATGTTGATTCAAGAGCCCGAGCGTCAAAGATCACATATAGCACTTGCTCGGTGGATCAAGGAGTTTTAGATCGAGTCGGCTTGGAGACAAGAAGACATCGGTACCATAGTTTAGTTTTGTGTTTAGATCCAAATTGTAAAGATTAGAATAGTATGATATGCTCAAGTTCACAACACACACGTTTCATATTTTGAATATTGGTTTTCGGTTTTATCAGTTTTAGGTTAACCGATCTTGGTTTGCATGAATAGATAGATTCAAAACAAGTTTACATGGTTTAATGTATGGTAGATTCATTCTATATACATGCATGCTTAACTTCCCAGACAAACTTAGTTTTGACTCACTTATTCATGTGTTTTATGTTTTGGTATTTTTAACAAAACATATTTTGGAATTAAAGTCAAAAACATGGATATATATATATATATATATATATATATATATATATATATATATATATATATATATATATATATATATGTTTCATGTGTATAGGATTATATCCATATATATCATGCCTAAATGTTGTTTAATATCATATTTTTGTATTTGGATGAGTTTTGGACAAAACGTATTTTCTATTCAAAAATTCAAGTTTTAGAAAATACAGTTCTTGGTTTTTGGCAAAATTTCTATAACACAAAAATAGTTCAAAATGTTTGAGATTTGTGTTAAACTTTTTAACACAAGTTTGTATTTCAATGAAAAATGATAAAACTATTTTTGTGGATTTTTAGAGATTTAATGAGAATTTTTAGGATTAAAAAATTACATGTTTTTGCTGACCAGAACAGTCTCTGCCAGGCTTGGTCGGTCGTGTTGGAAGAAATTCGCTGGAAGAAGTCGCAGAACCCGGGTGCCCTAGTTTCTTCGTCTGGTCGACTGAAAGGCTCGGTTGGAAGAAGAAATGAGGAAATTCTAGGGTTTGGGTGAGTTAAGGAAAGAAATGAATGGTTAAGATGAATCCTGGATATAAATCAATGGATAGGATTAAAAAATAATTGATATCGGATCCTTAACTTAAGTTATTGGGTCGGGTTTGAATCAAAAATCCGAAAACAGAAAAACAGAAATTCACAGTATTAGTCGACTTACAGGACAAGACTAGTCGACTAATAATAGGTCTAGTCGACTGTAAATTTTCTATAGTCGACTAATTATGGACAAATCAGAAATTGAAGTTTCTGTTTCTCACAGGAGTCGACTAGGAGATTTTTCAAGTCGACTAAGACTTTTATAAGTCGACTAATAAGAGTTATAAGTCGACTAACTTGCATAAAAATACTGCCTTTGAAAAAATCTAAGAAATTGTTTAAAAATCTGAAAAATTACAAATACCAAGATCTCTTCTAAATTTTATAAAGATATCTTCTTTTAGTGGTTTAGTTAATATATCAGCAACTTGATTATCAGTTGATATGAAATTTAAAGAAATATCACCTTTTAAAGCATGATCACGTAAAAAATGATGTCTAATATCAATATGTTTGGTACGTGAATGGTGAACTAGATTTTTAGATAGATTAATAGCACTTGTATTATCACACATAATAGGTGAATTTGTGAGAGTCATGCCATAATCAAGTAAGGTTTGTTTCATCCATATAATTTGGGCACATGCAACACTAGCAGCAATATATTCTGCCTCAGTTGTTGATAAGGATACGGAATTTTGCTTTTTACTAAACCAAGATACTAGTGAATGTCCCAAAAAGTGACAAGTACCACTAGTACTCTTCCGGTCAGATTTACAACCAGCAAAATCAGCATCACTATAAGATAATAAATCAAATGTGCATGACTTTGGATAAAATAAACCGTAATTGATTGTGTTATTTAAATATCTAAAGATCCTTTTCACTGCTTTAATATGTGATCCTTAGGATTTGACTGATATCTAGCAAATAAGCATACGCTAAACATTATATCAGGTCTACTAGAAGTAATATAAAGTAGAGAGCCAATCATACCTCTATAGAGTTTTTGATCGACATTCTTACCACTTTCATCTTTGTCCAAAAAGGTAGTTGTACTCATGGGAGTATTCTTGTGACCAGAATTTTCCATACCAAATCGCTTTAGAAGTTCCTTAGCGTATTTGCATTGGGAGATGAAGATTCCATCCTTCATTTGTTTGATTTGAAGACCGAGGAAGTAAGTGAGTTCGCCCATGTGGCTCATCTCAAATTCATTCTGCATAGTCTTAGAAAATTCTTGACAAAGATCATCATTAGTAGAACCAAATAATATATCATCAACATAAATCTGAATTATTAAGATATCTTTATTAACATGTTTGATAAAAAGAGTTGTATCTGCACTTCCCATTTTAAAATCAGAATTTAAAAGAAAACTCTTTAATCTATCATACCAAGCACGAGGTGCTTGTTTTAAACCATATAAAGCTTTTTTAAGTTTGAAAACATGGTTAGGAAATTTTCATGTTCAAAACCTGGTGGTTGTTCACATAAACAGTTTCTTTAATTATTCCATTTAAAAAGGCACTTTTAACATCCATTTGATATAATTTGAAATTCATAAAACATGAAAAAGCAAGTAATATACGAATTGATTCAAGTCTTGCGACAGGTGCATAAGTTTCATCGAAATCAATACCTTCTTCTTGATTATACCCTTGTGCTACTAACCTTGCCTTGTTCTTAATGACTTCACCGGATTCATTGAGTTTGTTCTTGAAGACCCATCTTGTACCGATGAAGGGATGATCAGTAGGACGTTGCACAAGATCCCACACATCATTTCTTACAAATTGGTTCAACTCTTCCTGCATGGCAATTGTCCAATAATCATCCGCACATGCTTCGTTGATATTCTTCGGTTCAATGAGTGAAATGAAGGCAATTTGTGTCATGTAGTTCAACTTGGATCTCGTTTGAACGCCTTGATTTATATCTCCAATTACCAAATCTTGTGGATGATTCCTTACTTCAACATAGGCTTTCGGTAACTCGGTAGGAATCTCTTCATCCTTAGACAAGTTAGTATCAACAGAAGATATAACAATATTTTTATTAGGAGAACTATAATATGATCATCATCATGTGGAGAATCATTAGAAACAAGTTTAGTCAAGGATTCATCAAATTTAACATGTAAAGATTCTTCAATAGTAAATGATTTTTTATTAAAAATTCTATATGCTTTACTATGAGTAGAATAGCCAACAAAAATACCTTCATTGGATCTAGCATCAAATTTATCTAAAGCATCTTTTGTATTTAAAATAAAGCATTTACAACCAAAAATCTTAAAATATGAAACTTTTGGAATCCGATCATGAAACAATTCATAAGAGGTTTTATTTAAAAATGGTCGAATAAGTACTCGATTTAAAACATAACAAGCAGTAGCAGTGGCTTCAGCCCAAAAGTATTTGGTAAGTTACTATCCATAAGCATAGTTCTAGCACATTCTTGCAAAGTCCTATTCTTTCTCTCTACAACACCATTTTGAGGAGATGCTCTAGGAAATGCAAAATTATGTGTAATACCATACTTATTACAGAAATTTGAAAAAGATTCATTCTCAAATTCTCCTCCATGATCACTACGAATAGTGACTATGTTTAGAGACTTTTGATTTTGAATTCTTTTACAAAAACTTACAAATTCATCAAAAGTGTCATTTTTATTTTTCAGAAAAATCACCCATGTAAAACGTGAGTAATCATCTACAATGACAAAAACATATCTACTCTTGTTTAATGAAGAAACACGAGTAGGACCAAATAAATCCAAATGCAATAATTCTAAAGGTCTTTTTGTAGAAACCAAATCTTTTGATTTAAAAGAAGATTTAACTTGTTTCCTAATTGACAAGAATCACAAAAATAGTCCTTTTTGAAAGCAATTTTTGGAAGACCTTTAACTAAGTTAATTTTGAAATCTTAGAAATAGTTTTCATATTCAAATGACCAAATCTTTTATGCCATAAAAAATAATCATTATTTGAAGCAATTAGACATAAATTTTCATTTGAAGACATGCATGCTATTGACAATTCATATATGTTATTATTTCGAAAACCTTTAAACAAAATATCTTTCATATTAGCATCATAAATAAGACAAACATCTTTTTCAAACACAATTTTATAACCCTTATCACATAATTGACTAATACTTAATAGATTGTGTTATAAACCACTTACCAAAAGGACATTTTCAATAAGAGGTTTTGAAAGATTACCAACAATGCCGGTTCCAATAACTTTTCCTTTGTTATTGTCTCCAAAGATCACTGTACCTCCTTTTTTGATTTGTACGGAAGACAATAGTTGTATATGTCCGGTCATGTGTTTGGAACACCCACTATCAAGTATCCACTTTTCTTTGTTAGGTACCTATAAGATAAAACAACAAATATGGTACCCATCATGATAGGGTCCGAAAAAAGGTTAGCCTTTAGGAACCCAAATCCAATTGGAATTTGGTTTTCCATTTGTTAGTATAAACATAATTCTTAGAATTACACACATCATGTATAAAAGATGCAATATAAACATTCTTATCAACATTATTTAGATTCTTAGGAACCCATATATATTTGCATCTACTTCTTTTTGAAATATCATTTCTTTTTACAAAAGAATTGTATGGATTATGAACATGTGTAGATTTTACAAAATTAGTCTTTGAAAAACCAATACCAACATGAGTAGGCTTATACATGTTATCTTTTGAAAAACCAAGACCAAAATGGTTGTTAGACATTTTTTGAGAAGATAATAACATATTTAAATTCTCTTTTCCTTTATTAAATTTATTTACATTTTTCAAAAGATCTTCATACTTAACTTTGAAACTTATCATATCTTTATCTAAAACATTAATTCTAGAACTTAAAGAAAAAGTTTCCTTTTTAAGTAAAGCATTCTCTTTTAAGAAAACTTCATTGTCTCTTTTTAAAGATACAATAACTTTTTCAAATTCTTCTTTTTGAGAACTAAAAGATGATGTTTGAGAAACAAGAATTGAATTATCATTAATAAGTTTTTCATTTTCCTTTATTAGAACTTTATTTCTAATCTTTTCAGTTTGAAATTACTATAAAGTTCATTAAAGGCTTCTAATAAAGCATCATAATCTTGTACCTCATCTTCTTGGGCCATGAAGCAAATATTGGCGATTTCCTTTGCTTCTTCTTCGTCCTCAGAGGAAGATGAGTCTTCTTCGTCCTCAGAGGAAGATGAGTCGCTATCATCCCATGTTGCTTGAAAGGCCTTCTTATTCTTGTTGAACTTGTTGAACTTGTTGAAAGTCTTGAAGTGTCCTTTTGATTTCATCAATGGACAATCCTTCTTCATATGGCCTGGTTTGTTACACTTAAAACAAGTTGGAATTTCATTAGTATCTTTATTCTTATTATACTTACCTTGTTTTAAGAATCTTTTGAACTTCCTTGAAAGCATGGCCATTTCTTCTTCATCTTCATCCGAATTGTCCGTATCTGAAGATGCATGGAAGGCAAGAACTTTCTTCTTGGATTGATGTTGTTGTTCGTCCTTCTTTCTTTCTTCTATTTGCACTTCATATGCCATTAGATTACCGACTAGGTTTTCTAATGTCATGGTGGAGAGATCGTTTGCCTCTTCAATGGCGGTTGTCTTCTTCTCCCATTCCGGTGTGAGTGCTCGAAGGATCTTACGGACTCGTTCAACTTGAGTGTAGTCCTTTCCAAGGGATGCAAGAGTGTTGGTGATGTCGGTGAACCTTGTAACCATTTCGGATATGGTTTCGTTCTCCTTCATCTTGAACAATTCAAATCTGTGGACAAGAACTGAAATTTTAGATTCCTTAACCTTGTTCGTACCTTCGTGTGTTACCTCGAGTGTATGCCATATTTGATGTGCAGAGATTGATGTAAACACACGGTTGAACTCTTCTTTGGTTAAGGCACAAAAGAGAGCGTTCATCGCCTTGGCATCCAGATTTGCATTCTTCTTTTGTTCTTCACTCCAAGCGTCATAGTTGGTTGTAGGCTTGGTGTATGCTGCTTCTACGATGTTCCAAAGGTCGTAGTTCAGCGACTGCAAGTAGATCTTCATTCTACACTTCCAGTAATTGTAGTTGGTTCCGTCAAAGAGCGGTGGACGTTGTGTAGAATGCCCTTCTTTGAATTGGGATGATTGGAAATCCGTTGCCATCCTTGTATGGTTGTTTGCCTTGAAACCTGCTCTGATACCAAATGTAGGATCTATATAACAAGCAAAACAACACTAGAGGGGGGTGAATAGTGTTATTTAAACTTTAAACAAATCACTTGCAGAAATTAAATAATCACAAGAGATTAAGCACAGAAAAACAAACGCAAACAGCGGAGAGTTATCCTGGTTCGGTCCTTGTGACCTACATCCAGTCCCCAAGCAAAACGCTTGAGATTTTCCTTTACTTTCCTTGTGTACACCCTACAACAAGTGCCTTGTGCACCACTTGACAAACACCCTTTGCCAACGTGCACAACTTCTCTTCCACCAAGAGAACACGCCTTGTACAATCTTCTACACCCAAGAAGACTCCTTGTACAACTTTCTTTGAAATGAATACAATAACTTCCTATAGCCTTGATAAGGATCTGTAGTGGACAAGGTTCTGTATAGGAAGGTTTAACTTCAGAATTCTTCACAAGAGGAAATGGCTTTTGGTGAAGAAGAAGTTGCAAATTTCAGTTTTCAGGATTCTGGAAATTTTGGCTTTGGAAATCTGATTGAAAGAATTAGTGAATAGCCTTAGGAATAACTTCTCTATATATAGATGTAGACTAGGGTCAGTTAGGGAAGTTATGGCATCAATTCAGACAATTTGAACATTTGAAAACGTTGCCAAATGAATCAGATAAGAGAAACTGTCCAACAGTCAGAAACTGCTTATAGTCGACTAGGATACAGGATTAGTCGACTAGGCTAGGCAAAAGTTCACTTATTAGTCGACTAGGTAAGATTGTTAGTCGACTAGGGAAGTGTCTGTTGGAAACAAAAGTTTCTGGATAACTGAAATTAGTCGACTGTAACTAACTTGTAGTCGACTTAAACACTGGATTAGTCGACTGGATAAAAAGGGTAGTCGACTAATTTTGTTTCAGAAAAGAAACAGAGAGTTGGATATTTTTTGTGTCAAAGATTAGTCGACTTGGAAATAGGGTTAGTCGACTAGAGTATCTGTTAGTCGACTAGGTAAGAAAGTCAAGTCGACTAATTTGGTTTACAGAGTCTAAACAGAGAGTTGAGAGTTTTTGTTCTAAGTGGACTAGTCGACTAGGGCTATATATCAAGTCGACTACATTGGAGTAGTCGACTATATCAATAGGGTAAGTCGACTTGGAAGGTTAATTTTGTGTGTAAGTTGATCAAGGCTATTACAAAACTTTCTAAGTTTACACAACAACTTCCACAAACACCCGTAAGCATAATAAACTCCATCTGAGGTAGAGCAATCATCATGTAGTAGTCGTGTTCGTCCATCATCAAAATCTAGTAATTGGAGAGGCGTCAACATCTTGAACTTGTCAGGTTCCACCAGGTCGACCCTACGGTCGACCGCACCAAGTAGCCGGTCGACCGTATCAGTCGACCGACGTGCACGGATACGTGCACGCTGGCTGCCACTTGGTCCGGTCGACCGCACGGGCGACCGACTGCATGCAGGCAACTCTCTGTTTGTTTCGGTCGACCGGGCGGTCAACCGGTAGCTGGCAACGGTCAAAATGTGACCATTGGCCGGTCGACCGCGCGGTCGACCGGTAGGGCATTTTTGGCAGTTTCTGCTGCCAAAGGCTATAATTTTCTGGGGGCTATAAATACCCCATTGGAAAGAGGTTTTCCACAAGATTTTTTGTGCGAATTTTTCCTTACTCTCTGGTGTTTTCACAGCATTCAAAAGAAGTTTTGGGATTTAAATTGAACAATCTATTTGGTGTTTTTGCTAGGGTTTGGAATATCAAAGAAAATGATTTTTGGGAAAAAGAGTTTTGATTCAACTTCTTCATCCTTGTTTCAGTTTTTCCCAAGGATTTTCTTTGTGATTTTGATTTCCATTTCATTGGTTTTCTCCACACTTAAGCTACATCTACTTTCTTATTCTATAGGATCTTTGTGTGGGAGAAAGAGATTGTTTGTGGTTGGTGTTTTGACCACCAAGTTGTAAACCCAATCTTTTCTTGGCTTTGTCCCTTTGGGTTGTATCCCTCAAGTGGTGAGGTGATCCTTGTGTTAATCCCTCAAGTTGTGAGGTGATTGTTTATTGGCTTAGAGTTGTGCCTCAAGGAGGAGGTTGTGTTTGTAAGGAGAGGAGTTGGGTACTCCTTGTAATTGTTATTGCCCCAAATCCTCGATGGAGGTTCCCTTTGTGGGAGTCCTTTCTGGACAAGCTAGTGGACTTAAAATCCTTCTGGGTGAAGGCGGGGATGTAGAGCTGGGTGCTCGAACCTCGAAACATATCTTGTTGTTTGCACTTGTTCCCTTGGCTCTTACTCTCTCTCTCTCTCTCTCTCTCTCTCTCTCTCTCTCTCTCTTTACTTTGTGCCTTGTATTAATTCATATTGTTCATTTATAAATATTTGCTTGGCTTGTTTGAGTGTGCATCTCTTGTTAATTGCAATTAGTTTTTAAATTCCGCATTGAGTTCATTAGATTAGCATTATCACCTATTCACCCCCCCTCTAGGTGATTTCAATTGGTATCAGAGCCTACGCTCCTGATATTTAGGTTAACCACCTAGGAGTGAGATCTTGGTTTGCTAATCTTCATTTGCATTTTCATTTGCACACATTTAGTTTGCACTCATGGCTAGCCCTCCTATGTTTGACTTTACTAGACATGATTTTTGGATAGCCAAGATGACTAGTCATTTAAAAAGTCTAGGACATCTAGTTTATCAAGCCTCTACTCAAGAATCCCACCTAAATAATAGCAAGCATAAAAAGGCAAATGCATTAGCACTTCAAACACTTAGAGCGTCTCTTAATGAATTTCTTTTACCCGTGTTTGCTCATTTTGATTCGGCTTTTGCAGTTTGGAGCATATTGACTTCTCCCGAGCTACCAAGAATTGTCAACAAGTTGAGAAGATCTAAGAGAGATGAGTCCGACGAGCATTGCCTCATGGTCCAAGGGAAAGACTCCCTTGAGGTACAATCAGATACTCAACTAGATGATAGCTCTAGTTCCTATTGCTATGGTTGTTTAGAAGCTCAAACTTTAAATATGGAACTTGCCACAAAGCTTGAAAATTTCTTGGAAAAACACAAATATTTGAAAGATGATAATCTTGTTTTGAAAGATGAATTAAAGGATTTGTGTTCTAGCTTTGAATTAGTTTTGCAAGAGAAGGAAGAGATTACTAGTGAACGTGACTCACTAAGATCTCAACTAGACCTTGCCCTAAATGAGATTGATGTTTTAAAAAGCAAAAATGATTGTGATGATGTTTGTGAAAAACAATGAGGTTTTATCTTCTAAATTGGATTTTGTTTTAAAAGATAACCTAGTTTTGAAAACTGAAATTGATTCTATTACAAAAGAATTGGACTTGGTTTTGAATAAAAATAAATCTTTGCAAAATGATATTGATATTCATGTTTGCCATGCTAGCATAGCTTCTTCTTCTAGCACACCTATTGCATGCTCCACTTTATCTTCAAGTATTGAAAAAGATATAAATGTTTTGAAGAAAAGTGTTAAATGTTTGGGCTCCACTTTGAGCCAATGTACTTTAAATCATACACGTTTGAAAACCTTGGTTCGTAAGAAACAAGGTCCATCTTTACATGTACACCCATCACGGCATACACATGCTTCTCACAATCACCATCATCACATGTATGCTCATGTGTACACATGTACACATTGTGGTCGAAAAGGCCACCTTGCTAGATATTGTTATGATCGTGTTTATCATGAAAATTTAGCAACTAATCTTGTTTGGGTTAGAAAAGATAGTAACCCCCGTGGACCCAAAAGGAAATGGGTACCAAAGACCACCTCTATGCTTTTTGATGTAGGTGGAAGCTCTCACATAACGTGAGAGTATTGGTGCCTTGGAGTGGATGCGTTCCGTGCTTAAAAGAAAACAAATTTGGATGCATCACTTTCAAGGAGAGTTTGGTGGGGAGGACCACCATTAGTTTGGAGAACTAGAGAAGTGCCTTCATCGGTTTTGGTATCTATCTCTAACTCCTGTTTTATTTGCATGCTTTTCACGTTCATCATTTTATAGCATGTCATGTTTCATTGTTCATTATGCTTATGTCATGTTGACTAGATTAGTGTTATGCATGTATAGCTCTTGAGATCACCCATGTTTATATGGACCCATATGTTGTGTTCTCACCATTTGTTTAGCTATTATGTATATCATGATTCTAATAACATGTGGATTTACATAATGATCATGTTTATGATTTTCATGTTGATTTATGTCCCGTTTTGTGCCTCATATTTTGAATATACGTTTAAATGTTAAGATTTCATTAAGACTAGGTATATACTTGTACATAGAATGAGCCACAAATAAATCTTTATATATGTTTGTGCTTGGATGTTTATTTGTACCCATTAGATGTTCTAGTATAGTCTAGTTTTGATGATTCATGCATTCTAACTTGTATTCCCTATTTTGGACATGTTTTTGTGATCATGTGTTTTCACTTCATGTATATGTGTATTTTGTCAAACCTTAAGATATACATGTATACCCCTTGAGTCATTTGCTTTTCATGCAAATCTTTATTATGGACTCAAATTGTGTTTAGGGATATGTATGTATACTTTTTGTGTTGTCAAAACATACATATGCCTTGAAGTATAAATTAGTTTTATTGAAAATTTTAGATTTTCATGTTTCATGTTTTAAGGAATATCTTAATTGAGCTTAATTGAATATTTTCATATTGATATGTGTCACATAACACTTGCTCACTCACTTTATTAGGTTTCTCATGACTTTGTTTTCATGAGTATGATATGGGCTTTATGGTTTTTGAGTGTTTAGTGCCATGTGATTTGCATGTGTTTCATGAAAAACAATATTTATGTTTTATTCCTTGCTTGAAGGATTTCGTACTAGTTAACAAGATTTTCCATTTAACTAGTTCGTATTCTTTTATGGTAGAGATTTTCAAACGTACTCTATTTTCAAACCTATTTTTGAAAACCCCTACCTTCCAAGGGTGGTTGGATGGGAGATCATGCTCATGTATGCCTTATAATGAAAATAATTTTAAACTTGTACATGATTGGGAGGCTAGGAAATATGAGATATACATTTGATATCATTGTTGTTTCAATTGGTATCATTGAATTCTTTCAATTGGTATCAATATTGACATTTTTGTATACTCATATATTTTTTTTTGTATATGTATGCTTGCACTTCAAAGAGTATCATTTTCAATTGGTATCCATATACAAGCTTATTCATTGTTTCATTTAGTATTTCATAAAGAGGGAGAAACTTGTATTTCATCTTTCAATTGGTATTTGTTTTCCACTCCCATACTTTATGATTGAAAATTTCAATTTGGTATCATATGTTCAAGATGAAAATATTTACAATTGGTATCAAAATTTTTGTTTAGACATTCAAAATTTATTATGTTTAATTTCAATTGGTATCAAGATTTTCATGTATTTTGCTTAAAATTGGTATCAATAATTTTTGTTTGTTTCCTTTCAATTGGTATCAAGATGCTATTCTTTGACAAATTTTCACTTGATATCTTAATTGATAGTCACCCCTATTTGGTTTTGTTTTGTTTTAGACAAAAGGGGAGAACATTGTCTTTATTAACCCTTTTATTGATTCATTGTTTCGAACAAAAAGGGAGAGAAAAATTTATTGCTTTGGTTTTGCTTTTACCCCTTATTGATTGTTTCTTTGTATTAAAAAGGGTGAGAAGATTTTGTTTTGTTTTGTTTTTACCCTTTTGTTGATGATTGACAAAAAGGGGGAGAAAGATTTTGAGTTTATATATGCATATTTATATTTTGCATATATTAAGTAATTTAGTTTAAGTTTAATTGGTATCTAGAGCATGTTTTATTTTTGACAATTTCATTGGTATCTAGAACCTTTTTATTGTTTATGCCTATCTATGCATGTTTCATGTTTCATATTCATTGCATATTTATGTTTATTTGTTAATGCATGAGTTAAGGGGGAGCTTCTTCGAAGCTTAACTTTAATCCATGCATATATAACTCCATGAGTTTTGTCATCATCAAAAGGGGGAGATTGTTGGCCCAGAGGCCTTCCACTCTAGTTTTGATGATGATTAACTCATGTAGTTATGTGTACTAATAATCTTGTGATTTTAGTTTCAGATCATTAATCAAGTTATTAGTAGGTGATTAGCTTCAAAGAGATGATTTGGAAGCTTTCACATGTTGATTCAAGAGCCCGAGCGTCAAAGATCACATATAGCACTTGCTCGGTGGATCAAGGAGTTTTGGATCGAGTCGGCTTGGAGACAAGAAGACATCGGTACCATAGTTTAGTTTTGTGTTTAGATCCAAATTGTAAAGATTAGAATAGTATGATATGCTCAAGTTCACAACACACACGTTTCATGTTTTGAATATTGGTTTTCGGTTTTTCGGTTTTAGGTTTAACCGATCTTGGTTTGCATGAATAGATAGATTCAAAACAAGTTTACATGGTTTAATGTATGGTAGATTCATTCTATATACATGCATGCTTAACTTCCCAGACAAACTTAGTTTTGACTCACTTATTCATGTGTTTTATGTTTTGGTATTTTTAACAAAACATATTTTGGAATTAAAGTCAAAAACATGGATATATATATATATATATATATATATATATATATATATATATATATATATATATATATATATATATATATATATATATATATGTTTCATGTATATAGGATTATATCCATATACATCATGCCTAAATGTTGTTTAATATCATGTTTTTGTATTTGGATGAGTTTTGGACAAAACGTATTTTCTATTCAAAATCCAAGTTTTAGAAAATACAGTTTTTGGTTTTTGGCAAAATTTCTATAGCACAAAAATAGTTCAAAATGTTTGAGATTTGTGTTAAACTTTTTAACACAAGTTTGTATTTCAATGAAAAATAATAAAACTATTTTTGTGGATTTTTAGAGATTTAATGGGAATTTTTATGATTAAAAAATTACATGTTTTTGCTGACCAGAACAGTCTCTGCCAGGCTTGGTCGGTCGACCCTACGGTCGACCGCACCAAGTAGCCGGTCGACCGTATCAGTCGACCGACGTGCACGCTGGCTGCCACATGGTCCGGTCGACCGCACGGGCGACCGACTGCATGCAGGCAACTCTCTGTTTGTTTCGGTCGACCGGGCGGTCGACCGGTAGCTGGCAACGGTCAAAATGTGACCGTTGGCCAGTCGACCGCACGGTCGACCGGTAGGGCATTTTTGGCAGTTTCTGCTGCCAACGGCTATAATTTTCTGGGGGCTATAAATACCCCATTGGAAAGAGGTTTTCCACAAGATTTTTTGTGCGAATTTTCCTTACTCTCTGGTGTTTTCACAGCATTCAAAAGAAGTTTTGGGATTTAAATTGAACAATCTATTTGGTGTTTTTGCTAGGGTTTGGAATATCAAAGAAAAGGATTTTTGGGAAAAAGAGTTTTGATTCAACTTCTTCATCCTTGTTTTAGTTTTTCCCAAGGATTTTCTTTGTGATTTTGATTTCCATTCCATTGGTTTTCTCCACACTTGAGCTACATCTACTTTCTTATTTTATAGGATCTTTATGTGGGAGAAAGAGATTGTTTGTGGTTGTTGTTTTGACCACCAAGTTGTAAACCAAATCTTTTCTTGGCTTTGTCCCTTTGGGTTGTATCCCTCAAGTGGTGAGGTGATCCTTGTGTTAATCCCTCAAGTTGTGAGGTGATTGTTTGTTGGCTTGGAGTTGTGCCTCAAGGAGGAGGTTGTGTTTGTAAGGAGAGGAGTTGGGTACTCCTTGTAATTGTTATTGCCCCAAATCCTCGGTGGAGGTTCCCTTTGTGGGAGTCCTTTGTGGACAAGCTAGTGGACTTAAAATCCTTCTGGGTGAAGGCGGGGATATAGAGCTGGGTGCTCGAACCTCGAAACATATCTTGTTGTTTGCGCTTGTTCCCTTGGCTCTTACTCTATCTCTCTCTCTCTTTACTTTGTGCCTTGCATTAATTCATATTGTTCATTTATAAATATTTGCTTGGCTTGTTTGAGTGTGCATCTCTTGTTAATTGCAATTAGTTTTTAAATTCCGCATTGAGTTCATTAGCTTAGCATTATCACCTATTCACCCCCCTCTAGGTGATTTCAAGAGGAGGCGTGCGCGTCAACTGCTAGTTGGAACAACTGATCGTCCAACTGAGACAAGACGCAAGGTTCAAACCGGCGTCTCTGCCACGCCACATCCTGCACGCGAAATCCGCGTTTGGCAACCCAAACGTGAGGTTCACCAAGTTGGTCCCTCTGAAGCCCTACTCTCCAGACGCCAAGGCGAAGCTTGCGCGCCTCATCGAGTACAAGAGGCACGCTCCTCTAGGCATGAGGCCCAGCTTCCCTACATCTCTGAAGCGTCTCTGCCCCGGCGCAATAATCAGCAACGCGATAGTCGCGTCTCTTCTCAGCAGAGACGCCAGACGCGCGTCCTGAAGACGCGACGCAAGAGCTGCGTTCATGCACCCCGTGTCGCTGAACCCTGCGTCCCAACAGTACAGGGCAGGGAAGCTTCCCGCCTTCGACATTGCGAGGCTAATCTCTTTGATCCTCCTCCCGGATCTGAGAGATTATTTAAACAAGAAGAGAAGTGCTAACCGGATCACTTCGTCATGTTGCTGCGAACGGCTTATCACAATGCTTTCCGGATGCCGTTGCGATTCAGGTGCAAACCAGTAGTCTCTAGTCAGACAGCTGACCCTGATTCCTCGATCAGCTAAAAGAAGTCATTCCCATAGGATGAGGGTCTTCTCTAACATTGAATATCCCGAGCTCACTACAAACATGGCAAGTAGGAGCAGAGGAAAACAACCTGCAGTCAGCTCCGATGAGTCTGACACTGAACCGGAAGGAGTGTACCGACACACTCGCACCCGAACTGAGGAAATTCCCCCAATTGACTACAATGCTCTAGCCCGGAGCATTGAAGTGAATGACTCGCATTCCGCTATTGCAGAGTCACAGGCTTCAAATTCCTCCATGGAGAAAGAGGCCTACATATACATGACTAGCACCCCTGAGGAGACCGCCAGGCGCTTGGAGCAGCAAGCCCAGGTCCAGAAGGAACAATTCGAGATGATTCGCGCTCAGCAAGAATCTATCGACTCCCTCAAGCAGATGCTCGCACAGTTGCTTGAAGACAAGAGGAAGTTAACTAACAAAGCCTCCTCTAAGAAGTCTAAAGGCAAGCGAAAAGAGGGGGAAAGCTCGTCCTCTGTACATATAGAGGAGAAAGAGCAGTCTACTTCTGGTTCGTCTAAGTCCGAGGGAAAGGACGACCAAGACCAGGGAAAGGTTCATTCTAAAAGAATGAATCAGTTGGAACAACGTCTTGAGGCCCTTACCAACCGGAAAGGCCTCCAGGAGGCAGGAGTAGTCCGGCCATATCCGGCCGAGTGGGACCTGGTTCCATACCCGCCCAAGTTCAAGGCTCCAACCCTTCAAGCATTTGATGGGAAAGGCTCACCAAACTAACATATCTACTACTTTAAATCCCAAACAGGGAATGTGGTAGATAATGATGCCATTCTAGCACGCTTGTTCATCAGCACCCTAAAAGGGCTGGCCTTTGAATGGTTCATGAAGCTCCCAGAGGGCTCCATCAAGAATTGGGCCGACTTGGAGAAGCTCTTCTTAACGCGCTTCTTTGAAGATGACTCGGAGGTCAACATGCCTACCCTTTTAGCCACCAAGCAGCGAAAGGGAGAGACCGTCAAGTCTTTCGTAGAAAGATTTCGGAACGTAGCACTCCGATGTCCAAGCGGTATGACCCAGGTCACCCTGGTGGAAACATGCCGCCATAATCTCCAAACTTCGCTCCTTGCCTAAATAGGAGTTACCGAAAGCCGCACCTGGAAGCAGTTGATCCAACAAGGTGAACAGGCTGAAGAAATCGTCGCTCTGGTCAGGGCAGAAGAAAACAAACCCAGACCCAAAAGGTCAACGAGGCGTGCGCCAGACACATCCCTCCAGGCCAAAAGGAAGGATAACTTAGCAGCAGAGGCCAAATCCCCTGTCAAACCTCAACCGGTCAAAGGAAGTGGCTCTTCAAGCCAACCACGTGCTAACAAGCAGTATTCCTTTAAGGATGAACATGTCGACTCGCTCTTCAAGCTACTCAACAAGAGCAACCGACTGAAACTCCCTGAAGCTAGGCGCCCCGAAGAAGTCGGTAAAACCGATAATCCCAACTACTGCATGTATCACAGGATGTTGGGGCACCCCACCAAAGCTGTTATGTCTTCAAGAACATCCTTCAGGCTCTGATTGACGCGGAGGTATTAAAACTCCGTCCAGAGCAGAAGAAGGTGGCGGCCAACATGACGTCGTTCCTCCAGTTTGGAAGGCAACCTCCAACACCCTCTGGAGTAGTCCCTATCCTAAGAGGAGAGCTGAGAATGGTCAACACAGACCCTCACCAACAGCGAGAGAAGGGCCTGGTACCCGTTTCCACACCTCAGGGAGAAGTCATGTGGGTTCATCCCGACCTTATGGATGGCCAGCAATGGACCACTGTTACCAGGAGAAGGTCCAAAGGCAGAGCAAAAGCTTCGTCTTGTAATGTGGTGTGCGCTTCTTCTCGGGAAGCGGAGACTGATGTTCCCTCGCTGACCGATTTGGAAGAGGAAACAATCGTTCTGGCCACAGAACCCAGTCAACTGGTGGCAGAAACCCGTTCAGGGCAGTCATATTTGAAAAAGTATGACGAAATGGCGGTAACTCCTCCAAAACCCACTGCAGAGCCAGCCAAGCCCTCCACGAAGCAACCTGTGGAGAAACAGAAAGAGCTTCGATTTTCCAGAGTTCTTTCGAAAGACATAGCGGAAGGATCCACAGCACCTTACCGCTTTGATGTCCTGGCCCAACTGGCCAACATCCCAGCCCGGATTACTTTTTATGAGCTTCTTAGACTATCGAAGTCGACCAGAGAAGCTCTACAGGAGGCCTTGGCTAATGCTGAGGTTTTCATAACCCAGGTGCCGATCGGACCAAAGGAGGAAGATATAGAGGATTGCCTCCATACCTCCCAAAATGTTCCCTGCATCACCTTCACGGCAGATGATATGCAAGTTAAAGGGAAACATGATCGACCCCTTTACTTCGCAGGGTATATTGGATCATCTGATGTCAACCGCATTCAGGTAGATCTCGGGTCCGCATTGAGCATTATGCCTCGCCGAGTCATGCAACATCTCGGGATTCCTGATTGAGATTTAAATAGAGTTCAGATTGTCTTAGTCTCAATGCGAATCCGCTGTAGCAAGGGCTCGAGCGGGTCGTGATCCTCAGGGAAGGATGCGATGCAAGCTTTTGCGGCAGATTCCTCGTATGCTTTGAGTAAACACAGAAAAGATTAGATTTGAAGAGAATATGGATTAAGAAGCATGGTTTTACTGATCTACTACCACAACCCACTACGCAAGTCTTGGATGTTGAATTTCATCTTGAGATAAATGTGATTTACCCTAGGTTATTAAGAGTGATTCAAGTAAGAAAATACGATACTAGATTATAACTAAGTTCCATTATTAAAAACTAAACAAGTTTCATCCTAACATCTAAGTACAGCTTAAGAAAGATTAATCTTAACTTTAGGCCGTCCTAGTTCTTAAGCATGAAGTCATGATGAGTCCTTTAATTGTGCAACCTAGATTAATAGATCTAGTTATCAGTTTTATCTTCAAGAAAAACAATTATTAAACCTAGGGTTTCTGATGGATGGTCATCAATCGATTCAAATCCTACTTGCCCTAGGGTTGCTTAAGTGATCAGCAAACCATACAAAGAATTAGTTGGACATCATTTTTTTTTTCTTTTTCAAATTATTTATTTTTTTTATTCTTTTTTTTTATTTTTAATTAGAAGGAAAGAAGAAGAAAGAAAACACGAGATCACAGATGAAAACCGAAGCGAATAAACACAGAGAAAATAAAATAAAATAGCAAGAATTAAATGTGCAAAAGAAAGTAACCTTTATTGCAGATGAGATCTCCAATTACAAAGCTCCTTCTTCTTCCACAACGAGCATGAAAATAAAATTACAACTTTGAATAAAAGTGGCTAAAGAAAAACCCTAATCGTCTCTGCATGCCCCTCCATGTTGCGAATGCTCTGATATTTATAGTGCAGAACGTAGGGGAGTCCTGGATAAGAACGCGCCAGAAATCAGTTGCCCTGCCTCATCCATAGTGCCGCGGATCCGCGGCTTTTGCCGCGCCTCCGCGGCGGTTTAGTGGCTGCTGGCCACGCGCTTTGGCGCGTGGCCTCTCCTGGTCTGTCCAAATGGGTGCCTGCTTCCAGAAGTGAGATCCTGGCCTTTAAATCTGGATTTTCGAGATAACTTGGTAATCAAGTTACTCTTAATCCAGATTTCTTCAAATCCTCTCTCCACGAAATTCCTCTTTATCTTGGCTTTTTATCTTTATCCCGCAGGTGTTTAGGGTTTGATAGAAGTCTATCCAACCCTAATTTCTGATATTTGCAACTTTTAGCCCTTGTATTTGCATTTTGAATCTTTGTATTTGCGCTTCTTCACCTGGGCTTCAAACATGGGCTTGGATCTGGGCTTTTGGGCTCTTTTAGCTTTATTCTTTATTAAATTGATAATTTGAGGCCTGCACATATTAAATAAATAAATATTAATAATTGTGCATTATAATATGAATAAATGTGCAAATGCGATGGTATATATGATGTCAATTATGCATTTTTCACTACCTATCACACCCCCACACTTATCTTTTTGCTCGTCCTCGAGTAAAAATCAAAAAGAAAGAGAAAAATTTAACCTAGCTAACTCACTTTCGTAGGAATCACGGTTGCACTTAGCATGTGCAACAAGCCGTTAAACCCCTAGGTTACCCTAGAGGACGAGTGTTGTCTCGTGAGGGTTTTCATCTGATTACACCCACAAAATCCATAAAAAGGAAAATATTTGAATTATTATTGAAGAGACTAAGTAGTCTATAAGTTTTAGGATCCTCATTTTTATTCATTCTTCAAACCTAGTCTTTATAAAGTCAATTGTTATTCATTTTAGGTAAGGATTAAAATTGAATTTCTAATATAGTCTTTTTCGTTACCAAAAGTCATACGCACCCTTGTGAATCTAGGAATTCCTTAACTTGGACTCTCATGCCTCATTATTATTTTTATAACATCATCTAATTTTCTTTCGTGTAAGTATCAAGGCTTCTTGAGGCCCTCATACCTAACTAATTGACTATTAGATGTGTTAATATATATATTTTATTTATTTTTTTGGCATGTATGACTCATCTAATTTTCTTTCGTATAAGTATCAAGGCTTCTTGAGGCCCTCATACCTAACTAATTGATTATTAGATGTGTTAATACATATATTATATTTCTTAGTTTTCTTAGGCTTTCTAATCCACCCATGTAACGAACTTAAAGTCGATGACTCCCAACCGGTTGGCTTTAGGGCACCAGGTGAGAAAACACCCCGCGGACTCAAATTCGAGTGAACTAGGCCCCAAAACTAAGGACTTTATTTTATTTACTCACCTTTAGGCATGAATACTTATGCTTCTTGAGGCACATGTATCAGCTTAATTGGTGATTTTTTTTTTTCTTTTTTTCTTTTTTTTTTATGAGGCACAAGGTCTTTGTCTTAGAATCCTAGATATGCATTTGGTATGCACATTTCATTAAGGTAAAAATCAAGACTAATTATTTATTCAATTTCTCTCCTATACCTAAAATTTAAACAATTTATTTATTTTGACCAAGTTTTTAGAAATCCTAATCATGATTTTCCTAATCCTTAAAACTAACTTAGATTTCTTTCAAAAAATAAGTCAAAATATTTCCTTTTTATAACATTTTTTTTTTTAATATTTATTAGCAATTTTTTTTTTTTTGTGTTTTTTTTTTTTTTTAAATGTTAGAACAAATAAAGAGAAAATATATTTTTTTTTTTTAATCTTTTCTATGTTAGTAAACCCTCCCCCACACTTATCTCATGCATTGTCCTCAATGTATGAAATGCATGAATGCATGAAGAAAAATGTAAAGAGAGGCAAAGAATAATAGTATACCATAATATGTACAACACATGTATCACTCTCACCTAGAGCTGCTTAGGATTCATCCCTCTAGCTCGTTTCCCATCATTCCAATGAGTTCTCTTTATAAGGCACAATGGGGAGACCAACATTTTTGTTTTAACTTTCTCTCCCCCCAGTTTCATCTTCTTTAGGCTCTTCCTCATCATATGTCCACCTCCATTATTCAAAAATTCATCACACCTTTCAGTTGGAACTTCCTTGCCGAGAAATTCTAGCTCAGTTCCGTACATCTCCTCAAAACTTAAATCAACACTTTTTTCTGGAAGTGAATAATTAACCAACATCTCCTTAATCGGTGTATCTAAACATAGGAGTTCTTCTTCAAAGAGACTTTCAAAAGTTAAGTCAATCGGAGTTTCTTGAACTATATTCTCATGCGATATTTCAGTGCTTGGCTCTTTGAAGATACTTAGATCAAATCTTCGTTTTTTAAATGGAACTTTAAAATTATAATCCTCAACATGTGTCATCTTATCACTAAAATCGCACTTATCCTCAAATAACTTGTCAAGAAATAGAGACTCATTTTCACTTTCTTTTTCACAAATGTTCTCGATGAAGTTCACCTCAAATGTTTGGTCTTTAATCTTACGAGATTGGTTTTCCAGGTTGAAGACATTGACCTCTTTAGTCATGTTTCCAAAAGTCAACCTCATGGATCCATTCCTACAATTTATGATCGCATTTGCAGTTGCAAGGAACGGGCGCCCTAGGATAACGGGAGTTTGAGACCGAAGAGTGGATACAGGTTCGGTCTCCAGAACAACAAAATCTACTGGGTAGATAAACTCCCCAACTTGGACGAGCACATCGGTAATTTCTCCTTTGGAATTTTTATGGATCGGTCAGCCAATTGGATTGTAACCTTAGTCGGACTAAGTTCGCCCAACCCAAGTTGTTGGTAAACTGAGAAGGGGAGTAAGTTGATACTTGCTCCCAAATCAAGAAGTGCATGCTTAATTGCAGTTTGACCTATTGTGCAAGAGATGGTGGGGCAACCAGGGTCCTTATACTTGACAGGGATCTGGTTAGACAATAGCTCACTAATGTTAGTGGCTAGAAAAACCTTCTTGGGCACATTAGTCTTTCTCTTCTTTGTGCACATGTCCTTAATAAACTTGGCATACTTAGGGACTTGTTGAATTGCATCAAGAAGAGGTATATTGATCTTGACTTGATTAAAAATCTCTCGTACCTTATCCATTTGTGCACATTGCTTATCTTTAAGCCTATTTGGGTAGGGTGCGATGGGCTTGTGCATATCTTCGGCTGACTTGTCTTTTTTCGTGTTGTTGGCATTAAGTTGGGATGGAGTGGGATCAGGCAAGCTGAATGCTTGTTTAGAACTTGATGGTGTTGATACTTGGTTATCAACTTGTTTTCCCGACCGCAATGTATGAATCGCATTGCACTGACTCATATGATTCTCTTCAGCCAAGTGAGCTTGACTAGAGTTCCTAGGGTTTGGGAATGGTTGACTAGGTAGAGTACCCTTTTGCCTTTCTTGCTGATTCATTTGCATCTCTATCCTAGTCAAGACTTGAGCCAGCGTGTCATTGCTTTTAACGATAGTGTCCACCTTTCTTTCTAGATTGGAGAGCCTTGTTTCCATTTGTGCATATTGGAAAGAGGGTGGAGGATTTTGATAGGGCGGATTTTGGAAATTGTTGGAGAATTTGGGCCTAGTTTGATCATTGTTACTTTGGCCCCATGACAAATTGGGATGGTTTCTCCAACCGGGATTGTTGGCGGGCAGATTGTTGGCGGGCAGATTGTTGGCGGGCAGATTGTGAAGGCCGCACTCGTATGTTCGGGCAGACTTTGGTGCGCGATGAAGACAGGACATTCCTCGAACACATGGTTCCTATCTTGACAATAAGTACAGCCCGCCGAAGATGTTGGGCTGACTTGGTTCACAGAGACTGGCTCCTTAGTTTCAAGAGCCTCTAGTCTACGCATAACAGCAGCTAACTTAGCATCTTGTGCTATGTTGGCCTCAATGGAATGAATACCTCCTTTTGAAGAAGTGGGGTCATTAGTCCTAGATTTCTCAGGAGTAGGGTCCCACTGGATGGCTTTTTCAGCTAAGTCCTCAAACAATGACCATCCTTCATTTTCATTCTTTTCCAGAAATCCTCCTTGACACATGGATTCTAACAATGTCTTAGTAGAATAATCTAATCCATCATATATGACTTGGCAAAGTCGCCATTTCTCTACCCCATGATGGGGACATTGGGCAAGGAGGTCCTTAAACCGCTCGAAGTATTTCCAAAAAGGCTCATTGGCTGATTGCTTAAACTGTAGGATATTCTTCCTAATCAGTGCAGTCTTGTGAACGGGATAAAATTTCTTCAAGAAGGCCTTGACGAAACTGTCCCAAGTGTCTATAGAACCAACCTCTAGACTGTAGAGCCATTTCTTTGCTAAATCTTTCAACGCAAAGGGGACAAACCTAAGCTTAATGGCATCTTTTCCCAACTTAGGCATATTTATCATTAAACATACTTCCTCAAATTCCCTTATGAAGAAGTATGCATCCTCTGATTCAAGTCCATGAAACTTAGGAAGGGTGCTGATATATTGTGGCTTAAGCTCAAATGGGTCAACACCTTCATTACTCAGCTTGATGCAAGAAGGAATAGAGGTTCTAAGGGGATAGAACCTATCTTGGAGAGATGGCGGTTGAGCCATGAGAGAGTCGGGCTTGAGCTCGGGTGGTGAACTAGTTCTAGTTAGCCTGGATGTAAGTGGGTCTCTCGACCAAGCGGGCATGCACAGTTAGCAACCAAAGTTCACCCAATCAACCAAAAGAAAAAGAAAAACAAACAAAAATCCTATTCTAGGGTTATCCTTGACCTAGACGACTCCTAACTTTAGACTGTCCTTAGGAGGTCTATTGTCGACGTCAACCACGAGCTAATCGGCCAGTTCAGGGCAAGACCGGTGGGAGGTTTTCCGTCAGAGACGTTCCTTAATTAAATAACCACCGTTCTTCGGGCTTTCGGCCCTCAATCCCTTCGCTAGACACCGATTTGGCAAGGGTTAATTTCGAACAACTTTCCTTCTTCGGTCAATCTCCTATTGAGTCTGAGTTACCTTAGGGCCAACGTCTAGTCAAGTTTTAATTAGGGTTAGGGTTGTGAGTGTGACTGGTATGATTTGTGGGCCAAGGAAGGGTGATGAAATCCCCACCTTATCTTTGTTATGGGTTATGCCCTTAAGATGGATTAGTGTACGTGTAAAGCGGTAGAAAAGTAATCACTCAAGAAAGCGGTAAACAACCAAGAGTGCTTCCTAATCTATATGCTTATGCAAACGTACCTTGTCGCCAGCACTCTTCAACAGAATTAAAGAATAAAAATAGACACGTGCCCTAAAATGCAAGAGTCTAAAAATATTTTTTTTTTTTATTCAACAAATAGGTTAATGTTAATTATTAGCAGTTGCAGAGTGATCACAAAGAAGTAATAATACAGCAGAAAATAGAATTTGCACTGCAGAGCAACCTGCAGAAAAATCTATCAGTAGTCAACTACAAATGCCGCGGACCCGCGGCTTTTGCCGTGGAAACGCGGCAAAGTTGTAGGTCCAGATGCTCTGCCTTCGAGGGCAGAGGCACTGGATTGCAATATGTGTCTTCTGCTGTTCTGTTTCTGCTTCCTATTCTCTGTACCTGCAACAGAAAAGAAAGAATGATTAGAACGAGGAAATCTCGCCGTTCCTTCCCCGGCAACGGCGCCAAAATTTGATTGAGATTTAAATAGAGTTCAGATTGTCTTAGTCTCAATGCGAATCCGCTGTAGCAAGGGCTCGAGCGGGTCGTGATCCTCAGGGAAGGATGCGATGCAAGCTTTTGCGGCAGATTCCTCGTATGCTTTGAGTAAACACAGAAAAGATTAGATTTGAAGAGAATATGGATTAAGAAGCATGGTTTTACTGATCTACTACCACAACCCACTACGCAAGTCTTGGATGTTGAATTTCATCTTGAGATAAATGTGATTTACCCTAGGTTATTAAGAGTGATTCAAGTAAGAAAATACGATACTAGATTATAACTAAGTTCCATTATTAAAAACTAAACAAGTTTCATCCTAACATCTAAGTACAGCTTAAGAAAAGATTAATCTTAACTTTAGGCCGTCCTAGTTCTTAAGCATGAAGTCATGATGAGTCCTTTAATTGTGCAACCTAGATTAATAGATCTAGTTATCAGTTTTATCTTCAAGAAAAACAATTATTAAACCTAGGGTTTCTGATGGATGGTCATCAATCGATTCAAATCCTACTTGCCCTAGGGTTGCTTAAGTGATCAGCAAACCATACAAAGAATTAGTTGGACATCATTTTTTTTTTCTTTTTCAAATTATTTATTTTTTTTTTTCTTTTTTTTATTTTTAATTAGAAGGAAAGAAGAAGAAAGAAAACACGAGATCACAGATGAAAACCGAAGCGAATAAACACAGAGAAAATAAAATAAAATAGCAAGAATTAAATGTGCAAAAGAAAGTAACCTTTATTGCAGATGAGATCTCCAATTACAAAGCTCCTTCTTCTTCCACAACGAGCATGAAAATAAAAATTACAACTTTGAATAAAAGTGGCTAAAGAAAAACCCTAATCGTCTCTGCATGCCCCTCCATGTTGCGAATGCTCTGATATTTATAGTGCAGAACGTAGGGGAGTCCTGGATAAGAACGCGCCAGAAATCAGTTGCCCTGCCTCATCCATAGTGCCGCGGATCCGCGGCTTTTGCCGCGCCTCCGCGGCGGTTTAGTGGCTGCTGGCCACGCGCTTTGGCGCGTGGCCTCTCCTGGTCTGTCCAAATGGGTGCCTGCTTCCAGAAGTGAGATCCTGGCCTTTAAATCTGGATTTTCGAGATAACTGGTAATCAAGTTACTCTTAATCCAGATTTCTTCAAATCCTCTCTCCACGAAATTCCTCTTTATCTTGGCTTTTATCTTTATCCCGCAGGTGTTTAGGGTTTGATAGAAGTCTATCCAACCCTAATTTCTGATATTTGCAACTTTTAGCCCTTGTATTTGCATTTTGAATCTTTGTATTTGCGCTTCTTCACCTGGGCTTCAAACATGGGCTTGGATCTGGGCTTTTGGCTCTTTTAGCTTTATTCTTTATTAAATTGATAATTTGAGGCCTGCACATATTAAATAAATAAATATTAATAATTGTGCATTATAATATGAATAAATGTGCAAATGCGATGGTATATATGATGTCAATTATGCATTTTTCACTACCTATCAATTCCCACTCACTGTTTGAGAGCCACCCAGACTACTATTTATGGGTTCAATGCCAATAGTACCCGTCCAATGGGGAAGGTCAAACTCAAATGCCAGATTGGAGACCTAAGGTCAGAGGTGACATGCTACGTCATAGATGCTGACACCTCCTACAACTTGCTGCTGGGACGACCGTGGATTCATCGCAATTTTATCGTTCCCTCTACTCTCCACCAAGTCATGAAATACATTGACGGGAGTGGAAAGGTGCGAACGTTGATTGCCGAAAGGCATCCGTTCAAGGGGGTGGAGAATTATTTCACAGATTCCCTCCTGTATCAGGACTCTATTGAAACAGATGAAATCCTGCAACCAGAGGAGCCCGACTCTGGCAATGAAGCCGACACCGAGCTGGAAAAAGAAGAATGCATATGGGAACTAGACCCACTTGTAACGGGCAATAATAACTCGATGTTGATAATACCTCCGACGATGTAGGCGGATGGTATATTAATGAAGACTTAGATCTGGCGTATTTCTCTGTGTTTGCTTCTGATTCAGTGCTGTCAGACACTAGCACCGAAGTGGATGATGATCTCTTGTCGGCAATGGATACTTTGACATCATTGCATTTACCGATGAAATCGTCCTTCGAAACATGTCGAAATGTTGGTAGTCCGCAAGAATCCATATTCATGGTTCCAGCGAGATGAAAAGGCCAAAGACCAATTCTTTTCGGACGAATTGAATCCGAACCGATGACCCGTGAAGAATCAGAAGGCGAACAGGAATCCCCTTAGTTCGGTCATTATGAGCCAAAGGCACTCAGAATGATGAAAAGCATGGGGTATGATCTGACAAGCGGATCAGGGTTGAACTTCGGCAAAGGAAGGAGAACGCTGCTCTGATCTTTTGTGCCGAAAGGGAAAACCCCTGATTATTATCATCGGACTCGCAGGGGGTTGGGCTATGTGTCAACTCCGACCCCATCAGCTTCTGAGTCTGAAGAGTCATTATGCCATGATTACTCATCGGGCAACTTTTCTTTGACGGTGCATCGAGAACAAGCCCAAGAGGACATATAATGGCAGGAGTAAGAGTAGTACTCGTCTCCCCACAGAACTATGTGATTCCTCGAGCCGTCTCATTAACCGAGCCTTGTTCCAACAATATGGCGGAGTACAATGCTCTTTTGATTGGGATGCAACTCGCCGATGAGATTGGCGTTAAAAATCTTGAAGCATATGGTGACTCCAAACTCATCGTCAGCCAAGTTCGCGGGGAGTACGAAGTAAGACATGAAGACCTAGTACCCTATTACAACGCAACTGTCAACATGGCCAAGAGGTTCACCAACTTTTACATTGACCATGTGCCACGCAAGCAAAATGCGCATGCAGATGCACTGGCATCTCTCGCTGCCTCTTTAGCTCTTCCAGCTGGAGCAGTAGAGAAAATATTTGTCCACAGTCATGACCTGTATTGCCCGAGACTTGCTCTTGAGAACTACCAGGAGTCAACAGGAGATTGTCAAGGCAAGGAAGTTCTCGAGTCGTCAGCCGGTCCAGAGCCTAGAGACTGGTGATTCCCCTATATTGATTATGTCTTGTATGGCATCTTGCCTGAGGACCCCAAAGAAGCGGCTACCATTCGAAGGAAAGCCCCCAAATTCTACTATAATGCGATTATACGAACATTGCATCGTCGATCGCATGACGGGATCTTACTTCGTTGCCTTTCGCAAAAGGAGGCACAGGAGGTATTGAAAGAAGCCCATGACGGCATGTATGGAGCCCATCAATCTGGCCCAAAACTTGCATACCGACTCCAAAGGATGGGATATTATTGGCCCAAGATTATTGCTGACGCCATCACTTATGCCAAAAGATGTCACGCTTGCCAAGTACATGGCGATTTCATCCATCAAGCACCAGGCTACCTCCACTCTACGTCCTCTACTTGGCCATTTGAAATGTTGGGGATGGATGTAGTTGGCCCTATCAGCCCACCATCATCAAAGGGACATCGATTTATTTTGGCCATAACCGATTATTTCTCCAAATGGGCTGAGGCCATTCCTTTGAAAGAGGTGAAGTCATCCGACGTGATCAAATTCGTCAAACATCACGTCATTTACCGTTTTGGTGTACCTCGGCGAATCGTCCATGACAATGGACCCCAGTTCATCAGCCAGGATTTCCAGAGATTTTGTGCGAAGTTCAGAATCCAGAGTGTATCCTCAACGGCATACTACCCCGTTGCTAATGGTCTCGCAGAAGCTTTCAACAAGACCATCGGCAAACTTCTCAAGAAATTCGTCTCGAAAAGTCAACGTGACTGGGACGACAGGCTAGGTGAATGCTTATGGGCTTATCGCACAACTGTTCGAATCCCAACTAAAGCTACGCCATTCTCTTTGGTATACGGGTGTGAAGCCGTGCTTCCACTGAAAATCCAAATTCCATTTCTACGCGTCGCCCTGACAGCAGAGATAACAGATGAGGAGAAGCATCGACAGCGACTCCAAGAATTGGAAGCCTTAGATGACAAACGTCTGCAGGCCCAACAACAAATCGAGCTTTACCAAGCCCGGATTACCAGAGCCTTCAACAAGAAAGTTAAAGTACGCACTTTCAAGAAAGGAGATCTTATCTTAGCTGTCAGAAGACCTATGGTGATGACACACAAAACAAAAGGAAAATTCCAGCCCAAATGGGAAGGACCATTTGTAGTAGAGTCAGTCTACTCAAATGGATCATATCGCCTCATAACCTCAAATGGCGATACACTCATGATGCCAATCAATGGCAGAGTCTTAAAGAAGTACTATCCTTAACAGTACTCCTCCTCTGGTCAAGTTAAAAGTACACCTCTATTAAAACAAGAAGAGCATCTTCATTAATATCCGACACCTTTAACGGTTAAGGATAGAGGAAAATGTTGGCTTTTAAACCCAACATAAGTCTTTGACAACTCATCATGCTGAGGGGAATAGCATGGCTAGACCAACTCAAACGGTAGTTGGTAAAGGCACATCAAACCCATTGACAGCTGAAGATTTGCTAAAAATCCTGGGTTCTAATGTTCCCATCTTCATTAACATCCGATGCCTCTGACGGCTAAGGATAGAGGAAAATGTTGGATTTTAAGCCCAACATAAGTCTTCGACAACTCATCATGCTGAGGGGAATAGCATGGCTAGCCCGACTCAAACGGTAGTTGGTAAAGGCATATCAAACCCGTTGACAGCTGAGGGTTTGCTAAAAATCCTAAGTGGGTGTAGTTCCACTCTTTCCTAAAAAAATCCCTTACCAATTCTCATCCACAGAATGGTAGGTCTAAAAAATACAATCATTGCTACGTTAACACTATACCTCTAGTAATGAAAATTTTCAATACTTCTTGTCGAGTACAAACTTTACTTGTCAACTCTACATGAAGAAGCAAACCTTGGAATTTGCCAAGTTAACACTATACCTCTGGCACTCCAAACTTCACTGGCCAATTCTCATGAACAGATTGGCAGGCCCTCAAATTGCTCATATCACAAATCAATTTTTGTCAAGTTAATACCATACCTCTGACAATATACTGTTAAGTTAACATTACACCTCTAACAGTAATCGGGTTACTGCCAAGTTCAATATTAAACCTCTGACAGTCACCTTCCTTCAGACTTCCATGTCGAAGCTGAAATGAATGATGCTAAGTTTAATACTATACCTCTAGCGTCTAAGTCATTGCTAAGTTCAACAATACACTTACGGCCATGACTTTCCCTCGGACTTCCTTGTTAAAGTCGAGATGACTAATGCCAAATTCAAAATTACACCTCTAGCATTACCCTCACTGCCAAGTTAAACATCACACCTATGACAGTGACACTTTCAATTTCCCAAATGAAAACTGAAATGCTTTTGAGTCAAGTTAATATCACACCTCTGACTCACATCCTTGTCAAGTTAACATCACACTTCTGACAAGACTACGTTCAAACCGTTAAGTTAATATCACACCTCAACGGTAAAACTTTCCTAGATCCCCGCGAATCTAGTCTTACTTGTTATTCTCCCCAACAGAACAACAAGTCTACCTAAAAACATTGTTAGGTTAACATTACACCGTTAACAGTGTTTTCATCAACTCCCCAGCTGATCTTAATCAAGCTAAGCCTAAACCTCTGATAAAGGTTCATCTTCCCTGGGGGTACAAGTTCCACCTGTCGCTTTCTTTTATAGAGTGGCAGGTCCACAAAAATTATCTTATCCCTTGTCAAGTTAATATCACACCTGATGACAACATTACTGAGTTCCTGAAATAGGATCTCTCTCTACAAAATTTGACTCGTTAAGATTATCATCATAATTTTGACAGGTCAAAGGTTCTTTACTTCTATTCGTTTGACTTTCAATACAAGAGGGGAGTTCAAGACAACAGAAGAAGACAAAAAGAAATGTGTCGCTTTTATTTATATCCAACATATGAAAGTGATACAAAACGCTCTCTTATACAACAAGATTGAGTGTTACAGATAAAGGAGTATAAAGAAGTCCCTTTCTCTCTCAAAGGTTGTACTCACTCCTTGAAGCTAGCTGCTCACAACTCCAAGTACAAGATGTTTGGAAGGGCGCCAAAGTTGGATTGAACACTGTGACGACGATCGGAGGCTGATTGCACCACGATGCATGATGTAAACATTGAAAGAGCCCATCGTTGACCGAGAACAATGGTGTTTTTGAGGTCGAAAGGTAGCAGAATCTTCTGATTCCACCTGACCATCCGAAGCGGCGGGGTATGATCCTTCGTTGATGAACATCTCCACCACCAGAAAGTCATCCAATGAGCATGGAGTTTTCATCGATGTCACTTCTGGGGTAGGTGAAGGGAGAATCCAAGGACATAACCACCACTATATCCCCCGCCACACTCACTCTGACCATGCCATGCCAAGAAGCATGACTGGTGCATTGAATCCAAAGAGATCTTGGCGAGGGTCCGATCCCGTCTCCCGAAGACGGGAGCCATGACTTCTTCTCCTGTGGTCGATAATCGACCAAGTTCGCTGGCCGATATATTCTCCCAAGGGCCCAGCGAACATGAAAAAGGATGATCAAGCCTACCTGCAAGAAGCAAACAAAAGTTAGAAGATCTGAAACTTAGTAAATTTCAACCAGAAAAACTAAGTGACAGACGCAGCTATTGCGAAAAACTGCAGACGCAGAAATGACCCGCGCAGTGAAGCTAACTCCTACGGTGGCAGAAACAGACGCGATCAAAACTGTGATACACACAGAAGTCAAACGCAGTCTAATTTTACATCCGCGTCTAAGGTATGAGGCGCAAAAAGAATCAGATGCGAAAATTGCCGTCTCCCTATTTGACGAACAGGGGTTGCAAAATTCAGGGCTGAAAATTTCATGGCAGACCTGGAAGTCGTACCCGCAGCAACCCCCATTAAGGGTTGAACTTTCTGCATCAAGGCGCGGATATAAAAGGTGCTCAAGGAGACGCTTCTTGATCTTGAAATCATTGACTTGAAGTGATAATCTTCTGGAGAGACTAAACAGAAGCATGATAGCTCTGGGTCATCATCATCTATGGAGGCAAGTCTCAGATACAAATCCTTGAAGAGGAAAGGCAGAATCGCTCGGGGCTTTCGCTCTCAAAGGAAAGCAGTCTAAGTAATGAACTGCTAAAAGGAGAAGCTGAGCCCTATTTATAGGCAAACCCCAGAGCCTGTAATCAATGGCTCACCAATCAGAACCGTCGGCTTTAATTCCGCATGCATGTCAAAGCCCAATAACGGGCTGACGCGTGGACTACCGCTTCGGGAAGCGTCAAAGACGCGAGTCTCCAACCGCCGGTGCCGGTCTGGCATTTAAAGGCATTAATGCCTAAGCTCAATGAAGGGCTGACGCGTGGACGGCCGCGTCGGAAAACGTTAGATGATACGAGTCCCCAATCGTTAACATCGGCTGAACATTTAAAGATCCAATGAAATCTTTATGACAAGCTGCATGTAACGCCTGGGAAGTTGCACCAAACGCAGGCCCGGGAGCCGCGTCCAGGAACTTGCGTCCCTTTCGGCATCCTCTTTCATTACAGTCAAGAGAACTGCAACCGCGTCTCTCAGAGTGATTCAAAGCTCCCCTTCTTCTAAAATTACGGGGCCCTTGCTGCACAATCCATCAGTACGAATAAGGGGGGCATCATCTTCCTCCTCCTCTTTTGCCCTCTGCTCTTCGATGCCGGAGGGGACGGCCTCTTCAGCCGCCAAGTCTTTCCTGGCCTTCTTCGGGGCAGGCTCAGCCATGGAAGTAGGGGAAGGCTCAGCTTGGAGAGTAATGCCATGAGGACGTTTTTGCACCGCCTGTCGACGCCTTCTGGCAGACTACTCCCTGGGTACTGCTGCTCTCGGCTCCCCCTCTGGCCTCCCTCTGAGCCGCCTGATATTCATCAAGGCCTCGCGAGCGCTTGTTGGACGCCACCTTCTCTTCATAAGACACGTTAATGCTCTTAATGCATGAACGCTCTATTGAATAATCAGGCACCTTGCTAGCCTGGAAATACCTGGTGCAGAAGCTAAGGCTTGCATAGCAGTTGGCGTCTTATGAGGTAAACGGAAAAGAGCCTGTGTCCCCCCAGCCACGCTGTAATACCAAGCCCGGGCCCCTTCAAACAGATTTCCACTGAAGGCAAGCTGAGCGTTAGGGTTGCTGACACATAATTGGTCATAGCCGAACTGTCGGGCAAACCGATTCGGCATATAAGGCTCGATCGTGCACGAGTTCCCTTGCCGAAAGAGCAGATACCCGGGCCGGATATTGATGAGCCACCAGAAGACTCCTGATGGCAGCCTCATGAAGCCGTCCGGACCTACAATGTCGTCGAATTTATCCCCATAAGCAACATCTGTAATCTCAGGGAAGCAACGGTTGAGATGGTAATTTGAAGCGTTCAGGATGCACTTCTGATTGTTATTCATTTTTGCATATTTTACCACATCCATACCATGCATATTGCAAATAAAAATGTGATTTTTAATCCTTTTCTCTCTATTTTTGCAGGTCCATATTCTAATTGAGAAAGGCCCAAAATCCCTTTAATTATCAAAATTAAAGGAAAATAAATCAAAGCCCAAAGAGAGCCCAAAGTTGAGGCCAGGATCTGGAGAAATCCACGCGCTAATTCAAACTTCCAGAAGGACCACGTGGCTAACAACCTACGAGATATGCGCAACAGAAATCTCGGCCCCAACGGCCTTGTAACTGTCGCATATCCACGCAACTGCCGCAGATCTGCGGCAGTTACAAGGCTGTTGAGCCCTGGATTTTCTCCAACAACCCAGGTTCTAGAGACTTCTCTCTGAGGCTATAAATACACCACCAGGGCCTTCGCAAAAGAAGGTGAGGAGGAGAGAGGAGAGATTAGAGGATAGAGCTTGTATTTTGTAGGTTTTTTTCTAGGATTTAGTGCTCTAGGTCTTCTTCTTCCTCCCTAGAAATTCTGCAAAGAGAGAGATTGTAAGAGAGAGAAAGCTTGTGTAAACCAAGGAGTGACAACTTGTGAAGTAAGGATTAATCCATTCTCTTTTCTCTTCTATTACATTTTCTAGTATTCACTTGCTTTCTTTAATTCAAGCTTTACTTTCATTGCACTTTTATTCATGCATTGCTTTTCTTTTCTTATGGCTAGCTAACTTCTTCTAACATGACTAGCTAACCACTAACTTTGCTAACTACTAACTCTTGGGTGATTGCTAATCTTTCATCTTGCAAGTTGTTGAGTCTTTTTCATCCCCGATGGGTTACTTTCATGCTTGGCAAGTTCTTGTTGTAATTCCATATGATTCATGTGTGCCTCATTTAGAGCCTTGTCTTTAGAACAAGTGCCTTGATGGAACATGGAGATGGATCACCAACCATATGCTATTTTGTACAACTTCTTTACTTCCATTAATGAATGTTGTATCTTCTTCCTTAGCATCCCTTGAGTGTCGCTCTTTGATTCCACCATTGAAAGTCTATCTTGTAGGCCTATGACATCTATGAGGCTACAAGACAAGTCCAAGAATGATCACCCGTCATCCAAGTGGAAAGCAACTAGACCAACACGCAAGACAAACTTATGCCGATGAATCAACATGAGGCACGCATCACCATCACGGAGTTTAGTAAGTTTAGCAAATTAGTAAGGTTAGCTAGTCATGGTTCTCTCCATCCTTAAATCTTTTATAAAGTTTTCTTTCCTTTAGTTTAATTCCAAAGCAAATCTCTTCTTCGATTTCTTTTCATTTTATTTTCATAGTTTTCATTTCATGTACAAACCAACCACCAATTCTTTCATTTCTTTTTCCATGTCTTTTGCATTCTTTTAAAACAAAGAAGAACTTTCATTTTCTATCTTCACATTAAACCGTAAAGCTTCCATCGCGAGCTCTCCCTGAGGATTCGACTCGTATAGCCACTGCTACTACGGTGATTTGGAAAGGGTACATTGAACATATCGAATACATTTGTGGAGTAATCAAGCACCTAAGGTTGACTCTAAACCTTATCTCTTTCGTGAATATCTGTGCAATCTATCACACTATCCTCCCTTTCCCTTCAATCAAAATTTTTGGCGCCGTTGCCGGGGAGAGCAACGGTTTTTGATTTCAAGTGAAGAACTAAACGAATCTTCTTCTCTGTTGCAGGTTACAGGTGAAGAGAACAGAAAAATTTGCATTGCAGTAACATATAAGTGGCTCTGGGCTTCTTCTGCTCTTTAAAGCAGAAACCAGAAGTCCTCTGAATTGCCGCAATTCCACGGCAAAAGCCGCATATTTGCGGCAAGGAGGAGTGAACTACTGACCAAATTTCTGCAGGGTTGCTTGCTTGCTCTGCAAAATACAGCTGCTACAATACTTAAATTCTTGTATGCTTCACCTTATATCTGCTAATACTTAACAGTAAAAAATTTGTTGCAAAGTTAAAAATTGATTAGACATTTGCATTTCTAGGCACGTGTCTTTTCAATTCTTTTATTTTACTGTTGAAGAGTACTGGAGCAAGGTACGTGCGCATTGCATATTCTAGGACTCACTCCTTGTTTGATTTTTATAGCTTTGAGTGAACCTTATTTGTTTATAACTGTACACTTGCACCAAACTGATTTTAGGGCATCACCCATAAGATAAGGTGGGGGATTTCATCACCCTTTCCTTAGCCCGAAAATCATTTTACAAGCACTCACAATCCCAAGCTTGTAATAATCTGATAGACGTTGGCCCTAGGAACATCCGGACTCACTTAGGAGATTATCCTAAGGGGAAAAGTGTTGGAAATTGACTTTTGTAAAATCAGTGTCTAGGAAAGGGATTGAGGGCCGAAAGCCCTAAGGTTGGTGGTTACTTAATTAAGGAACGTCTTTGACGAAAAACCTCCCAACAACCTTGCCCTTACCTGGCTGATTAGCTGTGGTCAAAGTCTACACTAAACCTCCTGTGGACGATCTAATCAGTTAGGAGTCGTCTAGGTCAGGAATCCTAGATAGCTTGGATTGATTTTTCTTTTATTGTTTGTTATTTTCATTTTTTTGTTTTTCGCTGGTGTGGTCGGTGCACGTTGTTTGTGACTATATATGCAAGAGTGGTTCCATGATCCAAATTCTGCGAGACTTGTTAGACTTTCTACACTTGCACTTACACAACCACTTGACACAATGGAAAACAACGTTTCACTTCAAGACAAGTTCTACCCGATTCGCACCTCCCTGCCATCATGCATTCTTCTCCCTGAACCCAATGGAAATCACTTCGAGCTGAAACCGCAATTCATTAATACACTTTCCCGATTTCATGGTCTAGAGTCTGAGGACGCGTATTTCTTCATTCGAGAGTTTGAAGAAGTATGTTTAATGATGAGAATTTCCCAACTGACCGAGGATGCTGTTAGGTTAAGGTTCATACCGTTTGCACTGAAGGATTTAGCTAAGAAATTGAAAATCACCTAGAGGGGGGGTGAATAGGTGATGATGCTAATCTAAGGGCAATTTAAGAATTTAAAACTACAACAATCACCGATCAAGAATCACAAGATGAATGCAAGCAATTTAGTATGACAATGAATATGATGAGCAATTAATAAGTGCAAGCAAAGTAGAGTAAGGAGTGTAACAAGAAAAGTAAACCATCGCAAACACAAGGATATGTTATCGAGGTTCGAGCACCCAGCTCTACTCCCCGCCTTCCCCAGAAGGATTCCGACCACTTCCACTATCACAAAGATCTCAAATACAATGGAGTACCCAACTCCTACAATCTCAAGTACAAGTAATTTCCTTGGTAGTCAAAAGACACAAACCCTCTCTTTCAAATATCTCTTCCTTACAAAGGTCCTTAGAGAATATTGAGTAGGAATGAAGCTCTTGTTGTAAGTGAAGAAAGAAATTAAATCAGAGAGTATTTGAAAACCCTTCAGAAAATCAGTGAGAAATTCAGCACAAAAACCAAGAAACAAGTCTCTTTTGAAAGCCTTAAACTTTTTGAATTTCTAGCAATAATTGTTGTAACAAATCTCTCTCCAAACACCCTATTTATAGAGAGGGCTAGGGTTTAGGGATAAGATATAATTACTGATGTTTAGGAGGTAATTAACTCAAAATATATCCTTAAACGAATTTTTAAAAACAAAGACAAAATAAACAGATCACTTAAAATCTGCCCGTTACTGTTCAACGGACACATCGGTCGACTGGGCCGGTCGACCGGTAGTTCAAATCCGACCGTTATAGCTAGCGGTCGACCCGACCCGGTCGACTGAGAAAACCTGTGAGCAAAAACAATATATCGTCGAACCGCCCCGGTCGACTGGCAGCATGCACACGGATACGTGCATCTGCCAGAACCGCGGTCGACTGGTCCGGTCGACCGGACCAGACTGACACAGACTCGGTCGACTGCCCCGGTCGACCGATCAGGTCAAAAATCAATTTTAGAAAAGAAAACAAAGAGGATTTTGATTTTTACAAAAATACTTTTGAACAGGGAATAGTAATAAAATATAAAGATTTATCTGTAGGCAAAAACTTGTAGGCAAAATATTTTTGTATAATTTATAAGAAATTATTTTGGAATGAGCATGTGCGCAAAGCGTGTGTTGATAGAGCTTCAAACCTATCCACTATTCTTTAACATACTATAAA
>JAVJIF010030352.1:0-23018 GCA_038442645.1 Agave tequilana | reverse complement strand
AAATAGAGTTTCAGATTGTCTTAGTCTCAATGCGAATCCGCTGTAGCAAGGGCTCGAGCGGTCGTGATCCTCAGGAAGGATGCGATGCAAGCTTTTGCGGCAGATTCCTCGTATGCTTTGAGTAACACAGAAAAGAGTAGATTTGAAGAGAATATGGATTAAGAAGCATGGTTTTTACTGATCTACTACCACACCCCACTACGCAAGTCTTGGATGTTGAATTTCATCTTGAGATAAATGTGATTTACCCTAGTTATTAAGAGTGATTCAAGTAAGAAAATACGATACTAGATTATAACTAAGTTCCATATTAAAAACTAAACAAGTTTCATCCTAACATCTAAGTACAGCTTAAGAAAAGATTAATCTTAACTTTAGGCCGTCCTAGTTCTTAGCATGAAGTCATGATGAGTCCTTTAATTGTGCAACCTAGATTATAGATCTAGTTATCAGTTTTATCTTCAGAAAACAATTATTAAACCTAGGGTTTCTGATGGATGGTCATCAATCGATTCAAATCCTACTTGCCCTAGGGTTGCTTAAGTGATCAGCAAACCATACAAAGAATTAGTTGGACTCATTTTTTTTTTCTTTTTCAAATTATTTATTTTTTTTATTCTTTTTTTTTATTTTTAATTAGAAGGAAAGAAGAAGAAAGAAAACACGAGATCACAGATGAAACCGAAGCGAATAAACACAGAGAAAATAAAATAAAATAGCAAGAATTAAATGTGCAAAAGAAAGTAACCTTTATTGCAGATGAGATCTCCAATTACAAAGCTCCTTCTTCTTCCACAACGAGCATGAAATAAAAATTACAACTTTGAATAAAAGTGGCTAAAGAAAAACCCTAATCGTCTCTGCATGCCCCTCCATGTTGCGAATGCTCTTATATTTATAGTGCAGAACGTAGGGGAGTCCTGGATAAGAACGCGCCAGAAATCAGTTGCCCTGCCTCATCCATAGTGCCGCGGATTCCGCGGCTTTTTGCCGCGCCTCCGCGGCGGTTTAGTGGCTGCTGGCCACGCGCTTTGGCGCGTGGCCTCTCCTGGTCTGTCCAAATGGGTGCCTGCTTCCAGAAGTGAGATCCTGGCCTTTAAATCTGGATTTTCGAGATAACTTGGTAATCAAGTTACTCTTAATCCAGATTTCTTCAAATCCTCTCTCCACGAATTCCTCTTTATCTTGGCTTTTTATCTTTATCCCGCAGGTGTTTTTAGGTTTGATAGAGTCTATCCAACCCTAATTTCTGATATTTGCAACTTTTAGCCCTTGTATTTGCATTTTGAATCTTTGTATTTGCGCTTCTTCACCTGGGCTTCAAACATGGGCTTGGATCTTGGCTTTTGGGCTCTTTTAGCTTATTCTTTATTAAATTGATAATTTGAGGCCTGCACATATTAAATAAATAAATATTAATAATTGTGCATTATAATATGAATAAATGTGCAAATGCGATGGTATATATGATGTCAATTATGCATTTTTCACTACCTATCACACCCCCACACTTATCTTTTTGCTCGTCCTCGAGTAAAAATCAAAAAGAAAGAGAAAAATTTAACCTAGCTAACTCACTTTCGTAGGAATCACGGTTGCACTTAGCATGTGCAACAAGCCGTTAAACCCCTAGTTTACCCTAGAGGACGAGTGTTGTCTCGTGAGGGTTTTCATCTGATTACACCCACAAAATCCATAAAAAGGAAAATATTTGAATTATTATTGAAGAGACTAAGTAGTCTATAAGTTTTAGGATCCTCATTTTTATTCATTCTTCAAACCTAGTCTTTATAAAGTCAATTGTTATTCATTTTAGGTAAGGATTAAAATTGAATTTCTAATATAGTCTTTTTCGTTACCAAAAGTCATACGCACCCTTGTGAATCTAGGAATTCCTTAACTTGGACTCTCATGCCTCATTATTATTTTTATAACATCATCTAATTTTCTTTCGTGTAAGTATCAAGGCTTCTTGAGGCCCTCATACCTAACTAATTGACTATTAGATTGTTTAATATATATATTTATTTATTTTTTTGGCATGTATGACTCATCTAATTTTTCTTTCGTATAAGTATCAGGCTTCTTGAGGCCCTCATACCTAACTAATTGATTATTAGATGTGTTAATACATATATTATATTTCTTAGTTTTCTTAGGCTTTCTAATCCACCCATGTAACGAACTTAAAGTCGATGACTCCCAAACCGGTTGGCTTTAGGGCACCAGGTGAGAAAACACCCCGCGGACTCAAATTCGAGTGAACTAGGCCCCAAAACTAAGGACTTTATTTTATTTACTCACCTTTAGGCATGAATACTTATGCTTCTTGAGGCACATGTATCAGCTTAATTGGTGATTTTTTTTTTTCTTTTTTTTCTTTTTTTTTATGAGGCACAAGGTCTTTGTCTTAGAATCCTAGATATGCATTTGGTATGCACATTTCATTAAGGTAAAAATCAAGACTAATTATTTATTCAATTTCTCTCCTATACCTAAAATTTAAACAATTTATTTATTTTGACCAAGTTTTTAGAAATCCTAATCATGATTTTCCTAATCCTTAAACTAACTTAGATTTCTTTCAAAAATAAGTCAAAATATTTCCTTTTTATAACATTTTTTTTTTTAATATTTATTAGCATTTTTTTTTTTTTGTTTTTTTTTTTTTTTTTAAATGTTAGAACAAATAAAGAGAAAAATATATTTTTTTTTTTTTAATCTTTTCTATGTTAGTAACCCTCCCCCACACTTATCTCATGCATTGTCCTCAATGTATGAAATGCATGAATGCATGAAGAAAAATGTAAAGAGAGGCAAAGAATAATAGTATACCATAATATGTACAACACATGTATCACTCTCACCTAGAGCTGCTTAGATTCATCCCTCTAGCTCGTTTCCCATCATTCCAATGAGTTCTCTTTATAAGGCACAATGGGGAGACCAACATTTTGTTTTAACTTTCTCTCCCCCCAGTTTCATCTTCTTTAGGCTCTTCCTCATCATATGTCCACCTCCATTATTCAAAAATTCATCACACCTTTCAGTTGGAACTTCCTTGCCGAGAATTCTAGCTCAGTTCCGTACATCTCCTCAAAACTTAAATCAACACTTTTTTCTGGAAGTGAATAATTAACCAACATCTCCTTAATCGGTGTATCTAAACATAGGAGTTCTTCTTCAAAGAGCCTTTCAAAAGTTAAGTCAATCGGAGTTTCTTGAACTATATTCTCATGCGATATTTCAGTGCTTGGCTCTTTGAAGATACTTAGATCAATCTTCGTTTTTAAATGGAACTTTAAAATTATAATCCTCAACATGTGTCTCTTATCACTAAAATCGCACTTATCCTCAAATAACTTGTCAAGAAATAGAGACTCATTTTCACTTTCTTTTTCACAAATGTTCTCGATGAAGTTCACCTCAATGTTGGTCTTTAATCTTACGAGATTGGTTTTCCAGGTTGAAGACATTGACCTCTTTAGTCATGTTTCCAAATCAACCTCATGGATCCATTCCTACAATTTATGATCGCATTTGCAGTTGCAAGGAACGGGCGCCCTAGGATAACGGAGTTTGAGACCGAAGAGTGGATACAGGTTCGGTCTCCAGAACAACAAAATCTACTGGGTAGATAAACTCCCCAACTTGGACGAGCACATCGGTAATTTCTCCTTTGGGAATTTTTATGGATCGGTCAGCCAATTGGATTGTAACCTTAGTCGGACTAAGTTCGCCCAACCCAAGTTGTTGTAAACTGAGAAGGGGAGTAAGTTGATACTTGCTCCCAATCAAGAAGTGCATGCTTAATTGCAGTTTGACCTATTGTGCAAGAGATGGTGGGGCAACCAGGGTCCTTATACTTGACAGGGATCTGGTTGACAATAGCTCACTAATGTTAGTGGCTAGAAAAACCTTCTTGGGCACATTAGTCTTTCTCTTCTTTGTGCACATGTCCTTAATAAACTTGGCATACTTAGGGACTTGTTGAATTGCATCAAGAAGAGGTATATTGATCTTGACTTGATTAAAAATCTCTCGTACCTTATCCATTTGTGCACATTGCTTATCTTTAAGCCTATTTGGGTAGGGTGCGATGGGCTTGTGCATATCTTCGGCTGACTTGTCTTTTTTTCGTGTTGTTGGCATTAAGTTGGGATGGAGTGGGATCAGGCAAGCTGAATGCTTGTTTAGAACTTGATGGTGTTGATACTTGGTTATCAACTTGTTTTCCCGACCGCAATGTATGAATCGCATTGCACTGACTCATATGATTCTCTTCAGCCAAGTGAGCTTGACTAGAGTTCCTAGGGTTTGGGAATGGTTGACTAGGTAGAGTACCCTTTTGCCTTTCTTGCTGATTCATTTGCATCTCTATCCTAGTCAAGACTTGAGCCAGCGTGTCATTGCTTTTAACGATAGTGTCCACCTTTCTTTCTAGATTGGAGAGCCTTGTTTCCATTTGTGCATATTGGAAGAGGGTGGAGGATTTTGATAGGGCGGATTTTGGAAATTGTTGGAGAATTTGGGCCTAGTTTGATCATTGTTACTTTGGCCCCATGACAAATTGGGATGGTTTCTCCAACCGGGATTGTTGGCGGGCAGATTGTTGGCGGGCAGATTGTTGGCGGGCAGATTGTGAAGGCCGCACTCGTATGTTCGGGCAGACTTTGGTGCGCGATGAAGACAGGACATTCCTCGAACACATGGTTCCTATCTTGACAATAAGTACAGCCCGCCGAAGATGTTGGGCTGACTTGGTTCACAGAGACTGGCTCCTTAGTTTCAAGAGCCTCTAGTCTACGCATAACAGCAGCTAACTTAGCATCTTGTGCTATGTTGGCCTCAATGGAATGAATACCTCCTTTTGAAGAAGTGGGTCATTAGTCCTAGATTTCTCAGGAGTAGGGTCCCACTGGATGGCTTTTTCAGCTAAGTCCTCAAACAATGACCATCCTTCATTTTCATTCTTTTCCAGAAATCCTCCTTGACACATGGATTCTAACAATGTCTTAGTAGAATAATCTAATCCATCATATATGACTTGGCAAAGTCGCCATTTCTCTACCCCATGATGGGGACATTGGGCAAGGAGGTCCTTAAACCGCTCGAAGTATTTCCAAAAAGGCTCATTGGCTGATTGCTTAAACTGTAGGATATTCTTCCTAATCAGTGCAGTCTTGTGAACGGGATAAAATTTCTTCAGAAGGCCTTGACGAAACTGTCCCAAGTGTCTATAGAACCAACCTCTAGACTGTAGAGCCATTTCTTTGCTAAATCTTTCAACGCAAAGGGGACAAACCTAAGCTTAATGGCATCTTTTCCCAACTTAGGCATATTTATCATTAAACATACTTCCTCAAATTCCCTTATGAAGAAGTATGCATCCTCTGATTCAAGTCCATGAAACTTAGGAAGGGTGCTGATATATTGTGGCTTAAGCTCAAATGGGTCAACACCTTCATTACTCAGCTTGATGCAAGAAGGAATAGAGGTTCTAAGGGGATAGAACCTATCTTGGAGAGATGCGGTTGAGCCATGAGAGAGTCGGGCTTGAGCTCGGTGGTGAACTAGTTCTAGTTAGCCTGGATGTAAGTGGGTCTCTCGACCAAGCGGGCATGCACAGTTAGCAACCAAAGTTCACCCAATCAACCAAAAAGAAAAAGAAAAAAAAACAAAAATCCTATTCTAGGGTTATCCTTGACCTAGACGACTCCTAACTTTAGACTGTCCTTAGGAGGTCTATTGTCGACGTCAACCACGAGCTAATCGGCCAGTTCAGGGCAAGACCGGTGGGAGGTTTTCCGTCAGAGACGTTCCTTAATTAAATAACCACCGTTCTTCGGGCTTTCGGCCCTCAATCCCTTCGCTAGACACCGATTTGGCAAGGGTTAATTTTCGAACAACTTTCCTTCTTCGGTCAATCTCCTATTGAGTCTGAGTTACCTTAGGGCCAACGTCTAGTCAAGTTTTAATTAGGGTTAGGGTTGTGAGTGTGACTGGTATGATTTGTGGGCCAAGGAAGGGTGATGAAATCCCCACCTTATCTTTGTTATGGGTTATGCCCTTAAGATGGATTAGTGTACGTGTAAAGCGGTAGAAAAGTAATCACTCAAGAAGCGGTAAACAACCAAGAGTGCTTCCTAATCTATATGCTTATGCAAACGTACCTTGTCGCCAGCACTCTTCAACAGAATTAAAGAATAAAAATAGACACGTGCCCTAAAATGCAAGAGTCTAAAAATATTTTTTTTTTTTATTCAACAAATAGGTTAATGTTAATTATTAGCAGTTGCAGAGTGATCACAAAGAAGTAATAATACAGCAGAAAATAGAATTTTGCACTGCAGAGCAACCTGCAGAAAAATCTATCAGTAGTCAACTACAAATGCCGCGGACCCGCGGCTTTTGCCGTGGAAACGCGGCAAAGTTGTAGGTCCAGATGCTCTGCCTCGAGGGCAGAGGCACTGGATTGCAATATGTGTCTTCTGCTGTTCTGTTTCTGCTTCCTATTCTCTGTACCTGCAACAGAAAAGAAAGAATGATTAGAACGAGGAAATCTCGCCGTTCCTTCCCCGGCAACGGCGCCAAAATTTGATTGAGATTTAAATAGAGTTCAGATTGTCTTAGTCTCAATGCGAATCCGCTGTAGCAAGGCTCGAGCGGGTCGTGATCCTCAGGGAAGGATGCGATGCAAGCTTTTGCGGCAGATTCCTCGTATGCTTTGAGTAAACACAGAAAGATTAGATTTGAAGAGAATATGGATTAAGAAGCATGGTTTTACTGATCTACTACCACAACCCACTACGCAAGTCTTGGATGTTGAATTTCATCTTGAGATAATGTGATTTACCCTAGGTTATTAAGAGTGATTCAAGTAAGAAAATACGATACTAGATTATAACTAAGTTCCATTATTAAAAACTAAACAAGTTTCATCCTAACATCTAAGTACAGCTTAAGAAAAGATTAATCTTAACTTTAGGCCGTCCTAGTTCTTAAGCATGAGTCATGATGAGTCCTTTAATTGTGCAACCTAGATTAATAGATCTAGTTATCAGTTTTATCTTCAAGAAAAACATTATTAAACCTAGGGTTTTCTGATGGATGGTCATCAATCGATTCAAATCCTACTTGCCCTAGGGTTGCTTAAGTGATCAGCAAACCATACAAAGAATTAGTTGGACATCATTTTTTTTTTCTTTTTTCAAATTATTTATTTTTTTTTTTCTTTTTTTTATTTTTAATTAGAAGGAAAGAAGAAGAAAGAACACGAGATCACAGATGAAAACCGAAGCGAATAAACACAGAGAAATAAAATAAAATAGCAAGAATTAAATGTGCAAAAGAAAGTAACCTTTATTGCAGATGAGATCTCCAATTACAGCTCCTTCTTCTTCCACAACGAGCATGAAAATAAAAATTACAACTTTGAATAAAAGTGGCTAAGAAAAACCCTAATCGTCTCTGCATGCCCCTCCATGTTGCGAATGCTCTGATATTTATAGTGCAGAACGTAGGGGAGTCCTGGATAAGAACGCGCCAGAAATCAGTTGCCCTGCCTCATCCATAGTGCCGCGGATCCGCGCTTTTGCCGCGCCTCCGCGGCGGTTTAGTGGCTGCTGGCCACGCGCTTTGGCGCGTGGCCTCTCCTGGTCTGTCCAAATGGGTGCCTGCTTCCAGAAGTGAGATCCTGGCCTTTAAATCTGGATTTTCGAGATAACTTGGTAATCAAGTTACTCTTAATCCAGATTTCTTCAAATCCTCTCTCCACGAAATTCCTCTTTATCTTGGCTTTTTATCTTTATCCCGCAGGTGTTTAGGGTTTGATAGAAGTCTATCCACCCTAATTTCTGATATTTGCAACTTTTAGCCCTTGTATTTGCATTTTGAATCTTTGTATTTGCGCTTCTTCACCTGGGCTTCAAACATGGGCTTGGATCTGGGCTTTTGGGCTTTTTAGCTTTATTCTTTATTAAATTGATAATTTGAGGCCTGCACATATTAAATAAATAATATTAATAATTGTGCATTATAATATGAATAAATGTGCAAATGCGATGGTATATATGATGTCAATTATGCATTTTTCACTACCTATCAATTCCCACTCACTGTTTGAGAGCCACCCAGACTACTATTTATGGGTTCAATGCCAATAGTACCCGTCCAATGGGGAAGGTCAAACTCAAATGCCAGATTGGAGACCTAAGGTCAGAGGTGACATGCTACGTCATAGATGCTGACACCTCCTACAACTTGCTGCTGGGACGACCGTGGATTCATCGCAATTTTATCGTTCCCTCTACTCTCCACCAAGTCATGAAATACTTGACGGGAGTGGAAAGGTGCGAACGTTGATTGCCGAAAGGCATCCGTTCAAGGGGTGGAGAATTATTTCACAGATTCCCTCCTGTATCAGGACTCTATTGAAACAGATGAAATCCTGCAACCAGAGGAGCCCGACTCTGGCAATGAAGCCGACACCGAGCTGGAAAAAGAAGAATGCATATGGGAACTAGACCCACTTGTAACGGGCAATAATAAACTCGATGTTGATAATACCTCCGACGATGTAGGCGGATGGTATATTAATGAAGACTTAGATCTGGCGTATTTCTCTGTGTTTGCTTCTGATTCAGTGCTGTCAGACACTAGCACCGAAGTGGATGATGATCTCTTGTCGGCAATGATACTTTGACATCATTGCATTTCATCGACAACCGATGAAATCGTCCTTCGAAACATGTCGAAATGTTGGTAGTCCGCAAGAATCCATATTCATGGTTCCAGCGAGATGAAAAGGCCAAAGACCAATTCTTTTCGGACGAATTGAATCCGAACCGATGACCCGTGAAGAATCAGAAGGCGAACAGGAATCCCCTTAGTTCGGTCATTATGAGCCAAAGGCACTCAGAATGATGAAAAGCATGGGGTATGATCTGACAAGCGGATCAGGGTTGAACTTCGGCAAAGGAAGGAGAACGCTGCTCTGATCTTTTGTGCCGAAAGGGAAAACCCCTGATTATTATCATCGGACTCGCAGGGGGTTGGGCTATGTGTCAACTCCGACCCCCATCAGCTTCTGAGTCTGAAGAGTCATTATGCCATGATTACTCATCGGGCAACTTTTCTTTGACGGTGCATCGAGAACAAGCCCAAGAGGACATATAATGGCAGAGTAAGAGTAGTACTCGTCTCCCCACAGAACTATGTGATTCCTCGAGCCGTCTCATTAACCGAGCCTTGTTTCCAACAATATGGCGGAGTACAATGCTCTTTTGATTGGGATGCAACTCGCCGATGAGATTGGCGTTAAAAATCTTGAAGCATATGGTGACTCCAAACTCATCGTCAGCCAAGTTCGCGGGGAGTACGAAGTAAGACATGAAGACCTAGTACCCTATTACAACGCAACTGTCAACATGGCCAAGAGGTTCACCAACTTTTACATTGACCATGTGCCACGCAAGCAAAATGCGCATGCAGATGCACTGGCATCTCTCGCTGCCTCTTTAGCTCTTCCAGCTGGAGCAGTAGAGAAAATATTTGTCCACAGTCATGACCTGTATTGCCCGAGACTTGCTCTTGAGAACTACCAGGAGTCAACAGGAGATTGTCAAGGCAAGGAAGTTCTCGAGTCGTCAGCCGGTCCAGAGCCTAGAGACTGGTGATTCCCCTATATTGATTATGTCTTGTATGGCATCTTGCCTGAGGACCCCAAAGAAGCGGCTACCATTCGAAGGAAAGCCCCCAAATTCTACTAAATGCGATTATACGAACATTGCATCGTCGATCGCATGACGGGATCTTACTTCGTTGCCTTTCGCAAAAGGAGGCACAGGAGGTATTGAAAGAAGCCCATGACGGCATGTATGGAGCCCATCAATCTGGCCCAAAACTTGCATACCGACTCCAAAGGATGGGATATTATTGGCCCAAGATTATTGCTGACGCCATCACTTATGCCAAAAGATGTCACGCTTGCCAAGTACATGGCGATTTCATCCATCAAGCACCAGGCTACCTCCACTCTACGTCCTCTACTTGGCCATTTGAAATGTTGGGGATGGATGTAGTTGGCCCTATCAGCCCACCATCATCAAAGGGACATCGATTTATTTTGGCCATAACCGATTATTTCTCCAAATGGGCTGAGGCCATTCCTTTGAAAGAGGTGAAGTCATCCGACGTGATCAATTCGTCAAACATCACGTCATTTACCGTTTTGGTGTACCTCGGCGAATCGTCCATGACAATGGACCCCAGTTCATCAGCCAGGATTTCCAGAGATTTTGTGCGAAGTTCAGAATCCAGAGTGTATCCTCAACGGCATACTACCCCGTTGCTAATGGTCTCGCAGAAGCTTTCAACAAGACCATCGCAAACTTCTCAAGAAATTCGTCTCGAAAAGTCAACGTGACTGGGACGACAGGCTAGGTGAATGCTTATGGCTTATCGCACAACTGTTCGAATCCCAACTAAAGCTACGCCATTCTCTTTGGTATACGGGTGTGAAGCCGTGCTTCCACTGAAAATCCAAATTCCATTTCTACGCGTCGCCCTACAGCAGAGATAACAGATGAGGAGAAGCATCGACAGCGACTCCAAGAATTGGAAGCCTTAGATGACAAACGTCTGCAGGCCCAACAACAATCGAGCTTTACCAAGCCCGGATTACCAGAGCCTTCAACAAAAGTTAAAGTACGCACTTTCAAGAAAGGAGATCTTATCTTAGCTGTCAGAAGACCTATGGTGATGACACACAAAACAAAAGGAAAATTCCAGCCCAAATGGGAAGGACCATTTGTAGTAGAGTCAGTCTACTCAAATGGATCATATCGCCTCATAACCTCAAATGGCGATACACTCATGATGCCAATCAATGGCAGAGTCTTAAAGAAGTACTATCCTTAACAGTACTCCTCCTCTGGTCAAGTTAAAAGTACACCTCTATTAAAACAAGAAGAGCATCTTCATTAATATCCGACACCTTTAACGGTTAAGGATAGAGGAAAATGTTGGCTTTTAAACCCAACATAAGTCTTTGACAACTCATCATGCTGAGGGGAATAGCATGGCTAGACCAACTCAAACGGTAGTTGGTAAAGGCACATCAAACCCATTGACAGCTGAAGATTTGCTAAAAATCCTGGGTTCTAATGTTCCCATCTTCATTAACATCCGATGCCTCTGACGGCTAAGGATAGAGGAAAATGTTGGATTTTAAGCCCAACATAAGTCTTCGACAACTCATCATGCTGAGGGGAATAGCATGGCTAGCCCGACTCAAACGGTAGTTGGTAAAGGCATATCAAACCCGTTGACAGCTGAGGGTTTGCTAAAAATCCTAAGTGGGTGTAGTTCCACTCTTTCCTAAAAAAATCCCTTACCAATCTCATCCACAGAATGGTAGGTCTAAAAAATACAATCATTGCTACGTTAACACTATACCTCTAGTAATGAAAATTTTCAATACTTCTTGTCGAGTACAAACTTTACTTGTCAACTCTACATGAAGAAGCAAACCTTGGAATTTGCCAAGTTAACACTATACCTCTGGCACTCCAAACTTCACTGGCCAATTCCTCATGAACAGATTGGCAGGCCCTCAAATTGCTCATATCACAATCAATTTTTGTCAAGTTAATACCATACCTCTGACAATATACTGTTAATTTAACATTACACCTCTAACAGTAATCGGGTTACTGCCAAGTTCAATATTAAACCTCTGACAGTCACCTTCCTTCAGACTTCCATGTCGAAGCTGAAATGAATGATGCTAAGTTTAATACTATACCTCTAGCGTCTAAGTCATTGCTAAGTTCAACAATACACTTACGGCCATGACTTTCCCTCGGACTTCCTTGTTAAAGTCGAGATGACTAATGCCAAATTCAAATTACACCTCTAGCATTACCCTCACTGCCAAGTTAAACATCACACCTATGACAGTGACACTTTCATTTTCCAAATGAAAACTGAAATGCTTTTGAGTCAAGTTAATATCACACCTCTGACTCACATCCTTGTCAAGTTAACATCACACTTCTGACAAGACTACGTTCAACCCGTTAAGTTAATATCACACCTCTAACGGTAAAAACTTTCCTAGATCCCCGCGAATCTAGTCTTACTTGTTATTCTCCCCAACAGAACAACAAGTCTACCTAAAAACATTGTTAGGTTAACATTACACCCGTTAACAGTGTTTTCATCAACTCCCCAGCTGATCTTAATCAAGCTAAGCCTAAACCTCTGATAAAGGTTCATCTTCCCTGGGGGTACAAGTTCCACCTGTCGCTTTTCTTTTATAGAGTGGCAGGTCCACAAAAATTATCTTATCCCTTGTCAAGTTAATATCACACCTCTGACAACATTACTGAGTTCCTGAAATAGGATCTCTCTCTACAAAATTTGACTCGTTAAGATTATCATCATAATTTTGACAGGTCAAAGGTTCTTTACTTCTATTCGTTTGACTTTCAATACAAGAGGGAGTTCAAGACAACAGAAGAAGACAAAAAGAAATGTGTCGCTTTTATTTATATCCAACATATGAAAGTGATACAAAACGCTCTCTTATACAACAAGATTGAGTGTTACAGATAAAGGAGTATAAAGAAGTCCCTTTCTCTCTCAAAGGTTGTACTCACTCCTTGAAGCTAGCTGCTCACAACTCCAGTACAAGATGTTTGGAAGGGCGCCAAAGTTGGATTGAACACTGTGACGACGATCGGAGGCTGATTGCACCACGATGCATGATGTAAACATTGAAAGAGCCCATCGTTGACCGAGAACAATGGTGTTTTTGAGGTCGAAAGGTAGCAGAATCTTCTGATTCCACCTGACCATCCGAAGCGGCGGGGTATGATCCTTCGTTGATGAACATCTCCACCACCAGAAAGTCATCCAATGAGCATGGAGTTTTCATCGATGTCACTTCTGGGGTAGGTGAAGGGAGAATCCAAGGACATAACCACCACTATATCCCCCGCCACACTCACTCTGACCATGCCATGCCAAGAAGCATGACTGGTGCATTGAATCCAAAGAGATCTTGGCGAGGGTCCGATCCCGTCTCCCGAAGACGGGAGCCATGACTTCTTCTCCTGTGGTCGATAATCGACCAAGTTCGCTGGCCGATATATTCTCCCAAGGGCCCAGCGAACATGAAAAAGGATGATCAAGCCTACCTGCAAGAAGCAAACAAAGTTAGAAGATCTGAAACTTAGTAAATTTCAACCAGAAAAACTAAGTGACAGACGCAGCTATTGCGAAAAACTGCAGACGCAGAAATGACCCGCGCAGTGAAGCTAACTCCTACGGTGGCAGAAACAGACGCGATCAAAACTGTGATACACACAGAAGTCAAACGCAGTCTAATTTTACATCCGCGTCTAAGTATGAGGCGCAAAAAGAATCAGATGCGAAAATTGCCGTCTCCCTATTTGACGAACAGGGGTTGCAAAATTCAGGGCTGAAAATTTCATGGCAGACCTGGAAGTCGTACCCGCAGCAACCCCCATTAAGGGTTGAACTTTCTGCATCAAGGCGCGGATATAAAAGGTGCTCAAGGAGACGCTTCTTGATCTTGAAATCACTTGACAGTGATAATCTTCTGGAGAGACTAAACAGAAGCATGATAGCTCTGGGTCATCATCATCTATGGAGGCAAGTCTCAGATACAATCCTTGAAGAGGAAAGGCAGAATCGCTCGGGGCTTTCGCTCTCAAAGGAAAGCAGTCTAAGTAATGAACTGCTAAAAGGAGAAGCTGAGCCCTATTTATAGGCAAACCCCAGAGCCTGTAATCAATGGCTCACCAATCAGAACCGTCGGCTTTAATCCCGCATGCATGTCAAAGCCCAATAACGGGCTGACGCGTGGACTACCGCTTCGGGAAGCGTCAAAGACGCGAGTCTCCAACCGCCGTGCCGGTCTGGCATTTAAAGGCATTAATGCCTAAGCTCAATGAAGGGCTGACGCGTGGACGGCCGCGTCGGAAAACGTTAGATGATACGAGTCCCCAATCGTTAACATCGGCTGAACATTTAAAGATCCAATGAAATCTTTATGACAAGCTGCATGTAACGCCTGGGAAGTTGCACCAAACGCGGCCCGGAGCCGCGTCCAGGAACTTGCGTCCCTTTCGGCATCCTCTTTCATTACAGTCAAGAGAACTGCAACCGCGTCTCTCAGAGTGATTCAAAGCTCCCCTTCTTCTAAAATTACGGGGCCCTTGCTGCACAATCCCATCAGTACGAATAAGGGGGGCATCATCTTCCTCCTCCTCTTTTGCCCTCTGCTCTTCGATGCCGGAGGGGACGGCCTCTTCAGCCGCCAAGTCTTTCCTGGCCTTCTTCGGGGCAGGCTCAGCCATGGAAGTAGGGAAGGCTCAGCTTGGAGAGTAATGCCATGAGGACGTTTTTGCACCGCCTGTCGACGCCTTCTGGCAGACTACTCCCTGGGTACTGCTGCTCTCGGCTCCCCCTCTGGCCTCCCTCTGAGCCGCCTGATATTCATCAAGGCCTCGCGAGCGCTTGTTGGACGCCACCTTCTCTTCATAAGACACGTTAATGCTCTTAATGCATGAACGCTCTATTGAATAATCAGGCACCTTGCTAGCCTGGAAATACCTGGTGCAGAAGCTAAGGCTTGCATAGCAGTTGGCGTCTTATGAGGTAACGGAAAAGAGCCTGTGTCCCCCCAGCCACGCTGTAATACCAAGCCCGGGCCCCTTCAAACAGATTTCCACTGAAGGCAAGCTGAGCGTTAGGGTTGCTGACACATAATTGGTCATAGCGAACTGTCGGGCAAACCGATTCGGCATATAAGGCTCGATCGTGCACGAGTTCCCTTGCCGAAAGAGCAGATACCCGGGCCGGATATTGATGAGCCACCAGAAGACTCCTGATGGCAGCCTCATGAAGCCGTCCGGACCTACAATGTCGTCGAATTTATCCCCATAAGCAACATCTGTAATCTCAGGGAAGCAACGGTTGAGATGGTAATTTGAAGCGTTCAGGATGCACTTCTGATTGTTATTCATTTTTGCATATTTTACCACATCCATACCATGCATATTGCAATAAAAATGTGATTTTTAATCCTTTTCTCTCTATTTTTGCAGGTCCATATTCTAATTGAGAAAAGGCCCAAAATCCCTTTAATTATCAAAAATTAAAGGAAAATAAATCAAAGCCCAAAAGAGAGCCAAAAGTTGAGGCCAGGATCTGGAGAAATCCACGCGCTAATTCAAACTTCCAGAAGGACCACGTGGCTAACAACCTACGAGATATGCGCAACAGAAATCTCGGCCCCAACGGCCTTGTAACTGTCGCATATCCACGGCAACTGCCGCAGATCTGCGGCAGTTACAAGGCTGTTGAGCCCGGATTTTCTCCAACAACCCAGGTTCTAGAGACTTCTCTCTGAGGCTATAAATACACCACCAGGGCCTTCGCAAAAGAAGGTGAGGAGGAGAGAGAGATTAGAGGATAGAGCTTGTATTTTGTAGGTTTTTTTCTAGGATTTAGTGCTCTCTAGTCTTCTTCTTCCTCCCTAGAAATTCTGCAAAGAGAGAGATTGTAAGAGAGAGAAAGCTTGTGTAAACCAAGGAGTGACAACTTGTGAAGTAAGGATTAATCCATTCTCTTTTCTCTTCTATTACATTTTCTAGTATTCACTTGCTTTCTTTAATTCAAGCTTTACTTTCATTGCACTTTTATTCATGCATTGCTTTTCTTTTCTTATGGCTAGCTAACTTCTTCTAACATGACTAGCTAACCACTACTTTGCTAACTACTAACTCTTGGGTGATTGCTAATCTTTCATCTTGCAAGTTGTTGAGTCTTTTTCATCCCCGATGGGTTACTTTCATGCTTGGCAAGTTCTTGTTGTAATTCATATGATTCATGTGTGCCTCATTTAGAGCCTTGTCTTTAGAACAAGTGCCTTGATGGAACATGGAGATGGATCACCAACCATATGCTATTTGTTGTACAACTTCTTTACTTCCATTAATGAATGTTGTATCTTCTTCCTTAGCATCCCTTGAGTGTCGCTCTTTGATTCCACCATTGAAAGTCTATCTTGTAGGCCTATGACATCTATGAGGCTACAAGACAAGTCCAAGAATGATCACCCGTCATCCAAGTGGGAAAGCAACTAGACCAACACGCAAGACAAACTTATGCCGATGAATCAACATGAGGCACGCATCACCATCACGGAGTTTAGTAAGTTTAGCAAATTAGTAAGGTTAGCTAGTCATGGTTCTCTCCATCCTTAAATCTTTTATAAAGTTTTCTTTCCTTTAGTTTAATTCCAAAGCAAATCTCTTCTTCGATTTCTTTTCATTTTATTTTCATAGTTTTCATTTCATGTACAAACCAACACCAATTCTTTCATTTCTTTTTCCATGTCTTTTGCATTCTTTTTAAAACAAAGAAGAACTTTCATTTTCTATCTTCACATTAAACCGTAAAGCTTCCATCGCGAGCTCTCCCTGAGGATTCGACTCGTATAGCCACTGCTACTACGGTGATTTGGAAAGGGTACATTGAACATATCGAATACATTTGTGGAGTATCAAGCACCTAAGGTTGACTCTAAACCTTATCTCTTTCGTTGAATATCTTGTGCAATCTATCACACTATCCTCCCTTTCCCTTCAATCAAAATTTTTGGCGCCGTTGCCGGGGAGAGCAACGGTTTTTGATTTCAAGTGAAGAACTAAACGAATCTTCTTCTCTGTTGCAGGTTACAGGTGAAGAGAACAGAAAAATTTGCATTGCAGTAACATATAAGTGGCTCTGGGCTTCTGCTCTTTAAAGCAGAACCAGAAGTCCTCTGAATTGCCGCAATTCCACGGCAAAAGCCGCATATTTGCGGCAAGGAGGAGTGAACTACTGACCAAATTTCTGCAGGGTTGCTTGCTCTGCAAAAACAGCTGCTACAATACTTAAATTCTTGTATGCTTCACCTTATATCTGCTAATACTTAACAGTAAAAAATTTGTTGCAAAGTTAAAAATTGATTAGACATTTGCATTTCTAGGCACGTGTCTTTTCAATTCTTTTATTTTACTGTTGAAGAGTACTGGAGCAAGGTACGTGCGCATTGCATATTTACTAGGACTCACTCCTTGTTTGATTTTTATAGCTTTGAGTGAACCTTATTTGTTTATAACTGTACACTTGCACCAAACTGATTTTAAGGGCATCACCCATAAATAAGATAAGGTGGGGGATTTCATCACCCTTTCCTTAGCCCGAAAATCATTTTACAAGCACTCACAATCCCAAGCTTGTAATAAAATCTGATAGACGTTGGCCCTAGGAACATCCGGACTCACTTAGGAGATTATCCTAAGGGGAAAAGTGTTGGAAATTGACTTTTAAAATCAGTGTCTAGGAAAGGGATTGAGGGCCGAAAGCCCTAAGGTTGGTGGTTACTTAATTAAGGAACGTCTTTGACGAAAACCTCCCAACAACCTTGCCCTTACCTGGCTGATTAGCTTGTGGTCAAAGTCTACACTAAACCTCCTGTGGACGATCTAATCAGTTAGGAGTCGTCTAGGTCAGGAATCCTAGATAGCTTGGATTGATTTTTCTTTTATTGTTTGTTATTTTCATTTTTTGTTTTTCGCTGGTGTGGTCGGTGCACGTTGTTTGTGACTATATATGCAAGAGTGGTTCCATGATCCAAATTCTGCGACTTGTTAGACTTTCTACACTTGCACTTACACAACCACTTGACACAATGGAAAACAACGTTTCACTTCAAGACAAGTTCTACCCGATTCGCACCTCCCTGCCATCATGCATTCTTCTCCCTGAACCCAATGGAAATCACTTCGAGCTGAAACCGCAATTCATTAATACACTTTCCCGATTTCATGGTCTAGAGTCTGAGGACGCGTATTTCTTCATTCGAGAGTTTGAAGAAGTATGTTTAATGATGAGAATTTCCCAACTGACCGAGGATGCTGTTAGGTTAAGGTTCATACCGTTTTGCACTGAAGGATTTAGCTAAGAAATTGAAAATCACCTAGAGGGGGGGTGAATAGGTGATGATGCTAATCTAAGGGCAATTTAAGAATTTAAAACTACAACAATCACCGATCAAGAATCACAAGATGAATGCAAGCAATTTAGTATGACAATGAATATGATGAGCAATTAATAAGTGCAAGCAAAGTAGAGTAAGGAGTGTAAGAACAAGAAAAGTAAACCATCGCAAACACAAGGATATGTTATCGAGGTTCGAGCACCCAGCTCTACTCCCCGCCTTCCCCAGAAGGATTCCGACCACTTCCACTATCACAAAGATCTCAATACAATGGAGTACCCAACTCCTACAATCTCAAGTACAAGTAATTTCCTTGGTAGTCAAAGACCACAAACCCTCTCTTTCAAATATCTCTTCCTTACAAAGGTCCTTAAGAATATTGAGTAGGAATGAAGCTCTTGTTGTAAGTGAAGAAAGAAAATTAAATCAGAGAGTATTGAAAACCTTCAGAAAATCAGTGAGAAATTCAGCACAAAACCAAGAAACAAGTCTCTTTTGAAAGCCTTAAACTTTTGAATTTTCTAGCAAAATTGTTGTAACAAATCTCTCTCCAAACACCCTATTTTATAGGAGAGGGCTAGGGTTTAGGGATAAGATATAATTACTGATGTTTAGGAGGTAATTAACTCAAAATATTCCTTAAACGAATTTTAAAAAACAAAAGACAAAATAAACAGATCACTTAAAATCTGCCCGGTTACTGTTCAACGGACCACATCGGTCGACTGGGCCGGTCGACCGGTAGTTCAAAATCCGACCGTTATAGGCTAGCGGTCGACCGACCCGGTCGACTGAGAAACCTGTGAGCAAAAACAATATATCGTCGACCGCCCCGGTCGACTGGCAGACATGCACACGGATACGTGCATCTGCCAGAACCGCGGTCGACTGGTCCGGTCGACCGGACCAGACTGACACAGACTCGGTCGACTGCCCCGGTCGACCGATCAGGTCAAAAATCAATTTTAGAAAAGAAAACAAAGAGGATTTTGATTTAACAAAAATACTTTTGAACAGGGAATAGTATAAAATATAAAGATGTATCTGTAGGCAAAAACTTGTAGGCAAAATATTTTTGTATAATTATAAGAAATTATTTTGGAATGAGCATGTGCGCAAAAGCGTGTGTGATAGAGCTTCAAACCTATCCACTATTCTTAAATACTATAAACTGAAAAACAAATTACATGAAGACTTCTTGAGCTATCTTCAAGTCTTTGAGCCATCCAATGCCTTGCTAGTGCCTTCTCTTCTATGATCCTTCCTTGATGTGCAATTTGCCTTCCTTGCTTTGTGGAACTTAGAAGTTCTTGCACTAGCTAAGCGAATGGTCTCTAAACATGGTACAAAACCTGAAACTCATCTTAACAACTTGTTAGTACCAAATAGCTCATATTTGGTTTGTCATCATCAAACCAAAAGACAAATGGAGAGTGTAACCTCTTGGGCCAACAATCTCCCCCTTTTTGATGATGACAAAATAAATAGGCTATAAACAAAAATATAGGGGAGGAGAAAACTCCCCTCAAATTATGCTATATAAAAAGACACTTAAGCTTAAAACACAAAGAATTCATTTGAAAACAAAAGATTTATGCACTTGATACCATAGAAAGAAATTGAGACAAAACACAAGAATTCTCAAATACATGAATTCAAAAACTCATACATACATAAACATAAAACTCATAAACAAATCTTTAAAATTAAAGCATATAAATTCATATGGAACCAAGACCAAATGAACTATTTTTGTCATGTAAACTTATTCTCCCCCTTTTTGTCATACATCAAAAAGGGTTTATGAAAAACATGTCTATTCAATAATACAAACATTAAGTTCTCCACAAATAAACGAAATCTAGCAAATCAAGAGGTTTAGTGAAAATATCGGCTAGTTGTAAATCCGTGGAAACATAATCAATATCTATATCACCTTTCTCAAAATGATCTCTAAGAAAGTGATATCTAATTTCAATGTGCTTGGTTTACTATGTTGATTTGCATTTTTGGTCATGTGTATAGTACTAGTATTATCACAAAATATTTTTATATGATCAAAGTGCAAATCAAAATCAAGGAGAGTAATGTTTCATCCAAAGGACTTGTGCACAACAAGCCCCTGCGGCAACATACTCCGCCTCGGCGGTTGAGAGAGCAACGGAATTTTGTTTCCTAGAGGACCATGAAACAAGACAATTACCAAGAATTGACATGTCCCACTAGTACTCTTTCTATCTACTCTACAACCCGCATAGTCGGCATCCGAATAGCTAGTCATTGAAAATCTCTAGTTTTCAGATACCAAAGACCCATTCCAATAGTGCCCTTAATATAACGAATAATGCGTTTTACCGCAATAAGATGAGACTCTTTAGGACACGATTGAATCTAGCACAAAGACACACACTAAACATGATATCCGGCCTACTTGCCGTCAAATATAAAAGACTTCCTATCATGCTTCTATATAATTTAATATCACATTTTTACCTTTTCGTCTTATCAAGCTTGGTTGTAGTTGCCATTGGAGTGTTGCAAGCCTTTGATCCTTCAAGCCCAAACTTCTTTACTAGCTCCTTTGCGTACTTGGCTTGGTTAGAAGGTTCCGTCTTGCAATTGCTTGATTTGGAGTCCAAGGAAGAAATTGAGCTCACCCATGGAAGACATTTCAAATTCAAGTTGCATGACCTTCTCAAAATCCTTGCATAAAAGCTCATTAGTAGATCCAAAAATTATATCATCAATATAAATTTGCACATTTAAAATATCATTATCACATGCTTAGTAAAAAGAGTTGTGTCTACTTTGCCTTTAATAAAATCATTTGAAATGAGAAAACTAGAAAGCCTTTCATACCAAGCTCTTGGAGCTTGTTTCAATCCATACAAAGCTTTATCAGTTTAAAACAAAATCGGGATAAACATGATCAACAAAACCGGGAGGTTGAGAAACATAAACTTCTTCATTAATAAAACCATTCAAAAAGGCACTTTTCACATCCATTTGAAAAAGTTTTAAAATTTTTAAAACATGCAAAAGCTAGTGTCATCCGTATGGCTTCAAGCCGTGCTACGGGTGCAAAGGTCTCCTCAAATCAATTCCTCAACTTGAGTGTAACCTTGGGCCACTAACCTAGCTTTATTCCTAATGACATTTCCGGACTCATCCATCTTATTTCTAAAGATCCACTTAGTACCAATTATTGGTCTATCGTGGGGCTTAGGAACAAGGTGCCCAACTTGGTTGCGCTCAAATTGATTGAGTTCCTCTTGCTGGCAAGCAACCAATATGGGTCCGTCTCGGCTTCGAGAATGCCTTTTGGTTCAAATGAAAATGAAAGCAAGTTACCACATAGGTCATGGAGTTTGGGCGCGTTGTGGACTCCTTTAGATGCATCACCCAAGATGAGCTCCTTAGGATGATTTGTAGCGTATCTCCAAGCTTTAGGAAGCGGTTGAGTGCTTTCCTCCTTATCCTCTTGAACTTCACCTATAGATTCTTGCTTATCTTCTGCGCGGGTGAGTCCTTCAAGGATAGTTTTTCCATGTTTTCACCTAATGGTTCAATCTCTACAACATTCTCAACAAACACATTAGATTCTTCAAACTTAACATGCATGGATTCTTCAATGGTTTGAGAAAATCTAATGAAAACTCTATATGCTTTGCTAGTAGAGGAATATCCAACAAAGATAGCCTCATAAGCCTTAGCATCAAATTTACCCAAATTATCCTTAGTATTTCAAAACAAACACTTGCATCCAAAACTTTAAAATATGCAACATTTGGTTTTCTAGAATGATACATTTCAAAGAATTTTTGAAGAATTTTTGCATAAATAATACGATTCGATATATAGCATGCGGTGTTTACGGCCTCGGCCCATAAATATTGAGGGAGGTCATATTCACTTATCATTATCCTAGCCATCTCTTGAAGTGTTCTATTTTTCTTTCTACTACTCCATTTTGTTGTGGAGTTCTAGGACAAGACATTTCACGCTTAATTCCCTTTTCATCACAATAAGTCTGAAGAGTTGGTTAACAAACTCACCACCTCTATCACTCCTTATTCTCAAAATCGGAAAACCCTTTTCTTTTTTCAACTCTTTTTCGAAAAATCTTAAAATGAGAAAAAGTTTGATCTTTATGTTGCAAAAAGAAAACCCAAGTAAAACGGGAGAAATCATCAACCAAAACAAATGCAAATCTACTTCCATTTAAACTCTTAGTTTTAGTTGGTCCAAAAAGATCCATATGAATTAATTCTAAAGGCCTAGTTGACATGATATCCTTGATTGGTTTAAAGGAAGACTTGGTTTGTTTCCCAAGTTGGCACGCACCACAAATGCGGTCTTTCTCAAATTCAAGCAAGGTATACCCTTCACCAATTCCTTTGAATTAATCCTAGAAATATGGTCAAAAGATGCATGTCCTAGTCTTCTATGCCAAAGCCAAGATTTTCATCAAAAGCATTCAAGCATTTAGTAGAACAATCTAAATTAAGCTGTCAATAATATAAACATTATTATCACGAAACCGGTGAGAATACAAACATCGGATTTAACATCAAAAATCTTACAAGAAGTATCATCAAAAACAACTTTAAGTCCACGATCACAAAGTTGACTAATGCTAAGCAAATTATGTTTTAACCATCTACTAAAACAACATTCTCAATAATAGGAGATGCACCAATTTGAATGTTACCTATACCGATGATAGTTCCTTTGGAGTCATCCCCGAAGGTGACGGTGCCACCTTCCATGTACCTTGATAGGGTTGTGAAGTTGTTGATGTCCCATGTCATGTGTCTTGAACAACCACTATCAAGGTACCACCGCTCCCTACGTCTTGGAGCTTTGGTGTGTACCTACATCAAACAATTTAAGACTTGATTTTGGTACCCACATTTTCTTGGGTCCTCTAGGGTTAGTG
>JAVJIF010030351.1:0-166803 GCA_038442645.1 Agave tequilana | reverse complement strand
GAAAATCACCTAGAGGGGGGTGAATAGGTGATGATGTTAATCTAAGGGCAATTTAAGAATTTAAAACTACAACAATCACCAATCAAGAATCACAAGATGAATGCAAGCAATTTAGTATGACAATGAATATGATGAGCAATTAATAAGTGCAAGCAAAGTAGAGTAAGGAGTGTAAGAACAAGAAAAGTAAACCAATCGCAAACACAAGGATATGTTATCGAGGTTCGAGCACCCAGCTCTACTCCCCGCCTTCCCCAGAAGGATTCCGACCACTTCCACTATCACAAAGATCTCAAATACAATGGAGTACCCAACTCCTACAATCTCAAGTACAGTAATTTCCTTGGTAGTCAAAAGACCACAAACTCTCTCTTTCAAATATCTCTTCCCTTACAAAGGTCCTTAGAGAATATTGAGTAGGAATGAAGCTCTTTTTGTAAGTGAAGAAAGAAAATTAAATCAGAGAGTATTTGAAAACCCTTCAGAAAATCAGTGAGAAATTTAGCACAAAAACCAAGAAACAAGTCTCTTTTGAAAGCCTTAAACTTTTGAATTTTCTAGCAAATAATTGTTGTAACAATCTCTCTCCAAACACCCCTATTTATAGGAGAGGGCTAGTTTAGGGATAAGATATAATACTGAAGTGTAGGAGGTAATTAACTCAAAATATATCCTTAAACGAATTTTTAAAAACAAAAGACAAAAATAAACAGCTCACTTAAAATCTGCCCGTTACTGTTCAACGGACACATCGGGCGCTGGGCCGGTCGACCGGTAGTTCAAAAATCCGACCGTTATAGGCTAGCGGTCGACCGACCCGGTCGACTGAGAAAACCTGTGAGCAAAAACAATATATCGGTCGACCGCCCCCGGTCGACTGGCAGACATGCACACGGATACGTGCATCTGCCAGAACCGCGGTCGACTGGTCCGGTCGACCGGACCAGACTGACACAGACTCGGTCGACTGCCCCGGTCGACCGGATCAGGTCAAAAATCAATTTTAGAAAAGAAAACAAAGAGGATTTTGATTTTAACAAAAATACTTTTGAACAGGGAATAGTATAAAATATAAAGATGTATCTGTAGGCAAAAACTTGTAGGCAAAATATTTTTGTATAATTTATAAGAAATTATTTTGGAATGAGCATGTGCGCAAAAGCGTGTGTGATAGAGCTTCAAACCTATCCACTATTCTTTAACATACTATAAACTGAAAAACAAATTACATGAAGACTTCTTGTGCTATCTTCAAGTCTTTGAGCCATCCAATGCCTTGCTAGTGCCTTCTCTTCTATGATCCTTCCTTGATGTGCAATTTGCCTTCCTTGCTTTGTGGAACTTAGAAGTTCTTGTAATAGCTAAGCGAATGGTCTCTAAACATGGTACAAAACCTGAAACTCATCTTAACAAACTTGTTAGTACCAAATAGCTCATATTTGGTTTGTCATCATCAAAACCAAAAAAAAAAACAAATGGAGAGTGTAACCTCTTGGGCCAACAATCTCCCCCTTTTTGATGATGACAAAACAAATAGGCTATAAACAAAAATATAGGGGAGGAGAAAACTCCCCCTCAAATTATGCTATATAAAAAGACACTTAAGCTTAAAACACAAGAATTCATTTGAAAACAAAAGATTTATGCACTTGATACCAATAGAAAGAATTGAGACAAAACACAAGAATTCTCAAAATACATGAATTCAAAAACTCATACATACATAAACATAAAACTCATAAAACAAATCTTAAATTAAAGCATATAAATTCATTTGGAACCAAGACCAATGAAGTTATTTTTGTCATGTAAACTTATTCTCCCCCTTTTTGTCATACATCAGAAAGGTTATGAAAAACATGTCTATTCAATAATACAAACATTAGTTCTCACAAATAAACGAAATCTAGCAAAATCAAGAGGTTTAGTGAAAATATCGGCTAGTTGTAAATCCGTGGAAACATAATCAATATCTATATCACCTTTCTCAAAAGATCTCTAAGAAAGTGATATCTAATTTCAATGTGCTTGGTCTTACTATGTTGATTTGCATTTTTGGTCATGTGTATAGTACTAGTATTATCACAAAATATTTTTATATGATCAAAGTGCAAATCAAAATCAAGGAGAGTATGTTTCATCCAAAGGACTTGTGCACAACAAGTCCCGCGGCAACATACTCCGCCTCGGCGGTTGAGAGAGCAACGGAATTTTGTTTCCTAGAGGACCATGAAACAAGACAATTACCAAGAAATTGACATGTCCCACTAGTACTCTTTCTATCTACTCTACAACCCGCATAGTCGGCATCCGAATAGCTAGTCATTGAAAAATCTCTAGTTTTCGGATACCAAAGACCCATTCCAATAGTGCCCTTAATATAACGAATAATGCGTTTTACCGCAATAAGATGAGACTCTTTAGGACACGATTGAAATCTAGCACAAAGACACACACTAAACATGATATCCGGCCTACTTGCCATCAAATATAAAAGACTTCCTATCATGCTTCTATATAATTTAATATCAACATTTTTACCTTGTTCGTCCTTATCAAGCTTGGTTGTAGTTGCCATTGGAGTGTTGCAAGCCTTTGATCCTTCAAGCCCAAACTTCTTTACTAGCTCCTTTGCGTACTTGGCTTGGTTAATGAAGGTTCCGTCTTGCAATTGCTTGATTTGGAGTCCAAGGAAGAAATTGAGCTCACCCTTGAAGACATTTCAAATTCAAGTTGCATGACCTTCTCAAAATCCTTGCATAAAAGCTCATTAGTAGATCCAAAAATTATATCATCAACATAAATTTGCACAATTAAAATCATTATTATCAACATGCTTAGTAAAAAGAGTTGTGTCTACTTTGCCTTTAATAAAATCATTTGAAATGAGAAACTAGAAAGCCTTTCATACCAAGCTCTTGGAGCTTGTTTCAATCCATACAAAGCTTTATCAAGTTAAAAACAAAATCGGGATGAACATGATCAACAAAACTGGGAGGTTGAGAAACATAAACTTCTTCATTAATAAAACCATTCAAAAATGCACTTTTCACATCCATTTGAAAAAGTTTAAAATTTTTAAAACATGCAAAAGCTAGTGTCATCCGTGTGGCTTCAAGCCGTGCTACGGGTGCAAAGGTCTCCTCAAAGTCAATTCCCTCAACTTGAGTGTAACCTTGGGCCACTAACCTAGCTTTATTCCTAATGACATTTCCGGACTCATCCATCTTGTTTCTAAAGATCCACTTAGTACCAATTATTGGTCTATCGTGGGGCTTAGGAACAAGGTGCCAAACTTGGTTGCGCTCAAATTGATTGAGTTCCTCTTGCATGGCAAGCAACCAATATGGGTCCGTCTCGGCTTCGAGAATGCCTTTGGTTCAAATGAGAAATGAAAGCAAAGTTACCACATAGGTCATGGAGTTTGGAGCGCGTTGTGACTCCTTAGATGCATCACCCAAGATGAGCTCCTTAGGATGATTTGTAGCGTATCTCCAAGCTTTAGGAAGCGGTTGAGTGCTTTCCTTATCCTCTTGAACTTCACCTATAGATTCTTGCTTATCTTCTTGCGCGGGTGAGTCCTTCAAGGATAGTTTCTCCATGTTTTCACCTAATGGTTCAATCTCTACAACATTCTCAACAAACACATTAGATTCTTCAAACTTAACATGCATGGTTCTTCAATGGTTTGAGAAGATCTAATGAAAACTCTATATGCTTTGCTAGTAGAGGAATATCCAACAAAGATAGCCTCATAAGCCTTAGCATCAAATTTACCCAAATTATCCTTAGTATTCAAAACAAAACACTTGCATCCAAAAACTTTAAAATATGCAACATTTGGTTTTCTAGAATGATACATTTCAAAAGAAGTTTTTGAAGAATTTTTGCATAAATAAATACGATTCGATATATAGCATGCGGTGTTTACGGCCTCGGCCCATAAATATTGAGGAGGTCATATTCACTTATCATTGTCCTAGCCATCTCTTGAAGTGTTCTATTTTTCCTTTCTACTACTCCATTTGTTGTGGAGTTCTAGGACAAGACATTTCATGCTTAATTCCCTTTTCATCACAATAAGTCATGAAGAGTTGGTTAACAAACTCACCACCTCTATCACTCCTTATTCTCAAAATCGGAAAACCCTTTTCTTTTTCAACTCTTTTTCGAAAAATCTTAAAATGAGAAAAAGTTTGATCTTTATGTTGCAAAAAGAAAACCCAAGTAAAACGGGAGAAATCATCAACCAAAACAAATGCAAATCTACTTCCATTTAAACTTTTAGTTTTAGTTGGTCCAAAAAGATCCATATGAATTAATTCTAAAGGCCTAGTTGACATGATATCCTTGATTGGTTTGAAGGAAGACTTGGTTTGTTTCCCAAGTTGGCACGCACCACAAATGCGGTCTTTCTCAAAATTCAAGCAAGGTATACCTTCACCATTCCTTTGAATTAATCCTAGAAATATGGTCAAAAGATGCATGTCCTAATCTTCTATGCCAAAGCCAAGAATTTTCATCAAAAGCATTCAAGCATTTAGTAGAACAATCTAAATTAAGCATGTCAATAATATAAACATTATTATCACGAAAACCGGTAAGAATACATTCATTAGATTTAACATCAAAAATCTTGCAAGAAGTATCATCAAAAACAACTTTAGTCCCACGGTCACAAAGTTGACTAATGCTAAGCAACTTATGTTTCAAACCATCAACTAAAACAACATTCTCAATAATAGGAGATGCACCAATTTGAATGTTACCTATACGATGATAGTTCCTTTGGAGTCATCCCCGAAGGTGACGGTGCCACCTTCCATGTACCTTGATAGGGTTGTGAAGTTATTGATGTCCCATGTCATGTGTCTTGAACAACCACTATCATGGTACCACCGCTCCCTACGTCTTGGAGCCTTGGTGTGTACCTACATCAAATAATTTAGGACTTGATTTTGGTACCCACTTTTCTTGGTCCTAGAGAGTTAGTTTCATTGACCCAAACAAGATATTGGTTCTATTTACTTGGTCATAGCAAAATTTAGCCAAATGTCCATTCTTACCACAATAAGTACATCTATACACTCTACCATATTTAAAAGCATAGTGAGTGTGTGATTTGTGAGCATGAGAATTTTGAGCATGAAAAGATTTAGCATGAGGAGTGTTATTTGTAGTGTGAGCATGGGAGTCTTAGCATGTGGAGTGTGCTTTTTAGAAAACATGTCCTCAAGTTTCTTAGTGTTAAAAGCACAATCCTTTAAAACTTTTTCAAAATCATTTATTTTAGATTTAAAAGAAGAAATTTCTTTTATATCAATAATAGGAGATTTTGCCTTACAAGAACTCTTGTAGGCACAAAATTCTTTTTGCATGGAAATGAAATTAGAAGAAACATCATCTTTTTCTTTAGAAACAATGGCAAGTTGATTCTTAAGAAAAGCAACTTCTTTTTGTAATTTTAAGCATTCAAGTTTCTTATTATCATAAGTTTCAGAAAGTTCTACAAAGGCATGTACTAGAACTTCCTTACTTAGTTCATCATCTTCATCATCAAGGGATTGAGGGGTTACCTTAGGTGTGTTTGCCATGAAACACATATTAGCTTGATCCACCTCCTCTTCGGACTCGCTTTCCGAATCCCATGTTGCTTTGTATGCTTTCTTTTCCTCCGGCTTCTTGGCTTGAAGGAGGAGTCATCTTCTTCTTGAACTCCGGACAATCCGTCATGATATGTCCGGGTTTGCGGCAATTATAGCAAATGATCCTCCGCTCCTCTTTGCCTTCGAATTTTCTCCGAAAGTTGAACTTGTTCTTTCGGTACAACCTCTTGACATTTCGCACAAGTAGAGTTAGCTCCTCATCTTCTTCTTCGTCTTCATCATCGTCATCATTGGTGGATGAAGTCTTGAAGGCTATGGATTTCTTCTTTGAAGTAGTGGCTTCTTCCTTGCCTTCTTCTTCTCATCTCATGGGTCTTTAGGTTCCCAATGAGACTAATGATGTCCATCTCGTCCTTGTCGTTCACTCCTTTAAGGTGGTGGCCTTGATTTCCCAAGATAGAGGAAGAGCCCGTATCACTTTGCGCACCTTTTGATCGTTGGAGATGACGTCACCTAATGAAGAAAGACCATTTGTAATTTTAGTGAAACGAGTAATCATACAATCAATGGATTCATCATCAGCATTTTAAATGATTCATATTGAGACCTCAAGAGATCTATCTTAGCTCTCTTGACTTGTGAAGTCCTTTCATGTGTGACCAATAAGTGTTGCCAAATCTCATAGGCGGATTGGCAATGAATTACCCGTGTAAGGTCATCCTCATTCAAGGCGGTTAAAAGGGAGTTTTGGGCTTTTGAGTTAGCCTCATATTCTCTAAAATTGAAGTCGGTCCATGTACTTTCATCACTATCGGGTGCTATGTAGGGTTTGGTCAAGGATTTAGCTACCAAGCTACCTAGTGATTGCAAAAATATAGTCATCCTAACCTTCCAAATGGGAAAATTTAGGCCATCAAATTTAGGTGGGGATTTAATGTTGTCGGCCATGTTTACTAGTGTATGAATGGATGAATGAAAATGTTGATTAGCAATATTTTAAGGATCTCTCTATAGATGTTAAGCCAAACCTAGAGTCCAAGCTCTGATACCAATTGAAAATCACCTAGAGGGGGGGTGAATAGGTGATGATGCTAATCTAAGGGCAATTTAAGAATTTAAAACTACAACAATCACCAATCAAGAATCACAAGATGAATGCAAGCAATTTAGTATGACAATGAATATGATGAGCAATTAATAAGTGCAAGCAAAGTAGAGTAAGGAGTGTAAGAACAAAAAAGTAAACCAATCGCAAACACAAGGATATGTATCGAGGTTCGAGCACCCAGCTCTACTCTCCCCGCCTTCCCCAGAAGGATTCCGACCACTTCCACTATCACAAAGATCTCAAATACAATGGAGTACCCAACTCCTACAATCTCAAGTACAAGTAATTTCCTTGGTAGTCAAAAGACCACAACTCTCTCTTTCAAATATCTCTTCCCTTACAAAGGTCCTTAGAGAATATTGAGTAGGAATGAAGCTCTTGTTGTAAGTGAAGAAAGAAAATTAAATCAGAGAGTATTTGAAAACCCTTCAGAAAATCAGTGAGAAATTCAGCACAAAACCAAGAAACAAGTCTCCTTTGAAAGCCTTAAACTTTTGAATTTTCTAGCAAATATTGTTGTAACAAATCTCTCTCCAAACACCCCTATTTATAGGAGAGGGCTAGGGTTTAGGATAAGATATAATTACTGAAGTTTAGGAGGTAATTAACTCAAAATATCCTTAAATGATTTTTAAAAACAAAAGACAAAAATAAATAGCTCACTTAAAATCTGCCCGTTACTGTTCAACGGACACATCGGTCGACTGGGCCGGTCGACCGGTAGTTCAAAATCCGACCGTTATAGGCTAGCGGTCGACCGACCCGGTCGACTGAGAAAACCTGTGAGCAAAAACAATATATCGGTCGACCGCCCCGTCGACTGGCAGACATGCACACGGATACGTGCATCTGCCAGAACCGCGGTCGACTGGTCCGGTCGACCGCCAGACTGACACAGACTCGGTCGACTGCCCCGGTCGACCGGATCAGGTCAAAAATCAATTTTAGAAAAGAAAACAAAGAGGATTTTGATTTTAACAAAAATACTTTTGAACAGGGAATAGTATAAAATATAAGATGTATCTGTAGGCAAAAACTTGTAGGCAAATATTTTTGTATAATTTATAAGAAATTATTTTGGAATGAGCATGTGCGCAAAGCGTGTGTGATAGAGCTTCAAACCTATCCACTATTCTTTAACATACTATAAACTGAAAAACAAATTACATGAAAACTTCTTGTGCTATCTTCAAGTCTTTGAGCCATCCAATGCCTTGCTAGTGCCTTCTCTTCTATGATCCTTCCTTGATGTGCAATTTGCCTTCCTTGCTTTGTGGAACTTAGAAGTTCTTGCAATAGCTAAGCGAATGGTCTCTAAACATGGTACAAAACCTGAAACTCATCTTAACAAACTTGTTAGTACCAAATAGCTCATATTTGGTTTGTCATCATCAAAACCAAAAAAAACAAATGGAGAGTGTAACCTCTTGGGCCAACAGAAATGAGTTCAGGAATTGGGTCCAAGTCAAGAAGTTGAAACTCCAGTCCACATGTATTTTTCTAACAATGGAATGTGACCTAATATGGGTGATTCCAGTTCAGGAATGATAGGTGGAGGAATCAGAACTGACTCTAAATATTACTCAAGTTTGGTGACAAAACAGGAGTCAATATAGATTCAGAAAGTTGAAATGGATCACAGATGTGAGAATCTAGGTCACATATCTCTTTACTTCCAATATTAAGGAATTCCAGCTCCTCTCCATACAACTCTTCAAAACTTAGGTCAAAATTTAAACTTGCCATTTGTCAATAGTATCTTCAGAAGTGTATAATTGGTCAAGTTCAATATGATCCTCAAAGATGGGTGATTCAACTTCATTATGAATTGGGGCAGGATCCAATGTCGACTCCGAAAAAGATTGAAGTCAGGTAAAGATACCGGAGTCATTTTGAATCAGGAAGAAGATTGAATCACTAAGTTGGGTTTCAAGATCATATTCATTTTCAAGTTCTATTTCAGGAAAAGGAAAACTTGCCAAAATGTCAATGGAATTTGAAGTTTGGACAAGTTCAAATGAGCGTCCTGAAATAGAATCTTGATTTCCAAAACAACATGATTCTTTGGCTCTGACAGAATGGTTAGTGACATTAGAAATAGTCGAACGATAAGAACGGAGACTTTCGACCATTACTATGTCATCACGATTATGAGCATTTTGAGCCTGAGTCTTGTCTTCAAGCATCTTTACATAATTGATAGGTTCATCATTTTGTTGCAAAGATGAAGTATTGTTTTGGAACTGGTGGTGAAATTTGAGTCCATTGGTTTGGTGATTTTTGTTTGGACTCACGCATACTCATTTCCAAAATTGATGTGTTCTGTTTTGACTGGTGGAATTGAGTCTGTGTCTTGAAAATATTGTGGACTGGGTGGAGAAGGAGGACAAGGTGGTTGGAAATTATGCTCGGGGTAGGTGAATCCTCACTGACTCGGTGAAGAGTTGAAATAATTATGAAAATTATAGTTATTAGATGGGGGGTATGGGTCATATTGATTCGGATAAGACCAATCCGGCACACTAGGTTGGTCAAAGTTATGATATGCCGGGTTGGTAATATCCGAAAATGAAGTCGTGTGTAATATGGATTATTGTTGAAGTTGGAAAAATTGTTATTATAAGCCATATCACACAATGAAATACAAACAAAAAGAAACAAACAAATAAACAAACAAAAAAGAAAAAAAAAATTCTAACCTAAGTTAGGGTAGACCTATGACCTAGACAACTCCTAACTGATTAGACCGTCCACGGGAGGTTTAGTGTAGACTTTGACCACAAGCTAATCAGCCAGGTCAGGGTAAGTTTGTTGGGAGGTTTTCCGTCAGAGACGTTCCTTAATTAAATAACCACCAACCTTCGGGCTTTCGGCCCTCAATCCCTTTCCTAGACACTGATTTGCAAGAGTCAAATTCCAACACTTTTCCCCCTTAGGATAATCTCCTAAGTGAGTCCGGATGTCCTTAGGGCCAACGTCTATCAAATTTTATTACAAGCTTGGGATTGTGAGTGCTTGGAAAAATGATTTTTGGGCTAAGGAAAGGGTGATGAAATCCCCCACCTTATCTTATTTATGGGTGATGCCCTTAAAATCAGTTTGGTGCAAGTGTACGATATAAACAAACAAGGTCCACTCAAAGCTATAAAATCAAACAAGGAGTGAGTCCTAGTCAATATGCAATGCGCACGTACCTTGCTCCAGCACTCTTCAACAGTAAAAGTAAATGAATTGAAAAGACACGTGCCTAGAAATGTAAATGGCTAATCAATTTTTAACTTTGCAACAAATTTTTTACTGTTGATTATTAGCAGATATAAGGTGAAGCATACAAGAATTTAAGTATTGCAGCAGCTGTATTTTGCAGAGCAAGCAACGCTGCAGAAATTTGGTCAGTAGTTCACTCCTCCTTGCCGCAGATCTGCGGCTTTTGCCGTGGAATTGCGGCAATTCAGAGGACTTCTGGTTTCTGCTTTCAAGAGCAGAAGCCCAGAGCCACTTATATGTCACTGCAATGCAAATTTTCCTGTTTCTTCACCTGTAACCTACAACAGAGAAGAAAATTTGTTTAGTTCTTCACTTGAAATCAAACCGTTGCTCTCCCCGGCAACGGCGCCAAAATTTTGATCGGGAATATTCAACACAAGAGAGAAGGTTTAGAGTCAACCTTAGGTGCTTGATTACTCCACAATATATTCAATGTTTAATGTATCCTTTCCAAATCTCCGTAGTAGCAGTGGCTATACGGGTCGAATCCACAAGGAGAGCTCACGATGGAAGCTTTACGGTTTAATGTGAAGATAGAAAACGAAGGTTCTTCTTTGCTTTAAAAGAATATAAAAGACATGGAAAAAGAAGTAAAAGACTTGGTGGTTTTGTGCATGATGGAAAATGAAAAGAAATCGAAGAAGAGATTTGCTTTGGAATTAAACTAAAGGAAAGAAAACTTTATAAAAGATTTAAGAATGGAGAAAACCATGACTAGCTAACCTTACTAATTTGCTAAACTTACTAAACTCCGTGATGGTGATGCCTGCCTCATGTTGATTCATCGGCATATGTTTGTCTTGCGTGTTGGTCTAGTTGCTTTCCCACTTGGATGACGGGTGATCATTCTTGGAATTGTCTTGTAGCCTCATTGATGTCATAGGCCTACAAGATAGACTTTCAATGTGGAATCAAAGAGCGACACTCAAGGGATGCTAAGGAAGAAGATACAACATTCATTAATTGAAGTAAAGAAGTTGTACAACAAATAGCATATGGTTGGTGATCCATCTCCATGTTCCATCAAGGCACTTGTTCTAAAGACAAGGCTCTAAATGAGGTACACATGAATCATATGGAATTACAACAAGAACTTGCCAAGCATGAAAGTAACCCATCGGGGATGAAAAGACTCAACAACTTGCAAGATGAAAGATTAGCATCACCCAAGAGTTAGTAGTTAGCAAAATTAGTGGTTAGCTAGTCATGTTAGAAGAAGTTAGCTAGCCATAAGAAAAGAAAAGCAATGCATGAATAAAAGTGCAATGAAAGTAAAGCTTGAATTAAAGAAAGCAAGTGAATACTAGAAAATGCAATAGAAGAGAAAAGAGAATGGATTAATCCTTGCTTCACAAGTTGTCACTCCTTGGTTTACACAGCTTTCTCTCTCTTACAATCTCTCTCTTTGCAGAATTTCTAGGGAGGAAGAAGAAGACCTAGAGCACTAAATCCTAAAAAAAAAACCTACAAAATATAAGCTCTATCCTCTAATCTCTCCTCTCTCCTCTCCTCTCCTGCGAAGGCCCTGGTGGTGTATTTATAGCCTCAGAGAGAAGTCTCTAGAACCCAGGTTGTTGGAGAGAATCTCAGGCTCAACGGCCTTGTAACTGCCGCAGAATCGCGGCAGAATCTTGGCCGTTGAGGCCGAGATTTCTGTTGCGAGTTGTTACAGGTTGTTAGCCACGTGGACCTTCTGGAAGTCTGACTTGGCGCGTGGATTTCTCCGGATCCTGGGCTCAACCTTTGGGCTCTCTTTTGGGCTTTGATTTATTTCCTTAATTCTTGATAATTAAAGGGATTTTGGGCCTTTTCTCTATTAGAATATGGACCTGCAAAAATAGAGAGAAAAATTAAAAAAATCACATTTTTTTTACAATATGCATGGTATGAATGTGGTAAAATATGCAAAAATGAATAACAATCACATTACACCATTGACAGTGTCTTCATCAACTCTCCATTTGAGCTCACCTTCCCTGGGGGTACCAATTCAACCTGTTACTTTCTTTTATAAAGTAGCAGGTCCACCAAAAATTATCTTATCTCTGTCAAGTTAATATCACACCTCTGACAGCATTGTGGGTTCCTGAAATATTATCTTTTCTCCACAAAATTTGACTTGTTAAAATTTTCATCATAGTTTTGATAAGCCAAAGATCCTTTGCTTCTATGTGTCTGACCAAAAAAGAAACAAGAGAGTTCAAGACAATAGACGAGGCAAAAAGAAAAGTATCACTTTTATTTATATCTAACATATGAAAGTGATACAAAACACTCTCTTATTCAATAAGATTGAGTGTTACAGATAAAGGAGTACAAAGAAGTCTCTCTCAGAAGGTTGCACTCACTCCTTAAAGCTGCGTTTGATTCCAAGTACAAGATGTTTGGAAGGGCGCCAAAGTAGGGTCCGACATTGTGGCGACGATCAGAAGCTAGTTGCACCACGATGCATGATGTAAACATCGAAAAAGTCTCTGGTTGACTGAGAACAATGGTGTTTCTTGAGATCGAATGGCAGCAGAATCCTCCGATCCTGCCGGACCATCCGAAGTGGCAGGATACGATCCCTCGTTGATGAACATCTCTTCCACCAGAAAGTCATCCAATGAGCATATAGCTTTCCTCGATGTCACTTCTGGGGTAAAGAGGAGGTTTTGAGACCTCACAGGGGATGCTACCCACCACTATATCCACCGCTACCCCCGTCGCCATACTCACTCTGACCATGCCATGCCAGCAAGCATGACTGGTGCATTGAATCCAATGAGATCTTGGCGAGGGTTAAGTCCCCGTCAGGGATCATGATTTCTTCCCTTGTGGACGACGGAGACCGTGATTTCTTTCCTTATGGACGAACATCGAACAAGTTCGCCGGCCGAAATATTCTCCCAGGGGCCCAGCGAACATGAAAAAGGATGATCAAGCCTACCTACAAGAAGCAAATAATGAAATTAGAAAATCTGAAGCTTAGTGTACTTTAACAGAAAACACTAAGTAACAGACGCAGCTATCGCTGAGGACTTCAGATGCGGGAGTGACCCGCAAAGTGAGCCGAACTTCCGCGATGGCAGAAACAGACGTGATCAAAACTTTGATATACACAGAATTCGAGCGCAGTCTCACTCTGCATCCGCGCTTAAGTATGAGACGTGAAGAAAATCAGACGCGAAAATTGCCATCTCCCTGTTGAATGAACAGGAGTTGCAAAATTCAAGCCTGAAACCTTCAGCCCGAAGTTAAAATTCTTCCAGTCAGCGGCCTCAAGGCGCAAGCTCTGTGTGCAAAACCGACAGCCAGGGGCCAAAGTCTACTGTATTTGCGTCTAGAGAAGTTTAAGTCGATGGCGCAAATTTCAGAAAAGGAATGCACCAACTAAGACTTCATGAGAAAATCCAGATGATAATATCTCTTCAAGAGATATCGAAATTCAAACCCGGTTGGGTTAAAAATATCATGGCAAATCGGGATGGCATACCCGCAGAGGCCTCTATTAAGAGTTGAACTCTCTGCATCGAAGCACGGACATAATTCTTGCTCAAAGAGACGCTTCCTGTTATTGAAATCACTTGACAGTGGTAATCTTCTGAAGAGACCAAACAGAAGCATGGTAGCTCTGGGTCATCTTCATCCATGGAGGCAGGTCCCTGTTAGAGACCCTGAAGAAGGCGGAATTTCTCAAGACATTCGCTTTCAAAAAGAAAACAGTCTAAGTATAGACTGATACAGGGAAAGGGTGAGCCCTATTTATAGGCAGCCCATAATAACCATAATTAATGGTTCATCAATTAGAACCGTCAGCCTTAATGACCGCACGACTCTCAAAGCCCAATGGAAGGCTGACGCGTGGAGCGTCGCTTCGGGAAGCGTCAAAAACGCTGTCTCCAACCGCCAGCGCCGGTTTGACATTAAAAGGCATTAACGCCTAAGCCCAATGAAGAACCGACGCGTAGATAACCGCTTCGGGAAACAACGGATGAGGCGAGTTCCCAATCGTCAATGAAGACTTGACGTTTGAAAATCTCACAGGATCTTTGTGACAGGCTACACATAACGCCTGGGAAGTTGCACCAAAAACGCAGGCATGAGAGCCGCGTTCAGGAACCCGCGTCCCTTTTTCAAAAATGGCGTCCTCCTTCATTTCAAGTCAGAAGACCCTTCGTGTCTCTTGGATGACTCAAAGTTGCTCCGCGTCTCTCAGACGATTCCAGGTTGTGTCCATCAACAAAAGGGACCCATTCTGGGGGTCTCGGTGGGAAAGCATATAAAGATGCGTCCCGAAGCTTATATCTTCAGCAGAGAAGGCCTATCACCTTCACAAGTGTCTTGGAGCTGCGTCTACATGGATGATGATGGGTCTTGCACCGAGTCTCAGCGTCGTGTCCCTGACTGCTTCAATTTTAAGGGGCGTAAGACCACATTTTTAATGTATCCTGAACTCTGCGTCTGGATAAAGTTAAGGATTGCGGCCAGTAAATCACACTCAAAACTGTGTCCTTTGCGTCCGCTTGAACCACGTCTTCACTGGCAGGTCAGAATCGCATGCCTCAGAGCCGCGTCTCTTTTTATGAATCGACGCTGTGTTTCATCAAAAGAACTTAGTTTTACCTAAGTTCAGTATTCACAGTCAGTAGGGGAGCACAACCAAAATCTGTGATTGAGAGGTTGGATTCATCTACAGCGGGGCAATGAAGGTGGAACAAAATTTCAACGACTTTTATTATTCAAAAATGATAAAAGTAGATACAAACACTCTTGGTGAATAGAGTGTCCTTTTCTTTACAAAAAGAAAAGAAGGAGAAGGCTAAAATCCTGGTTCGCCAAAGAACGGATTTGTTCTCTGAGGCGATGCATCTCATGTTGACGCGCCTTCTCAGCTTCCATGAGAGCTTGGGCCCTCAGATCCTCCTCGGATAAAAATCTCTTCGCTTGTACTCGAAGGGATTCCAGCTCGGAGGAGTAAACAGAGAGATTTGCTTCAACTTGCACCTTGGCAGCCTCTAACTCTGCTAGCCTCTTTTCAGAAGTAGCAAGCTTCTGTTCATTAATAACAATCAAAGCCTCAGCTTTGGCTATAGCAGCCCGAGAGTCAAGGATAGCCTGCTTCGCAGCCTGCATGATCATCTCGGATTCCTTTGACTCGACCGCTAGCTTTTGATGATCAGCCTGGAAACCTTCGAGAAGACGGGTCCTTTCGGTTACCTTCTCTTCCACCTCTCTTCGTTCTTGCTCTTGAGCAGCAAGGAGCCTATTCAAGGTTGCCCGGCCTCGTGAACTGAACCGGCGTCCTCTAAAGACTTAAGCTCTTTCAGATCACTCCCCAACTGCTCCACCAACAGCAGACACGCCCTAGCCTGTGAAGGACCTCCAGTATGACTGATGTTTTCGATCAAATTCTCAAGAAGCATTCGGGCAAATTCGAAAGAACTGCCCTAAGAGAGAATGAGATCAATACACGATCGCATGGAAGCAAAGAACTGCTGCACCATTTGACGTGTCAGCTCTTCCATGATATCTCCGGCCGAGGAAGATTCCGCTGACGTGCTCCCAGATCCCCTTTCTATCACAGGGCGAGGGATGGGAATCAACTCATCCTATGCAGGAGTAGGGTCAACAACAGGCGCGACAGAAGCTGAGATGATCACCGACGCTTCTGGGGCAGTTGCCGTCATAGCAGCCTCCACGGCGACTGAAGTAGCAGCGAACCTAGCTTCGCCAGAACCCTCAGTCGAGGGTTGAATTGTACTACCTGCAGGCTCAACGCTGGCTGCCTCTGCTAAGTCGATGCTGACTGCTAAGTCCTCTGCCTGAGCTTCCTCAGCACTCTCTGCAAAACACCAGAACATCAGTCATGACGATAAAAGGAAAATATTCAAGGCATCAACATTTTCTTACCTAGCTGAGGGTCCAAAGATGGTGAGTTCTTAGGCGAACCCTGCAGGGTGGAGGTCTCCCTGACTTCGATGATCGCCCTCTCTTGAGGCATCCAGTAATAGGAGCCTCAACTCTCTCCTGCTGGGCCAACTCCTGTATCATCTCCTCAATCTGGGAGGAAGTGGCGGCCTCGCTAACCACGACCAGCCCTGCGATATGAAGCCAAATGAAAAAGAAAATGTCAAAATCCTTTTCCTAGTTAAAAGGATAAGTTAGGCGAAAAGAGTACCTTCAGCAGCTTTAGCAGGAATAACTACCACTGGTGGTGATGCCGTCACCGGCTCACACCCATATATTTCCTCCTCCGAGATATGTGAGAATTTACTCGGATCAGGAGGAGCGGGTTTCATCACCAAAGTCGACCTCATCGCCTGAATCATACCCTTCTTCTTCGGATGAAGAAGATGATAGTGCAATGCGAGAAGCCTCGGCAACCGGGGCCTTGCCACCAAATACCCCAGTGGTAGGGCTGGGTCAACTACCCGAGGACTGGGGATTAATACACTAGGGGCTCCAGGCTGTTGTGCCTCATCCCTCCTCTCGTGAGCTGAGGAAGACCCGGGCTGAGTTGAGACCCCTGGAATCTCAACATCACCTCCGCTCATTATGTCGACTTCAAGCTGCTCATCCTCGTCAGTGGCGGTGGGTTTGTCAGCGAACTCCCCTTCTAAAATCCTGGGGCCCCTGCTGCGCAACCCACGGGTACAAACTAAGGAGGCGTCATCCTCATCTTCCGATTCTTCCCTCTGTTCCTCAACACCAGAAGGGATGTCTTCGGACGGAGAAACTGCGGCCACCAAATCTCTCTGGACCTTCTTAGGGGCAAGCTCAACAGTGGAAGTAGAGCCTTGAGGACGCTTACGCGCCACCTGTCGACCCTTTGCTGCTCGCGGCTCCTCCCTTGACACCCTTCTGGTCTCCTTCAGAGCCTTCCGATACTCCTCAACGCCTCGTGAGCGTTTGTTGGACCCCAACTTTGCTTCGTAAGATGCATTGATACTCTTGATGCATGAGTACTCTGGAGCAAAGTCAGGCGTTTGGTTGGCTTGGAAGTACCAGGTACAGAAGCTAAGGCTTGTACAGCCTTTCGGTTCCTTGGGGGGCAGATGAAAAAGCGCTTCCGTCCCTCCGGCCACACTATAATACCAAGCCCGAGCACCTTCAAACAAGTTCCCACTGAAGGCGAGTCGAGCATTGGGGTTACCGACATACAATTGATCATAGCTGAACTGTCGGGCGAAGCGATTTGGCATGTACGGCTCGATCGTGCACGAATTCCCTTGTCGGAAAAGCACATACCCAGGCCGAATATTGACTAACCACCAGAAAACTCCCGATGACAGCCTCGTGAAGTCATCTGGGCCCACGAAGTCAGCAAGTTTATCCCCGAAAGATGCACCAGCAATCTCGGGGAAGCAGCGATTGAGCTGGTAGTTCGAAGCAGCTAGAATGCACTTCCGAATGAAATACATATAAGTATTACACCAGCTTGAACCCTCCAACCGCTGTACGAAAGGGGTAAACCCCTCACTCCAAGACACCGGCGTCATCAGGGAGGGACAGTGCATAACGTACCAAGCCATTAGGTACGTGTAGGGAAGTTCAACCCGAGGGTTGGGACGTTTTACCGTCGGCCTCCCCTCTGAGTCAACAATCGGCTCACCCTGGGAGTCGACAACCTTCTCTACCCTGCACAGACTCTGAGTTAAGGCCCGCAACCCGCTCTGAATACCGGCCGCCATGGCCGGGAGGAGGGCTATGGGCCTACCATAAGCCAGGAGCACCGCCGGGTACACTATGTCGGCAACAATCACTTCGGGCTTGTTTGTTTCGCCGCAAAACGTCGCAAGTCGTAAGTCGTAAAATGAGAATGGAAAAGTGAACTGTAGCAGAAAAAATATATTGTGTTTTACAGTGTTTGGTTGGTAAAGTGAAAGTGTAAATGGAAAAGTATACTGTGTTTTACGGTGTTTGGTTGGTAAAGTGAAAGTGAATGAGAAAGTATATTGTGTTTTACGGTGTTTGGTTGGTAACTTAAAAGTGTAAGTGGAAAAATTGACCACAAAATTAACTGTAGCAGTGATTTAAATATTATAAATACTATTAAATTAAATATACTATTGAAAATTAAATTGTATTAATAAATTTGAGATAAAATATTAATAATTTAATATTTTAATTATAACAATAATATTAATAAAATATTAGTAAAATTAGTAAAATATTACTAAAATATTAACTAAATAAATAATTATAAGATTTTAAGAAAATCTAAAGAACATTAATAAAATTTTAAGGATACTAATAAAACATAAATATTAAAAAAATCTTAAGAAAAATAATAAAATATAGTTATAATATTATAATATTATAAAATACTTAAGATTATTATAATATTAAATTTTATTATAATAATATTGTAATATTATTAAAATATAAAATTAACAAAGTAAAATATAATTATAAATTTAATAATAAAATATTATTATGATATTATTATAATGAATTATTACAATATTAACATAATAAAATATTAATATAATTTTAAAGTATATTATAATATTAATAAAGTAATTATTTATATTAAGAAATAAATAAATTAAATATATAATAATTTTATATTAAAGCATATTATTGTTATATTAATAAAATATTAAATCTAAATAAAATATTAAGAAAATTGGTGTAAATATTAATAAAATAATAAAGTATTAAATAACAATATTAAATTAAAATATTAAATTAAAATAATAAAATATTAAATATTAAAACAATATTAAAAATAATAAAAACTAGAAATACAAATATAAAATAATTAGGTAAGAAATTAAACACTTAAAAATATTAAATATATTAAATATTTAATAATATTAAATTATATATTGATTATCAAGTAACTGCTTTGGGACTGTGAGTGTATTACAAGTGAAATTTACATGACCACAAAATTAACTGTAGCAGTTGCAAGTGGGAAATTTTGAGTGTAAAAGTGAGATTTATATGACCACAAATTTAACTGTAGCAACTGCAAGTGAGAAATGAGAGTTGTATTTTGCAAGATGTTTTGCAACGAAACAAACAGCGGAAAATGGAAAAAAGTTTTACGACTTGCGATTTTGCGGCCTTTTGCGGGGAAACAAACAGGCCCTTCATGTGGCAGTGTCGGCACCACACAGCGCTTCAACCACAACATTAAGAAGCCCGCCAACAGTGCTCGATTGGAGATAGGGGTCCGAGATTGATGATGGAAACTTTCAAAAACCGTGTCAGGTTTGAAAGTATCCTCGTTCGACTCCGTGGTGTAGGAATCTGCAGAAGCCTGAATCCTATCGGCAATCTCCTCGTCGGAGCTGGGAGCTAGTCGGGTCACTAGATGGTCTTTCTGATTGACGCCATTAAACAAGTAGCTTGCCCAAGACAGCTGCTTGACTCCCCTCGCCCTCCAAGAGGTTATCTGGCCGCAAATGTGGAAGTGACATAACACCTCCCAGTAAGTCTCGTACACTCGAGGAGACGCTTTCTTCAAAAGATGAAGCTCCTCAGTGGTCGGGAAGTATTCTTCATAAGGAGAGTCCCCCATTACCAGCCCCGAGACTTCGTACAACTCGTGCAGGGTAAGACCCATCTCTCCGACCGGAGTGAAGAATATCCCCGTCAGAGGATTGTAACGCTCCAGGATCCCAAAGAAGTTTTGAGAACTTGGTGGAATACCATACTGCACGGCCCTGACCGCTTGGTACAATTTCACATGCTCCAACAGGCCTCCAAGACCGGCAAGGACGAAGCTCACCATCTTGCCCCACCAATACTTCTCAGTAGAATGGATCCACCCGGGCGAACGAAAGTCGACCGAAAATCACCCCCCACTTTCATGAATGCGTTGAGGAAGGTGGTGCCGAGTTTAGGAGTTTCTCCTACTGGGTGATCGGTCCTCAATAGCCCGGGAAACAGGCCGAGAGCCTCCTTATCATGACCAGCATGATATACCTTCTTGGAGCCTAGGTTGCCGAGAGTAACCTCAGGGACGGGTCGGGAAAGCTCCCATGTCAGTTTTCGAGGGATGGACATGTGCTGGAGATAAGATAGTGGATACATCCTCTCCATGTTCGGAAGAAAGAACCTTCTATCCTCTATCTGACGGAGCCATTTATAATCTCCGTCATGCAAAGAATAGCCGCCCTCGCTAATGCGGTCTCCAAAGAAGAAAGCAGGCTTCTCTATCGGAGCGCGAGCATTCATTGTGAATGCCGCGTCAGTCATAAGCTCCTGAAAGGTTACCCGCGTCAACATTGGAGAGCCTCTCCCTTCGCTCCTTCGACTTGTCGGCAGTTACAGGAGCAGTCCTTTGCAGCACAAAGGTTAAATCACGGTCAGCACCACCTATGTGCCCGAAGTGGCGCCTCTTGGAGAGTGGACTGGAAGAGTGTCGCACTGCATAAGAGAATGACACTTGATCAGAAGTCTAAACGAAAATGATTAAGTTTCTATAATTCAGACGCAGAAGAGATACTGGACGCAGAAATTATCAAAATCCGCGTCCAGACCTGAGGACCATGAGGCCAGCAGGGAGTCTGCGTTTTCAAAATCCAAGACTTATGAAAAATCTCTAAGTACTTGGACTCGGTGCAAGATTCATAAAAACCAGCGTCTGATGTCACAGAACGCAAGAATCAAGTCTGCGTCCGGATCTTTCACAATTAGAAACATTCTAAGTGATGACTCCGGAACGCAAGGCTTACTGGTGCCCTATGTTCAACAAACAAGTACATCATCAAGCGGATAAAAGCGGTAGGGTCATCAAACCGCGCCTTGTTTGTTAACTCAAAGACCGCGTCTGAGAACCAAGCACGGTTTTGAATCCACAATTGGCGGTTCTCCTTCAAAGAAGGGATTTTTAGGGTTATAAGAACTCCATAAACCCCTCTTATGGCGAAGATCAAGCCTGATGGCGTTATACCTGAGATAGGGGCTTCCTGCATGGAGGAACCACCCCTTTGGGCCTCAGTGACGACCGCCTTCGATGATGAAGCAGTTCGCTTGGCCTTGGGTGCCATTACGATCAAGAATCTAATGCTAGACGGAAGAGAAGAGAACAAAAGAGATCCTTTTTCTCAAAACCCTAGCAAAATGCACCCGAAGACGAAAGAGAGACTAATGATGACTCTCTCGATGACTGTTGCCATTTATAGGCACAGCGATTCGCAAAGATACGCGGCGCTTGGCTCGATTGACTCAACGGCGAATCGTCTTTTGACGCGTGGACAGCGCATTTAATACAGCGTGAAGTTCGCACGCCAAAAAGAAGGTGTCCCATCGGCTCCACAGGACACGTGGCAGTGCACTCATGGCATGGCACGGATTCGTACCCAACAGCCGCGCCTCTTCAATGGACGCATCCCTTCAGCACGGCCATAGTTGCGTCCAGAAAGTCGCATCTTTACTCAAAAAAGATGCGTCCCTCTGAAGTTCGCATCCTTCCAATCCGGCCTAGCATCGCGTCTGCCTTGTGGAATATCAGTCGCGTCTTTAAAGCAGTACTATCCCTGCGTCCCAAAAGAGCTGGCGTTCAGTCCTTGCTTCTGCAAATTAGTTTAACAGTACACTGGCACAAGCAGACTACCGTCCACTCCTGGCTTTAAAGTGCACCCACGACAGACTTAAAGCAATCGGGGAGGTTTAGACTGTGCATCTAGACACTCAACACGATCAACTTTGGTGGCTTCAAAGAGTTCCACAGTACACTCACGAAGACCATACCCCAGACAAGATCAAACCCGGAGCATTGACAGTCCAGCCACAAGGATGAGCTCAGATAGAGTCCAAAGTATTTCGAAATCCGTCCCACTTAACTGCGGAATGTCGAAAACTTTGGAGGGGGTTCTGTAGGCTGTCTAAAAATCACTAAAAGATAAGTCATTAAAAAGCAGAATTCCAAGTTCTAGACGCAAAACTAATTTTGGCCATGTCTCAGCCGCTCTAAGGCGCGAGGGTCGAAACCCGCGTCTCAGCGGCACCAAGGCACGAGGGTCGAAACCCGCGTCTCAGCAGCACCAAGGCGCGAGGGTCGAAACCCGCGTCTCAGCAGCACCAAGGCGCGAGGGTCGAAACCCGCGTCTCAGCAGCTCCAAGGCAAGTGGGTTGACACCCGCGTCTCAGTTGTAACCGTCTCGGTTTCGGGGCCAATCACGGCCCACATAACGGGGAAGGTTAGCCCCCATTATGGAGTGTTTTTAGGAGGCACGTACGCCCCCTGAACCCCCTATAAATAGCCCCGTCGCTATGAAGAAGGGGTCGAATCTTTGGTGAAAGGATTTCTGAGAGAAAAGAGAGAGAGTTAAACCCTTCAGAAAACTTGCTGTGTTCAAGTTGCTCTTTGCCTATCTTCTCTTTGAGAGTTTTGGTAGACAGAGCTGAGTTACTCCATCTACCATCAGAAGAGGAGATCCCCGGAAAGTCTCGACGATCACCCGGTCAACGGAGAACAAGATTCACTCTCCACCGCCACTTGAAGAACCCAGCCTTAAACAAAGGGAGGATTCAAGACTCAACATCCTCCCTCCCTTGTAATCGGAATACTGATCTGTTGTAATCTTCTATCCAATCAAAAGAATTTTTACAATCAATCCTCCTTTTTTCGACGCATACATAGTCGACTTGGTAGGTCGACTAGTCGACTTGGCTGAAGCCTGAAACAGAAATTCTGAGATTTAAAACTTGGTCTTTTTGGCTCAAATAAAATCCCATAAAATTACAGAAAATCTACAAAAATAGTTTTATCAATATACTTTGATAAACAAACATGCTTGCACAAAATTAAGGCATGTTACAAATGTTTTGAACTATTTTTGTAACTTGAAAATATTGGTTCAAAATGAAAACTGTATTTTCCAAACTTGGTTTTTCCAAAACTTGTTTTCCCAAAACTTCACCAAATACAAAAATAAGATATTTAAACTTATTTGAAGCATAGAGTGTATGGATATGATCCACTACACAAACATGGTGAAATATCTATGTTTTTGACATTATGCACTAAACATTGTTTTGGTTAAAACATGATACTTGAAACTCCAAAAACCAAAACTATATTTTTCTAAAATAGAAAATCTTTTGTAAAAATAAAACTATCAAGAGTGTGTGTGTATATGATACTTGAGCAATCCACCAACTACTCTATCCTTTACATTTTATCTAAAACATAAAAATCTTATACCTAGACACAAGTCTTGATCTTGAAGTCTTCCCTTGAAGTCTTCTCATCTTCTTGACTTGGTCCAAACACGATCCAAAGAGCTAGACTCCTCTTGAGTACTTGATGTGATCTTGATGCACAAGCTCTTGAATCAAACGGTGCTAGCTCCAAAACATGACTTTAAATCCTTTGTTGAAGCTCCACACCTACTAAGATCTTGATCATGAATCTGTCACTAATTAAACACAAGATCATTAGTAAACATAACTACATGAGTTGATCATCATCAAAACTAGAGTGATGGGCCTTTGGGCCAACAATCTCTCCCTTTTTGATGATGACAAAACTCATGAAGTTATATATGCATGGATTAAAGTAAAGCTTCAAAGAAGCTCCCCCTTAACTCATGCATAACACAAAATAATAAGATATACAATGAATGCTCATAAACATGTATGCAAATCTAGGAGATAAACATGCTAACAAGCATAAAACAAATCAAATTCTTTTTCTCCTATTTGCAAAACAAAACATATATGCATAAACAATCATTTTTCACAAAACATGCATATAAAACTCAAATTCTTCTCCCCCTTTTTGTCAATCATCAACAAAGGGGTTAAAGTAAAAACAAAATTTTTCTCCCCCTTTTTGTCATAAACAAAGAGACCAATAAGGGGTAAACACAATTCAATAAATAGTTATATGCGATATATATTCATGAAGTGGAAGACGCTAAGTTAACTTCCCGACACAATGCATTACATGAAGAAGGATGACAAGCCCCAATTCACATAACACATATTATGCAATGCATAAGAGGAGATGTGAAGCTCCCCCTACACACGTGTATCACATAAAAAGAGTTGTCAAGCTCCTAAATACAAGATACACTCAACATGAATCTATATGTAGAAGAGATGTTAAGCTCTCCTTGCATATAGGAAATACATATCAAAACATTTTTAATTTTTTCTTAAACAAAATTTTTAAAGGTATCCGAGCTTTTTGTAAAACAATCAATTTTTAAGATACCAAATTGAAAATAATAATTATTGTAAATCATATTGATACCAATTGAAATTTAACAAATATGAATTTGAGACATATTGATACCAATAGTAAACATAATGATCAAATATTTTTATTTTTCATCAAAAACTTTGTGCTTTAAAAATGTGAACCAATTGTAAGTTAAGCACATATATATGTATGAAAAGGATAATACCAATTGACATTGAAGACATACATATATAGAAACAAAATATGAGTATATACAAAAATATCAATTTAGATACCAATTGAAAAGATCCAATGATACCAATTGAAAATAACAATGTAAATCATGTATATAACTCATAACCTTCCACCCTTCATATGCTCAAGATAAAGATTTCAATAAGGCTTACAAGGCATACTCGCCCAGCCATCCGCCCAACAAGATAGGAGTTTTCAAAAATAGATTTAAAAATATTTTAGCATTAAAAATTACTACCAAATGAAGAACAATAACTAGTTAAAATAATTTTTAAAAACTAGTTAAAGATCCTTCAAAACATGAAACCAAATCATATGTTTTTCATGAAACATACCAAATACACAAGAATTGACACTCGATCTATGAAGCTCAAAAATATGTTCATGAAACTAAGTCATGCCAAAATAAATAAAGTGTGAGTGTACAAGAATCATATATATAGCATTTTCATGAAAATAGTCATTAAGGCTCAATACTAACACGAATAACATTTTATCAAATAAAACATGAAAATTTATTTTTCTTTAAAACAAACACACTTCTAGGTATATGTATGATTTATCCAATCCTAACAATACACATACATATCCCAAACATAAAAGAGTCTATTAATGATGTTTGCATTAAGGCAAGAGACTCACGGGTATACATGTATATTTATTAGATTTGAATTGAAAGTACATATACATGAAGTAAAAACAAAAAAAATTGGCAAAGCATGTATAAATGAGAGAATCATCAAAACTAGTCTATACATGTGCATAAAGTGAGTACAAATGATCATGAAGTGCAAACATATATAAATCAATTTGTTATTCACTTTTTGTACATGTATAAATACAAGTTTTGATAAAAACTACATTTAAACAAGTATCTACCACATGAAGCACAAAAACACATAAAACATGAACATGCTATGAATATGATAAATGTAAAAAGCATGTACATAAAAAGTAGGAGTTTAGAGATTGTTACCAACTCCAAAGCTCCAAAACATGGTGGTTGTCCACCAAAACTCCTTGATAGCGGTGCATCAAATGTATGTCCTTTTAGTCCATGCAATTGTTGGCCCAAAGGCCTTCCACCCTAGTTTTGATGATGATTAACTCATGTAGTTATGTGTACTAATAATCTTGTGATTTTAGTTCCAGATCATTAATCAAGTATTAGTTGGTAAAAGCTTCCACACATCTTTCACATGTTGATTCAAGAGCCCGAGTGTCAAAGATCATATATAGCACTTGCTCGATGGATCAAGGAGTTTTGGATCGAGTCGGCTTGGAGATTGCGCTCTACAAGAAGACTTCGGTATCATAGTTTAGTTTTGTGTTTAGATCCAAATTGTAAAGATTAGAATAGTATGATAATGCTCAAGTTCACAACACACACGTTTCATGTTTTGAATATTGGTTTTTGGTTTTTCGGTTTTAGGTTTAACCGATCTTGGTTTTCATGAATAGATAGATCAAAACAAGTTTACATGGTTTAATGTATATATGATTTGCTCTATATACATGCATGCTTGATTTCCTAGACAAACTTACTTTGATATACCTATTCATGTGTTTTAAGTTTTGTGTTTTATCAAAACTTATTTTTGGAATTTATGACAAAAACTATGATATATATATGTTTCATGTATATAGGATTATATCCATATACATCATGCTTCAAAATGTTTAAATATCATGTTTTTGTATTTGGAAGAGTTTTGGACAAAACGTATTTTCTATTCAAAATCCAAGTTTTAGAAATACAGTTTTTGGTTTTTGGTAAAAATGATAAGAGACAAAATTAGTTCATATTGATTGATATTTGAGCTAAACTTTTTACCACATGTTTATATATCAATGCAAAGTGATAAAACTATTTTTGGTAATTTTTAGGAGTGTTAAAAGATTTTTCAAAATATTTTCAAAACTATTTTTCTGACCAGTTTTCTGTTCCAGACTTCATCCAGTCGACTAGTCTTCTAACAAGTCGACTTGGGTGGAAGTCGGTCGACCGGGTCGGTCGACCGACGTGCACAAATCTGTGCACGTTTGGCAGACTTTGGACGGTCGACCGTCCCGGTCGACCGGTCTGAGAGCAGAGCTCTCTGTTTGTTTGGGTCGACCGGGGCGGTCGACCGGCAGCTGCCAACGGGCAGAAATTGACCGTTGGACGGTCGACCGGCAGTATATTTCTGGCATTTCTGCTGCCAACGGCTATATTTTTCTGGGTCTATAAATACCCCATTGGAAAGAGTTTTTCTCTAAGATTTTTTGTGCGAGTTTTTCCTTACTCTCTGGTGTTTTCACAGTAATTAAAAGAGGTTTTTGGATTCAAATTGAACAATCTTTTTGGTGTTTTTATTAGGGTTTGAAAAACCAAAGAAAAGGGATTTTGGGAAAAGTTTTTGTTGAACTTCACTATCTTCATTTCTATTATTTCCCAAAGATTTTCTTTGAGTTGCTGGTTTCAAATCCCTTGGTTTTCTCCACACTTGAACAAAAATCTACTATCTTTTCTATAGGATCTTTGTGTGTGGGAAAGAGATTGTTTGTGGTTGTTGTTTAGACCACCAAGTTAAAAACCCAATCTTTGTTTGGCTTTGTGCCTTGGGTTGTATCCCTCAAGTTGTGAGGTGATCCTTGTGTTTGCTTTGTGCTAATCCCTCGGGTTGTGAGGTGATTGTTTGTTGGATTGGAGCTTGCCCCAAGGAGGAGGTTGTTGTTGTAAAGAGAGGAGTTGGGTACTCCTTGTGAGAGTCCTTTGTGGACTAGCTAGTGGATTGGAAATCCTTCGTGTGTCGAAGGCGGGGATGTAGAGCTGGATGCTCGAACCTCGAAACACATCTTGTTGTTTGCGCTTGATTCATTGACTCTCTCTATCTCTCTCTTTACTTTGTGCCTTGCAAATATTCATATTGTGCATTCATTATTGCTTGGCTTGGTTGTGTGTGCATCATTTGTTGATTGCACTTGAGTGTATTGCATTTAGTTTTTAAATTCCGCATTGAGTTGATTAGATTAGTAAAATCACCTATTCACCCCCCTCTAGGTGATCTTTCAATTGGTATCAGAGCTAGTGCTCCTGATATTTAGGTTTAACCACCTAGGAGTGAGATCTTGGTTTGCTAATCTTCATTTGCATTGTTCATTTGCACTCATTTAGTTTGCACTCATGGATAGCCCTCCTATGTTTGACTATATTAGACTTGATGTTTGGAAGGCCAATATGAGTAGCCATTTGAAAAGATTAGGACACCTAGTTTATCAAGCCTCCACTATGAAATCATTCCCTAATAGTAGCAAGCATAAAAAGGCAAATGCATTAGCACTTAGAACACTTTGAGCATCTCTTAGTGAACATCTTTTACCGGTGTTTAATCATTATGACTTGGCTTTTGCAGTTTGGAGCTTATTGATGTCTCCCGAGCTTCCAAGGATTATCAACAAGATGAGGAGATCTAAGAGAGAAAAGTCCGAAGAGCATTGCTTCATGGTCCAAGGGAAAAACTCCCTTGAGGTACAATCGGACACTCAATTAGATGATAGCTCTAGTTCCTATTGCCATGGTTGTTTTGAAGTTCAAACTTTAAATTTGGAACTTGCTCAAAAGCTTGAAAATTTTTTGAAAAAACACAATCTTTTGAAAGAGGACAACCTTATTTTGAAAAATGAATTAAAGGATTTGTGTTCTAATTTTGAATTGATTTTGCAAGAAAACGAAGAGATCACTAGTAAACGTGACTCACTAAGATCTCAACTAGACCTTGCCCTTGATGAGATTGAGATTTTGAAAAACAAAAATGATTGCAATGATGTTGTGAAGCACAATGAGATTTTATCTTCAAAATTGGATTTTACTTTTAAAGATAACCTTTCTTTGAAAAATAAAATTGATTCAATTACAAAAGAATTGGATTTGGTTTTGAAGAAAAATGAATCTTTGAAAATTGAAATTGATTCTCATGTGTGCCATGCTAGTATAGCTTCTTCTTCTTATAGCACACCTATTGCATGCTCCACTTTATCTTCCTCCATTGAAAATGATATAAATATTTTGAAGAAAAGTGTTGAATGTTTGGGCTCCACTTTGAGCCAATGCACATTGAATCATTCACGTTTGGAAACCTTGGCTCGCAAGAAACAAGGTCCATCTTTGCATGCACACCCTTCACGGCATACACATGCTTTCCACGGTCACCACCATCGCACGTATGCTCATGTGTACACATGTACACATTGTGGCCGAAAAGGCCATCTTGCTAGATTTTGTTATGATCGTATCTATCATGAAAATTTAGCAACTAATCTTGTTTGGGTTAGAAAGGATACTAACCCCCGTGGACCCACAAAGAAATGGGTACCAAAGACCACCTCTATACTTTTTGATGTAGGTGGGAGCTCTCGCAAAACGTGAGAGTGTTGGTGCCTTGGAGTGGATGCGTTCCGTGCCTAAAGAGAACCATTTGGATGCTTCGCTCTCAAGGAGATTTGGTGGGAGGACCACCGTGGTTTGGAGAATTAGAGATGCACCTTCATCGATTTTGGTATCATTCTCTAACTCCCATTTTTATTTGCATGCTTTTCATGTTCATCTATTTATAGCATGTCATGGTTTATTGTTCATTATGCCTATGCCATGCTTATTAGATTAGTGTTATACATGTTTGTTACTTGAGCACCCATGTTTTATATGGATCTATATTTAGTGTTCTCACCTTGTTTAAACTAACATGTATGCCCTAGATCTAATGCACATGCATATGCATTATGACCATTTGGATATTTATGATTTTTGTTCTTGTTGAATCATGTTTCATTGTTTCATGATTAGTATGATATATTTGCCATGTTTATTAGACTTATGCTTTACATGATTAGTTGTTGAGACACCCATGTTTAGTATGGACCCATATTTTGTGTTCTCTTTATGTTTTAGCTATCATGTTTATCATAGGTTTAATGCACATGTCTTTGTCATGCAAATCATATGGTTGACTATGACTTTTTGTTTTAATGATTCATGTTTTGATAATTAACATGTATTGTAATAGCTAAACAATAGTGATGTGTTGTATGATTTCTAATTTTGCCACATGTTTTGATGTTTATAGGCTATTATGTATTTCTTGATTCTAATAACATGTGGATGTTCTTCATGATCATTTTTATGTCTTTCATGTTGATTCATATCCCGTTTTGTGCTTAATGATTTGATTACTTGTTTAGATGTTGATTTTCATTAAGACTAGAATTTATACTTGTACATGTAGTGGGACACAAATAAATATTTATATATGTTTGGGCTTGATTGTTTATTTGTACCCATTAAATGTGCTAGTATAGCCTAGTTTTGATGATTCATACATTTTAAACTTGTATTCCTATTTTGGAGTTATTTTATGTGTATGAGTTTTCATTTCATGTATATGTTTATTTTGCAAACCTTAAGATATACATGTATACCCTTTGAGTCATTTGCCTTTCATGCAAATCTATATATATGGACTCAATTGTGTTTAGGGATATGTATGTACACTTATTGTGTTGGCAATTCATACATATACCTTGAAATGAAATTAGTTTTGGTGAAATTTATTTTTTCTTGATTTCGTGTTTATTTGTTTAACTTCATGTATATGTGTATCTTGTCCAAACTATTGATTATACATGTACATCCTTGAGCCACGTGCCTTCATGCATATACTTTTGAGGACTCATTGTGTTTAGGATATGTATGTATACTTTAGTTTGTACATGACATACATATGCCTTGAAGTTTAAGTCGTTTGGATGAATTTCATGTTTTCAAGGAATTTCATATGAGCTTAATTGAATATTTTCATGTTAATATGTGTCACATTTTACTTATACACTCACTTTATTAGTTTTACTCATGATTTGTATTCATGAGACTATGATATGGATTTTGAGTGTTTAGTGATCATGTGATTTACATGTGTTTTATGAAAAACAATTTTGTTTTATTCCTTGCTTGACGGATTTCATACTAGTTTTAAAAGTTTTTCCTATAACTAGTTCGTATTCTTCACTATGGTAGAGATTTTCAAACATACTACATTTTCAAATCTATTTTTGAAAACCCCTACCCTCTATGGGAGGATGGATGGGAGATCATGTTCATGTATGCCTTATATTGAAAATCATTTAAAACTTGAACCATGATTGGGAGGTATAGTAATATGAAGTATACATTTGATCTTATTGTTATTTCAATTGGTATCATTGAATTCTTTCAATTGGTATCAATCTTGACATTTCTTGTATACTCATATATATTTTGTATGTATGTATGCTTTCATTCCAAGAATATTAATTTCTATTGGTATCTATTTTTCATACATATATATGTGTTATTTGTGCTTATTATATCCCTATATCTTTAAGCACAAAATCTTGTTTATGCTAGTGCTTGAGCTTTAATTTTGTTTCAATTGATTACTTTTAAATTGGTATCAAGCCTATGCATCATTTTAGTTGGTATTTCATAAAGGGGGAGAAAATTTGATTTTGTCTTTCAATTGGTGATTTCTCAATTGATATTTGATTCCCACTCCCTTACTTTATGATTGAAAATTTCAAATTGGTATCATATGTTTAAAATGAAAATGATTTACAATTGGTATCAAAATATGTGTGTTTAGACATTCAAGATTTATTAAGTTTATTTTCAATTGATATCAAGATGTTTCATGTGTTTTTGCTTAAAATTGGTATCAATATTTTTGTTTGTTTCCTTTCAATTGGTATCAAGATGCTATTCTTTGACATATTTTCAATTGGTACCTCTAATTGACTTTGTTTTTGTTTTAGACAAAAAGGAAAATCTTATTTTTTATTGATTCATTGTTTCGAACAAAAAGGGGGAGAAATATTTATTGATTTTTCAATTGATTTGGCTTTCCTTTTACCCCTTATTGAAAAGAGAGAAGATTTTGTTTTGTTTTGATTTTTACCCCTTTGTTGATGATTGACAAAAAGGGGGAGAAGAATTTGAGTTTATATATGCATGTTTATGTTTTGCATATATTAAGTTTAATTTAGTTTAATTTTAATTGATATCTAAAGCATGTTTTGTAATTGGATGTTTTGTAATTGGTATCTAGAGTGTAATTGGTATCTAGAGCATGTTTTGTTTTAAACATTTCATTGGAATTGGTATCTAGAGCATATTTTGTGTTTGAACATTTCATTGGTATCTAGAACCCTTTATTGTTTATGCATAGATATGCATGTTTCATGATTCATGTTAAGAGCCTTCATTGCACATTCATTATGTTTATTTGGTTATGCATGAGTTAAGGGGGAGATTCTTTGAAGCTTAATTTTAATCCATGCATATATAACTCCATGAGTTTTGTCATCATCAAAAAGGGGGAGATTGTTGGCCCAAAGGCCTTCCACCCTAGTTTTGATGATGATTAACTCATGTAGTTATGTGTACTAATAATCTTGTGATTTTAGTTTCAGATCATTAATCAAGTTATTAGTTGGTGAAAGCTTCCACACATCTTTCATATGTTGATTCAAGAGCCCGAGCGTCAAAGATTATATATAGCACTTGCTCGATGGATCAAGGAGTTTTGGATCGAGTCGGCTTGGAGATTGCGCTCTACAAGAAGACTTCGGTATCATAGTTTAGTTTTGTGTTTAGATCCAAATTGTAAAGATTAGAATAGTATGATAATGCTCAAGTTCACAACACACACGTTTCATGTTTTGAATATTGGTTTTTGATTTTTGGTTTTAGGTTTAACCGATCTTGGTTTTCATGAATAGATAGATCAAAACAAGTTTACATGGTTTAATGTATATATGATTTGCTCTATATACATGCATGCTTGATTTCCTAGACAAACTTACTTTAATATACCTATTCATGTGTTTTAAGTTTTGTGTTTTATCAAAACTTATTTTTGGAATTTATGACAAAAACTATGATATATATATGTTTCATGTATATAGGATTATATCCATATACATCATGCTTCAAAATGTTTAAATATCATGTTTTTGTATTTGGAAGAGTTTTGGACAAAACGTATTTTCTATTCAAAATCCAAGTTTAGAAAATACAGTTTTTGGTTTTTGGTAAAAATGATAAGAGACAAAATTAGTTCATATTGATTGATATTTGAGCTAAACTTTTTACCACATGTTTATATATCAATGCAAAGTGATAAAACTATTTTTGGTGATTTTTAGGAGTGTTAAAAGATTTTTCAAAATATTTTCAAAACTGTTTTTCTGACCAGTTTTCTGTTCCAGACTTCATCCAGTCGACTAGTCTTCTGACAAGTCGACTTGGGTGGAAGTCGGTCGACCGGGTCGGTCGACCGACGTGCACAAATCTGTGCACGTTTGGCAGACTTTGGACGGTCGACCGTCCCGGTCGACCGGTCTGAGAGCAGAGCTCTATGTTTGTTTGGGTCGACCGGGGCGGTCGACCGGCAGCTGCCAACGGGCAGAAATTGACCATTGGACGGTCGACCGGCAGTGTATTTCTGGCATTTCTGCTGCAAACGGCTATATTTTTCTGGGGTCTATAAATACCCCATTGGAAAGAGTTTTCTCTAAGATTTTTTGTGCGAATTTTTCCTTACTCTCTGGTGTTTTCACAGCAATTAAAAGAGGTTTTTGGATTCAAATTGAACAATCTTTTTGGTGTTTTATTAGGGTTTGAAAAACCAAAGAAAAGGGATTTTGGGAAAAGTTTTTGTTTGAACTTCACTATCTTCATTTCTATATTTCCCAAAGATTTTCTTTGAGTTGCTGGTTTCAAATCCCTTGGTTTTCTCCACACTTAAGCAAAAATCTACTATCTTTTCTATAGGATCTTTGTGTGTGGGAAAGAGATTGTTTGTGGTTGTTGTTTAGACCACCAAGTTAAAAACCCAATCTTTGTTTGGCTTTGTGCCTTGGGTTGTATCCCTCAAGTTGTGAGGTGATCCTTGTGTTTGCTTTGTGCTAATCCCTCGGGTTGTGAGGTGATTGTTTGTTGGATTGGAGCTTGCCTCAAGGAGGAGGTTGTTGTTGTAAAGAGAGGAGTTGGGTACTCCTTGTGAGAGTCCTTTGTGGACTAGCTAGTGGATTGGAAATCCTTCGTGTGTCGAAGGCGGGGATGTAGAGCTGGGTGCTCGAACCTCGAAACACATCTTGTTGTTTGCGCTTGATCCATTGACTCTCTCTCTCCATCTCTCTCTTTACTTTGTGCTTTGCAAATATTCATATTGTGCATTCATTATTGCTTGGCTTGGTTGTGTGTGCATCATTTGTTGATTGCACTTGAGTGTATTGCATTTAGTTTTTAAATTCCGCATTGAGTTGACTAGATTAGCAAAATCACCTATTCACCCCCCTCTAGGTGATCTTTCGCAACCACCACCAAGGCACCAAATCTCTCACGTCTTGTGAGAGCCCTCACCTACATCAAAAACAAAAGGTGGGGATTTTGGTACCCATATTTTCTTGGGTCCTTTGGGGTAGTCTTGTAAGGAACCCAAAAATTTTTATTATTAGCAAAATTAATATGTTGCAACTTATCAAAACAAAATTTTGCTAAATGGCCTTTGCGGCCACAATGTGTACATTTGTACACCTTAGGATGCATATGAGTGTGTGTGTGGTCATGGCGTGCAAAGTGTGCATATGCATGATGATGATGTGCATGAACATGTGGAGTTTGCTTCTTTGAAAACAAAGACTCCAACCTAGAATAATTAAATGCACATGAGCTCAAGGTAGAGCTCAAACTATCAATTTTATTTTTCAAAAATTCAATCTCACTATCATCAATGGTGGCATGTAAGGAAAGGTGAGATATAGAATCATTTTTCTTCTTCTTTTGAAAAACATTTTCTTTTTCTTTTTCAAACATTTTTCTTTTCAAAGAAGTGTTTTCATTTAAAACAATTTCTTTTTGTTTTTCCACCAACACAATTTTATTTTTCAAACAAGTGTTTCCTTCACAAAGATCACTTAATTTTGAAAACAAGGAAACATTCTCATTTTTCAAATCTTCTTTTTCTTTTTCTAAACATGCAATTTTATTTTTAAATGAATCATTTTCATTAAGCATGCAATCAAACTTCTTTTTCAAAATTTTAATGTCTTTTCTAAGCATGTCATATTTCTCTAATAGTTGTTGACAAAATGAAGCAAGTTCATCATATGACATGTCATCATCTTCTACCTCGGATTCGGTAGTTACCTCAAGGGGGTTATCCCCTTGGACCATATAGCATGCGTTGGAGGTGTCGCTTCCAACGTCCGAATCGCTCCCGGCATAATATAGATCCTTTTCGCCAAGGGAGGTGATGATGCTCCAAACTATAAAAACCGATTCAATATTAGAAACCCTAGATAAATAATCATCATTTAGGGTAGATTTTAGAGCATGAAGGGCTTTTGCATTAGCCTCAATATACTTGCTATTATTAACATATGATTCATTAGTGGTAGCAAGATAAACATGAATGCCTAGGGCCTTGAGGTACAAAGACATCTTAACCTTCCAAATTTGGATGTTAAGAATGTCAAACACGGGTGGTGACATGAAATCCATGGTGTGTGTACAAATATTGTGATTAGCCTAAAATAGAGGATCTTTAACTCTAGATTGTAAGACCCAAATCAAGAGCACTTGACTCTGATACCAATTGTAAGTTCACCTAGAGGGGGGTGAATAGGTGATGGCTAATCTAATGGTCACTTAATGCCAAATGATGCGGAATTAAAAACTATTATGACCAAATAAAACTTATTACACTAAACACCAAGTATAACACAAGAGTGTTGCCGAATTCCCCGTGAAGGGCTCTGGACAAACTCCTCTAAATTCCCCATGAATGGGTTGAGGTGCCGCGTTGGCTCTCTTGGTTGAATACAAGTGTTAGCAAACAAACCCAAGCAAGTATATCAATATGAGCACACAAGTATATCAAGCATATAAAGATTAACACAATAATTGAATGCAAGATATAAACAAGTAAGGGAGAGAGAGAAAGAGAAATCGCAAACACAAGGGATTTGTTTCGAGGTTCGAGCACACTTGCTCAACATCCCCGCCTTCGACACACGAAGGATTTCCACTATAATCGATCCCACCAGATCACTCGGTGCCGCAACACCTACAACGAGTTCCCACTAGAACTCCTTGGACTCTCTCTAGTCCGTACACACCGCAAGCCCACCGGCTCGCCGAGGCCGCACCTCAAACAAAGAGTTCGCACGCGAACCCGAAACACCAAGTCCACACTAGGACCCGAAACAATGCGAACATACACGTCCGCCTCCTCAAAGAAACAAAGAAAAGATCTTTGGTGATCACAACACTTTGATCACCTAAAACAATCTCACTACAACACTTCTATAGGATGAGTATGTCTATGGATAGTTCAAGTGTTTGTGTGAGAAAACAAGGAAAGAGATGGTGGAGGAAAACTCAAAGAAATCTCTTTTAACACTCTCTAAATAAAACTCCCCTTTTGATTGGAAGTATTAGCTCTCAATTTAGTGGAGAAAACTCTTTTAATGAAGTGGGAAAAACTGACTCAAAGTCCACTAAAAATCTTGTTGAAAAACAATGCCCAAACCCCCAAATTTATAGGCTGTCGAAAACTAGCCGTTGGGGTTCTGTCAGACCTGTCGGTCGACCGCCCGATCGACTGCCAACGGTCAAGAATCCGACCGTTGGAGCCTCCGGTCGACCGCCCGGTCGACCGAAAAGAACAGAGAGCACTGCTCTCAGTTTCGGTCGACTGGGTGGGTCGACCGACCATCTGCCAGGTCAAGGTGTGCGCGTCCGTGCACGTCTGTCAACCGAGCCGGTCGACCGACTTCAGCCCTAGTCGACTTGGTAGGTCGACTTGGCTAAAGCCTGAAACAGAAATTCTGGGATTTAAAACTTGGTCTTTTGGCTCAAATAAAATCCCATAAAATCACAGAAAATCTACAAAAATAGTTTTACCAATATACTTTGATAAACAAACATGCTTGCACAAAATCAAGGCATGTTACAAATATTTTGAACTATTTTTGTAACTTGGAAATATTGGTTCAAAATGAAAACTGTATTTTCCAAACTTGATTTTTCCAAAACTTGTTTTTCCAAAACTTCACCAAATACAAAAATAAGATATTTAAACATATTTGAAGCATAGAGTGTATGGATATGATCCACTACACAAACATGGTGAAATATCTATGTTTTTGACATTATGCACTAAACATTGTTTTGGTTAAAACATGATACTTGAAACTCAAAAACCAAAACTATATTTTTCTAAAATAGAAAATCTTTTGTAAAAACAAAACTATCAAGAGTGTGTGTGTATATGATACTTGAGCAATCCACCAACTACTCTATCCTTTACATTTTATCTAAAATATAAAAATCTTATACCTAGACACAAGTCTTGATCTTGAAGTCTTTCCTTGAAGTCTTCTCATCTTCTTGACTTGGTCCAAACACGATCCAAAGAGGTAGACTCCTCTTGAGTACTTGATGTGATCTTGATGCACAAGCTCTTGAATCAAACGGTGCTAGCTCCAAAACATGACTTTAAATCCTTTGTTAAAGCTCCACACCTACTAAGATCTTGATCATGAATCTGTCACTAATTAAATACAAGATCATTAGTAAACATAACTACATGAGTTGATCATCATCAAAACTAGAGTGATGGGCCTTTGGGCCAACAATATATTTGTTTCATGTATATTGGATTTCTATCCATATGCATCATACTTCAAAGTGTTTAAATATCATGTTTTTGTATTTGGAAGAGTTTTGGACAAAACGTATTTTCTGTTGAAAAATCCAAGTTTGATAAAATACAAGTTTTAGTTTTTGATAAAATTTTCAAGACACAAAAATGATTCCAAATGTTTTATATTGTCTTGAAATCTTTATCACAAGTTTGTATTTCAATATGAAATGTTAAAACAAGTTTATTGGAGTTTTTAGTTAAGATAAAAGAATTTTTATCAATATTTTATCTGTTGTTTCTGACCCCGAACTGGCTGACAGGCCAGGTCGGTTGATTGAGATACAACCTGCACTCAAAATAATGAAGTTTAGATTTAAAAGTGAAGATGTACGAGGTGCTCAATTCTAATCTGCGGTAGCAATGGCTATGCGGGTCGTGATCCTCAGGGAGGGACTAGCGATGGAAGCTTTTAAGTAAGTTATCTCTTTTTTATTTATTTTGTTATTTACAATGGTATTTACAATGAAGTGGAAGAAAAGAATTTAGAAAGATGTGGAAGATGTGGATCTATACTAAAATTAGAAAGAAAACTATAACACATACATACCTCTTCAACCTGCTTACCTTTGATCTGTTGCAACTACTTACCTTGTCTTGGAAGGCGTTCAAGTATGGCGTATAGGATCGTCCACCTTCGCGATCTACACTATGAAAAGAAAAGACAAACTAAAGAGAAGGCTTGTTCATCTCCATAGGCCATCAAAGGCACTTCTTCGGCTAGGTAGTCTCGAAGCAATCAGATCTCACGGTTTACAAGTCATCAGAGAAAGAAACAATGACATAAAACAAAATAGAAGAACAACGATAGAACAAAAATAGAGACACAATAAAACAAGAATAAAATAAAAAGAACAAAGACAAACCTCGAGTCGATTCAATTAACAATAGAGGAAAAGTAAAACTTACACCGCTGTCACCTCAGTACAAGTATGAACTCCTTCCTCCATGAAAGCATCCTCTCCTCTCCGTTACAAAAATTACAAAAGAAAACGAAAATAAAAACCTAACCTAGATTACAAGTTAGCCTAAAACCCTAGATTTTTGCTCTGTATTGTCTGTATGCCTTTCTGTTGCGTCTGCAGGGGTATTTATAGGTGGAGAAGGAGGTAGAGTCCAGATCGAATTCCTCCACGAAAACTGGTCCCCGGATAAGACTGGATTGCCGCGGAAACGCGGCTTGGGCCGCGTTTCCACGGCCATGCAGTGGCGGCTGGCCACGCGCTTTGGCGCGTGGCCTCCCCTGGTCCGTCCATCTGGGCGTTTCCTTCTGGAAGCTGCATCCCGACTCTTGATTTTGAATTCTTGGGATAACTTGGGAAGCAAGTTACCCTAGATTCAAATCTCTTCAAAAATGAACTTCATCCTTGCACTCTCTTTCTTTGGCTTTTATCCTCATCCTGCAAGTATTTAGGGTTGGATAGAAGTCTATCCTTCCCTCTTCTTTTAGAATTTGCAATTATTGCCCTTGGTATTTGCACTTTTGCACTTGGGCTTGGACTTGGGCTTGGATATGTGCTTTGGGCTTCTTTTGAGGCTTTATTCCTTTATTTTTATTTCTCAAGGCCTGCACACAATAAATAATAAAATATTAGTAAATGTGCAGAATTATATGAATAAATATGAAAATGTGATGGTAAATGTAATGATAAAAATGCACTTTTCACTACCAATCACACCCCCACACTTATCTTTTTGCTCGTCCTCGAGTAAAATCAAAAAGAAAAGAAAAATTAATCTATCTAACTCACTTTCATAGGAATCACGGTTGCACTTAGCACGTGCAACAAGCCGTTAAACCCCTAGGTTACCCTAGAGGACGAGTGTTGTCTCGTGAGGGTTTTCAGCGGATTACACCCACAAAATCCATAAAAAGGAAAAATATTTGAAATACGTTTGAAAAGACTAAGTAGTCTATAAGTTTTAGGATTATTATTTTTATTCATTCTTAGACTTAGTCTTTATAAAGTAAATTGTTTTCATTTTAAGTAAAGATTAAAATTGAATTTTGTATAGTCTTTTTCGTTACCAAAAATCATATGCATATTTATGATTTTTACTAGGAATTCCTTAACTTGGACTCTCATGCCTCTTTATTATATATTTATTATTTTTTTCTTTTTTTTTATAATAATATGTATAACTCATCTTATTTTCTTTCGTGTAAGTATGAAGGCTTCTTGAGGCCCTCATACCTAACTAATTGACTATTTGATGTGTTAGTACATATAAAAGTAATTTTTCTTAGTTTCCTTAGGCTTTCTAATTCACCTATGTAGCGAACTTAAAGTCGGTGGCTCCCAAACCAGTCGGCTTTAGGGCACCAGGTGAGAAAACACCCTACGGACTCAAATTCGAGTGAACTAGGCCACAAAACTAAGGATGTTTATTTATAAACTCACCTTTAGGCGTGAATACTTATGCTTCTTGAGGCACATGTATCCAGCTTAATTAGTGATTTTTTTTTATATAAGGCATAAGGGTTTTTGTCTTAGAATCCTAGATATGCATTAGGTATGCATATTTCATTAAGGTAAAAATTAATGCTAATTAATTATTCAATTTCTCCTCCTATACCTAAAAATTCAACAATTTATTTATTTTGACCAAGTTTTTAGAAATCCTAATCATGATTTTCCTAATTTTTAAGACTAACTTAGATTTCTTTCAAAAGATAAGTCAAAATATTGTCCTTTTTTTTATTAGCAAATTTTTGTTAGTTTCTACCTTGTTAGTATGTTAGTAAAGCCTCCCCCCACACTTATCTCATGCATTGTCCTCAATGTATGAATGAATGCATATATGCATGAAAAAGAAGAAAGGGAAGGCAGATGTTACCTTAAGGTGGTGGTTCCGGTGGTGGTCTAATTGGGCCAAGCGTTGCTACCCAATCAAGATAATATAATATTTGGTGGAACCCACCAGAAATTTCCTTACATAACCCACTAAAATGTATGTATAATTATTTTTTAAAATTTCCACCCCATCAAATGTCCAAATTTCATAATGAATTTCAGAGTCAATTGTGTCAACCTCCTTGTCCCAAAATGGAGTATGAAAAGATGGAATGATTGACTTGGACGTCATAGGTACGGGAATAAATACCGACTCAGGAAAGAAACTTAAATCAAGTAAGGGTTCAGGAGTCGGGCTAGGTTCAGGAAGTGGGTCCAAATCAATAAGTTGAAATTCAAGTCCACAATCATCTTCCCACAATGGAATGTGACTTAATATTGGTGATTCAAGTTCAGGAATGATAGGTGTGGGAATCAAAACTGACTCTAAAATATTACCTAAGTCGGGTAACAAAACAGGAGTCAATAATGATTCAGGAATTTGAACTTGATCATAGATTTGAGAATCTAGGTCACATATCTCATTAGGTTCAATGTTATAAAAATGAGAACTGGCCAATTTATCCATGGGACTTTCAAAGTTATAAAATTGGTCAAGTTCAATATGATCATCAAAAATGGGTGATTCAATTTCATGATGAATTGGAACAGGATCCAATGTTGACTCAGGAAAAGTGAAATCAGGTGGAGAACCGGAGTCATTATTGAATCAGGAAGTAGAATTGAATCACCAAGTGGGAGATCATAATCATATTCATGCTCAAGTTCTATTTCAGGAAAGGAAAAACTTGCCAAACTATCAAAAATTGGAGTTTCAGCAAGTTCAAATGAGGGTATTGAAGTAGAATCTTGTTGTCCAAAGCAACGTGGTTCGTCGGCTCTAACAGAATGATTAGCGATATCAGAAGTGGCCGGACGGTGAGAACGTAAAAATTGAACCATCAGATCTATTTCATGATCTCGAGCTAATCTAGCCTGAGTCATGGCCTCAAGCATCTTTTCATAGTCGATTGGTGCATCATTTTGTGATTGGACTTGAAAAGATGAAGTGTCGTTGTGACACTCGTGATGGAATTGTGAGTCTGTGGACTCACGCATCATCATATCTAAGATTGATGGCAATTGTTGCTTGGACTCATGCATACTTATCATTTTCAAGATAGATGGTTTTCTATTCTGAATGGGTGGATCTGAGTATGAATCTTGGGAATATTGTGGACAAGGTGGATACGGAGGACAAGTTGGTTGAACATTGGACTCGGGGGACGCGAAACCCCATGAGCTCTGTGAAGAGTTGAAAGTGGTATGAAAATTATGGTCATGTGATGGGGGGCATGGGTTATAGTCATTCGAATAAGACCATTCCGGCACACTAGGTTGGTCAAAATTATGATATGCCGGGTTGGTAATATCCAAAAAAGAGGATGGTGTGTAATATGGATTAAAATTGGAAAAATTATTATTATATGCCATATCACACAAACACAAACAAAAGAAAAAGAAAACAAACAAATAATCAAACAAAAAAATTCTAACATAAGTTAGGGTAGACCTATGACCTAGACGACTCCTAACTGGTTAGACTGTCCACGGGAGGTAGGGTGTAGACTTTGACCACAAGTTAATTAGCTAGGTCAGGGCAAGATTGGTGGGAGGTTTTCCGTCAAAGACGTTCCTTAATTAAATAACCACCAATCTTCGGGCTTTCGGCCCTCAATCCCCTTCCTAGACACTGATTTGGCAGGAGTCAAATTCCAACACTGTTCCCCCTTAGCATAATCTCCTAATTAAGTCCGACATGTCCCTAGGTCCAACGTCTACTTATTTTTAGTTAGGCTTGGGTTAGTGAGTGCTTGGAATATGATTTTTTGGCTAAGGAAGGGTGATTAAATCCCCACCTTATCTTGTTTATGGGTTAGTTCCCTTAAGATAAGTTTGTGCAAGTGTACAAGATATGTAAATAAGATTCACTCAAAGCAATGAAAATCAACCAAGAGATGAGTCCTATTCTACATGCAATGCGAACGTACCTTGCTCCAGCACTCTTCAACAGTAAAATAAAGTAATTGAAAAGACACGTGCCTAAAATGCAAACGCCTAATCAATTTATTATCTTTTTCAACAAATATTTTACTGTTGATTAATTAGCAATTTACAGGTATATCACAGAATAAATTGGAACAGAGCAGTAAACTAGATTTTATATATTCAGTAACCTGCAGAAAACTCTGTCAGTAATTCACTACTAAGGCCGCAGAAACGCGGCTATTGTCGCGGATCCGCGGCACTGTAGTAGGCTCTGTTGCTCTGCCTTCGAGGGCAGAGGCACAGAGTTGCTATGTGTCCTTGCTGCTTGTTATTTTTCCTGTTCTCCAAACCTGCAAACAGAAAGAATAAAAGAATTAGTTATTTTTTATTAGAGAAAAACTTACCGTCACTCCCGGCAACGGCGCCAAAATTTTGATTGAGATACAACCTGCACACAAAATAATGAAGTTTAGATTTAAAAGTGAAGATGTGCGAGGTGCTCAATTCTAATCCGTGGTAGCAATGGCTATGCGGGTCGTGATCCTCAGGGAGGGACTAGCGATGGAAGCTTTTAAGTAAGTTATCTCTTTTTATTTATTTTGTTATTTACAATGGTATTTACAATGAGGTGGAAGAAAAGAATTTAGAAAGATGTGGAAGATGTGGATCTATACTAAAATTAGAAAGAAAACTATAACACATACATACCTCTTCAACCTGCTTACCTTTGATCTGTTGCAACTACTTACCTTGTCTTGGAAGGCATTCAAGTATGGCGTATTGGATCGTCCACCTTCGCGATCTACACTATGAAAAGAAAAGACAAACTAAAGAGAAGGCTTGTTCATCTCCATAGGCCATCAAGGGCACTTCTTCGGCTAGGCAGTCTCGAAGCAATCAGATCTCACGGTTTGCAAGTCATCAGAGAAAGAAACAATGACATAAAACAAAAATAGAAGAACAACGATAGAACAAAAATAGAGACACAATAAAACAAGAATAAAATAAAAAGAGCAAAGATAAACCTCGAGTCGATTCAATTAACAATAGAGGAAAAGTAAAACTTACACCGCTGTCACCTCAGTACAAGTATGAACTCCTTCCTCCATGAAAGCATCCTCTCCTCTCCGTTACAAAAATTACAAAAGAAAATGAAAATAAAAACCTAACCTAGATTACAAGTTAGCCTAAAACCCTAGATTTTTGCTCTGTATTTTCTGTACGCCTTTCTGTTGCGTCTACAGGGGTATTTATAGGTGCAGAAGGAGGTAGAGTCCAGATCGAATTCCTCCACGAAAACTGGTCCCCGGATAAGACTGGATTGCCGCGGAAACGCGGCTTGGGCCGCGTTTCCGCGGCCATGCAGTGGCGGCTGGCCACGCGCTTTGGCGTGTGGCCTCCCCTGGTCCGTCCATCTGGGCGTTTCCTTCTGGAAGCTGCATCCCGACTCTTGATTTTGAATTCTTGGGATAACTTGGGAAGCAAGTTACTCTAGATTCAAATCTCTTCAAAAATGAACTTCATCCTTGCACTCTCTTTCTTTGGCTTTTATCCTTATCCTGCAAGTATTTAGGGTGGATAGAAGTCTATCCTTCCCTCTTCTTTTAGAATTTGCAACTATTGCCCTTGGTATTTGCACTTTTGCACTTGGGCTTGGACTTGGGCTTGGATATGGGCTTTTGGGCTTCTTTTGAGGCTTTATTCCTTCATTTTTATTTCTCAAGGCCTGCACACAATAAATAATAAAATATTAGTAAATGTGCAGAATTATATGAATAAATATGAAAATGTGATGGTAAATGTAATGATAAAAATGCACTTTTCACTACCAATCATCGATCGACCGCTCGGTCGACCGACGTGCACAGAGCTGTGCACGTCTGGCAGCCCAGTGGTCCAGTCGACCGGGCGGTCGACCGGAACTGAGAGCAGTGCTCTCTGTTCTCTTCGTCGACCGGGCGGTCGACCGGCAGGTGCCTGCGGTCAAATCCGACCGTTGGCCGGTCGACCGGTAGTTCTGTTTTGGCAGAAATTGCTGCCAACGGCTATATTTTTTTGGGGGCTATATATACCCCATTAATGGCCAGTTTTCTCTAAGTTTTGAAGAGCTAATTTTTTCCTACTCTCCAGTGTTTTCACAGCAATCAAAAGAAGTTTTTGGACTTAAATTGAACAATCTATTTGGTGTTTTTGGCTAGGGTTTGGAAAATCAAAGAAAAGGATTTTTGGGAAAAGAGTTTTGATTCAACTTCTATCTCTTGATTTTAGTTTTTCCCAAGGATTTTCTTTGTGATTTTGATTTTCATTCCATTGGTTTTCTCCACACTTGAGCTACATCTACTAACTCATTCTATAGGATCTTTGTGTGGGAGAAGAAATTGTTTGTGGTTGTTTGTTAGACCACCAAGTTATAAACCCTATCTTTTCTTGGCTTTGTGCCTTTGGGTTGTATCCCTCAAGTTGTGAGGTGATCCTTGTGTTGCTTTGTGCTAATCCCTCAAGTTGTGAGGTGATTGTTTGTTGGCTTGGAGTTGTGCCTCAAGGAGGAGGTTGTGTTTGTAAGGAGAGGAGTTGGGTACTCCTTGTAATTGTTATTGCCCCAAATCCTCGGTGGAGGTTCCCTTTGTGGGAGTCCTTTGTGGACAAGCTAGTGGACTTTAAATCCTTCTGGGTGAAGGCGGGGATGTAGAGCTGGGTGCTCGAACCTCGTAACATATCTTGTTGTTTGCGCTTGATCCCTTGACTCTTACTCTATCTCTCTCTCTCTTTACTTTGTGCCTTGCATCATATCACATTGATCATTCATACTTATATGCTTGGCTTGGTTGTGTGCATCACTTGTTGATTGCATATTGTGTAATTGCAATTAGTTTTTAAATTTCACATTTAGTTCAATAGATTAGCATTATCACCTATTCACCCCCCCTCTTGGTGATTTCAATTGGTATCAGAGCCTACGCTCCTGATATTTAGGTTTAACCACCTAGGAGTGAGATCTTGGTTTGCTAATCTTCATTTGCATTGTTCATTTTGCACGCATATAGTTGCACTCATGGATAGCCCTCCTATGTTTGACTTTTTTAGACTTGATATTTGGAAGGCCAATATGAGTTGTCATTTAAAAAGCCTAGGACATCTAGTTTATCAAGCCACTACAAATGAATCTTACCCAAATCATAGCAAGCATAAAAAGGCAAAATGTATTAGCACTTAAAACACTTAGAGCATCTCTTAATGAAGATCTTTTACCGGTGTTTGATCATTATGATTCGGCTTTTGCAGTTTGGAGCATATTGACTTCTCCCGAGCTTCCAATGATTATCAACAAGTGTAGGAGATCTAGGAGAGACAAATCCGACGAGCATTGCCTCATGGTCCAAGAGAAAGACTCCCTTGAGGTATGACTGAGATTTCCTGCTCACAAAATGTAGTATTTTAGTTTTAAGAATAGGATGTGCAAGTTCTCAATTCTAATCCGCGGTAGCAAGGCTATGCTGGTCGTGATCCTCAGGGAGGGACTGCGATGGAAGCGTTAAGCAAGTTTCTCTAAAGTTTTTATTTTTATTAGTTAAGTTAGAAAGGAAGTCGTATTTACAATGGGTCGGCAAATAAAGAATTAGGAGAAGTTGTGATTTAATCTAAAAAGAAAAGAAAAGAAAAAGAAAACTTACCTCTTCAGTCTGCTTACCGTTTGAACCGTTGCGATGATTTACCTTTTCTTGGAAGGCGTACAAGCATGGCGTATAGGATCGTCCGCCTTCCTAACTATGAAATAAAAGCAACTTTGAAGACCTGTTCATCGCCATAGGCCATCAAGGGCTCTTCCTCGGCTAGGTATTCTCGAAGCAGTTGGTTCTCATGGTGGGCAAGACATTAGAGAACAAATAGAAGGAAGTAAATACTGAGATACACAAGATTAAATAAGAAGAAAAGAAAATAAAACAATACAAAAATAAAAGCAAACCTCGATTTGATTATTAAACAATGGTGGAAAAATAGAACTTACACCGACTGTCACCATCAGTACAAGTAGATCCCTTCCTCCATGAATACATCATCTCCTCTCAGTTTTTACAAAAAGAAAATAGAAATTTACAATGGAGGAAATAAAATCTAACCTAGAAGAAAAACCTAAAAACCCTAGCTTTTTGGCCCTTTGCTGGACGCTGGACCACTCTGTACGTTGCACTGCAGGGGGTATTTATAGGTGCAGAAGGCCGAGGTGTCCTGGATAAAGTTGCCCACGAAAATTGGTTTCTGGATAAGCTCAAAGTGCCGCAAAATTGCGGCTTTTGCCGCAATTCTGCGGCAAAAGTATGACGTCTGGCCACGCGCTTTGGCGCGTGGCCTCTCCTGGTCCGTCCATGTGGGCGCCTGCTTCTGGAAGTATGATCCTGGCTCTTCATATTGGGATTTCGAGATAACTTGATAATCAAGTTACCTAGATTTTGAATTCTCCCAATTTCTTTTAAACGAATTTCCTTATCTCTGCACTCTTTTCATTCTCATCTGCAAGAGTTTAAGGTTGGGTAGAAGTCTATCCTTCCCTCATCTTTGATATTTGCAACTTTAGCCCTTTGTGTATTTGTAATTTTGACATTTGATATTTGCACTTTTGCACTTGGGCTTGAATATGGGCTTTTGGGCTTCATTAGGCTTTATTTATTATAAAAATAAGAATTCGAGGCCTGCACACAATAAATTACAAATTATTAATAAATGTGAAGAATTAAATGAATAAATATGAAAATGTGATGGTAAATATGATGATAAAAATGCACTTTTCACTACCAATCACACCCCCACACTTATCTTTTTGCTCGTCCTCGAGTAAAAACAAAGAAAAAGAAAAAGAAATGAAAAGTTAATCTAACCTAACTCACTTTCGTAGGAATCACGATTGCACTTAGCACGTGCAACAAGCCGTTAAACCTCTAGGTTACCCTAGAGGACGAGTGTTGTCTCGTGAGGGTTTTCAGCGGATTACACCCACAAAATCCATAAAAAGGAAACTATTTGAAATACTTTTGAAAAGACTAAGTAGTCTATAAGTTTTTAGGATCCTCATTTTTATTCATTCTTAAACTTAGTCTTTATAAAGTAAATTGTTATCCTTTTTAGGTAAGGGTCAAAATTGAATGTTTGTATAGTCTTTTTCGTTACCAAAAATCATATGCATCCTTATGGATTTTTACTAGGAATTCCTTAACTTGGACTCTCATGCCTCTTTATATATATATTTTTTTCTTTCTTTTTTTTTTTTTTTATGTATAACTCATCTAATTTTCTTTCGTGTAAGCACGAAGGCTTCTTGAGGCTCTCATACCTAACTAATTGACTAATAGATGTGTTAATAAATTTTTTTTTTTTAGCATGTATAACTCATCTAATTTTCTTTCGTGTAAGTATCAAGGCTTCTTGAGGCCCTCATACCTAACTAATTGACTAATAGATGTGTTAATACATGTATAATATTTCTCAGTTTTCTTAGGCTTTCTAATCCACCCATGTAGCGAACTTAAAGTCGGTGGCTCCCAAACCGGTTGGCTTTAGGGCACCAGGTGAGAAAACACCCCGCGGACTCAAATTCGAGTGAACTAGGCCACAAAACTAAGGATTTTATTTTATTTAGAACTCACCTTTAGGCGTGAATACTTATGCTTCATGAGGCACATGTATCCAGCTTAATTAGTGATTTTTTTTTTTTTATATATATGAGGCACAAGGGTCTTTGTCTTAGAATCCTAGATATGCATTAGGTATGCACATTTCATTAAGGTAAAAATCAAGACTAATTACTGATTCAATTTCTCCTCCTATACCTAAAAATTAAACAATTTATTTATTTTGACCAAGTTTTTAGAAATCGTAATCACGATTTTCCTAATCCTTAAAACTAACTTAGATTTATTTCAAAAGATACGTCAAAAAATTGTCCTTTTTATAACAAATTTTTTTTTTTTAGTAGTTTTTTTTTTTTTTGTTAGTTTCTACCTATGTTAGTATGTTAGTAATGCCCACCCCCACACTTATCTCATGCATTATCCTCAATGTATGAATGAATGCATATATGCATGAAAAAGAACAAGGGAAGGCAGAAAATTACCTTAGGGGGTGGTTCCGGTGGTGGTCTAATTGCGCCAAGCGTTGCTACCCAATCAAGATAATGTAGTAGTTGGTGAAACCCACCAGAAATTTTTCGTCTATAACCCACTAAAATATATGTATAATCATTTTTTAAAATTTTCACCCCATCAAATTTCCATAATTCATAATTAGTTTCAGAGTCAATTGTGTCAACCTCCTTGTCCCAAAATGGAGTATGAAAAGATGGAATTATTGACTTGGATATTATAGGTGCGGGAACGAATACCGACTCAGGGAAGAAGCTCAAATCAAGTAAGGGCTCAGGAGTCGGGCTAAGTTCAGGAAGTGGGTCCAAATCAATAAGTTTAAGCTCAAATCCACAATCATCTTCCCACAATGGCATGTGAATCAATGTTGGTGATTCAAGTTCAGGAATGATAGGTGTGGGAATCAAAACTGACTCTAAAAGATTACCTAAGTCGGGTAACAAAACAGGAGTCAATAATGATTCGGGAATTTGAACTTGATCACAGATTTGCGAATCTAGGTCACATATCTCATTGGGTTCAATGTTATAAAAATCAGAACTTGCCAATTTATCCATGGGACTTTCAAAATTGCACAATTGGTCAAGTTCAATATGATCATCAATTATAGGTGACTCAATATCATGATGAATTGGAACAGGATCCAATGTTGACTCGGGAAAAGTGAAATCAGGTGGAGACACTGGAGTCATTATTGAATCAGGAAGTAAAATTGAATCATCAAGTGGGAGATCATGATCATATTCATGTTCAAGTTCTATTTCAGGAAAGGAAAAACTTGCCAAATTATCAACAATTGGAGTTTCAGCAAGTTCAAATGATGGCACAGAAGTAGAATCTTGTTGTCCAAAGCAACTTGGTTCGTCGGCTCTACGAGAGTGGTCAATGATATCAGAAATGGCCGAACGGTGAGAACGTAAAGATTGAACCATCATATCTATATCACGATCACGGGCTAATCTAGCCTGAGTCATGGCTGCAAGCATCCCTTCATAGTTGATAGGTGCATCGTGTTGTGATTGGACTTGAAAGGATGAAGTGTAATCGTGATGAAATTGTGAGTCGGTGGACTCACGCATAATCATTTCTCCGATTGATGGTAATTGTTGCTTGGACTCATGCATACTTATCATTTCCCCGATAGATGGTAGTCTATTCTGACTGGGTGGATCTAAGTATGACTCATTGAAAGAATGTGGACTGGGTGGAGACTGAGGACAAGTCGGTTGAAAATTGGACTCGGGGGACTCGAATCCCCATGAACTCTGTGACTAGTTGAAAGTATGAAAATCATGGTCATAAGATGGGGGGTATGGGTTATAATTATTCGGATAAGACCATTCTGGCACACTAGATTGGTCAAAGTTATGATATGCCGGGTTGGTAATATCCGAAAAATAGTTAGGTGTGTAATATGGATTAAAGTTGGAAAAATTATTATTATATGCCATATCATACCAACACAAACAAACAAACAAATAAACAAACAAAAGAAAAAAATTCTATCCTAAGTTAGGGTAGACCTATGACCTAGACGACTCCTAACTGGTTAGACTGTCCACGGGAGGTCGGGTGCAGATTTTGACCACGAGTTAATCAGCCAGGTCAGGGCAAGAGTGGTGGGAGGTTTTCCGTCAAAGACGTTCCTTAATTAAATAACCACCAATCTTCGGGCTTTCGGCCCTCAATCCCTTTCCTAGACACTGATTTGGCAAGAGTCAACTTCCAACACTGTTCCCCCTTAGGATAATCTCCTATTGAGTCTGAGATGTCCCTAGGGCCAACGTTTACTCTTTTTTAGTTAGGCTTGGGTTAGTGAGTGCTTGGGATATGATTTTTGGGCTAAGGAAGGGTGATGAAATCCCCACCTTATCTTGTTAATGGGTTATGCCCTTAAGATGAATTAGTGCAAGTGTACAAGATAAGTAGATAAGATTCACTCAAAGCAGAAATTCAACCAAGAGATGAGTCCTATTCTACATGCAATGCGTACGTACCTTGCTCCAGCACTCTTCAACAGTAAAAATAAAGGAATTGAAAAGACACGTGCCTAATATGCAAACGTCTAATCAATTTTTATTAAACAACAAATAGTTTACTGTTGAATTAATTAGCAGTAAGCAGGGTTATCACAGAACAAAGTTAACAAACCAGAAAACAGATATGACAATTTGTAGCAACCTGCAAAAAACTGAGTCAGTAATTCACTGCTATTGCCGCGGATCCGCGGCTATTGCCGCGTTTCTGCGGCAAAGTAGCAGGCTCTGCTGCTCTGCCTTCGAGGGCAGAGGCACAGAGTTGCTATATGTCCACTTCTGCTGCTGTTTCCTGTTCTCCAAACCTGCAAACAGAAAAGAATAAAAGAATAATTAGTTAAAAAAAAATTTTTATTTAGAGATAAACTTACCGTCCCTCCCCGGCAACGGCGCAAAAATTTTGATTGAAATTTTACCTGCACACAAAATTTGAATATTAGATCTGAGAATTAAAGGTGTGCGAGGTTCTCAATTCTAATCCGCGGTAGCAAGGCTATGCGGGTCGTGATCCTCAGGGAGGGACTGCGATGGAAGCGTTAAGCAAGTTTCTCTAAAGTTTTTATTTTTATTAGTTAAGTTAGAAAGGAAGTGGTATTTACAATGGGTCGGCAAATAAAGAATTAGGAGAAGTTGTGATTTAATCTAAAAAGAAAAGAAAAGAAAAAGAAAACTTACCTCTTCAGTCTGCTTACCGTTTGAACCGTTGCGATGATTTACCTTTTCTTGGAAGGCGTACAAGCATGGCGTATAGGATCGTCCGCCTTCCTAACTATGAAATAAAAGCAACTTTGAAGACATGTTCATCGCCATAGGCCATCAAGGGCTCTTCCTCGGCTAGGTATTCTCGAAGCAGTTGGTTCTCATGGTGGGCAAGACATTAGAGAACAAATAGAAGGAAGTAAATACTGAGATACACAAGATTAAATAAGAAGAAAAGAAAATAAAACAAAACAAAAATAAAAGCAAACCTCAATTTGATTATTAAACAATGGTGGAAAAATAGAACTTACACCGACTGTCACCATCAGTACAAGTAGATCCCTTCCTCCATGAATACATCATCTCCTCTCAGTTTTTACAAAAAGAAAATAGAAATTTACAATGGAGGAAATAAAATCTAACCTAGAAGAAAAACCTAAAAACCCTATCTTTTTGGCCCTTTGCTGGACGCTGGACCACTCTGTACGTTGCACTGTAGGGGGTATTTATAGGTGCAGAAGGCCGAGGTGTCCTGGATAAAGTTGCCCACGAAAATTGGTTTCTGGATAAGCTCAAAGTGCCGCAGAATTGCGGCTTTTGCCGCAATTCTGCGGCAAAAGTATGACGTCTGGCCACGCGCTTTGGCGCGTGGCCTCTCCTGGTCCGTCCATGTGGGCGCCTGCTTCTGGAAGTATGATCCTGGCTCTTCATATTGGGATTTCGAGATAACTTGATAATCAAGTTACCTAGATTTTGAATTCTCCCAATTTCTTTTAAACGAATTTCCTTATTTCTGCACTCTTTTCATTCTCATCTGCAAGAGTTTAAGGTTGGGTAGAAGTCTATCCTTCCCTCATCTTTGATATTTGCAACTTTAGCCCTTTGTGTATTTGCAATTTTGACATTTGATATTTGCACTTTTACACTTGGGCTTGAATATGGGCTTTTGGGCTTCATTAGGCTTTATTTATTATAAAAATAAGAATTCGAGGCCTGCACACAATAAATTACAAATTATTAATAAATGTGCAGAATTAAATGAATAAATATGAAAATGTGATGGTAAATATGATGATAAAAATGCACTTTTCACTACCAATCAAGGTACAATCGGATTCTCAACTAGATGATAGCTCTAGTTCATATTGCTATGGATGCTTAGAAGTTCAAAATTTAAATGTAGAACTTGCCACAAAGCTTGAAAAATTCTTGGAAAAACATGAACTTTTGAAAAAGAAGAACTTTGATTTAAAAGAAGAAATAAAGGATTTGTGTTCTACTTTTGAATCGGTTTTGCAAGAGAAGGAAGAGATTACTAGTGAACGTGACTCACTAAGATCTCAACTAGACCTTGCCCTAAAAGAGATTGATGTTTTAAAAAGCAAAGATGATTGTGATGATGTTGTGAAAAACAATGAGGTTTTATCTTCTAAATTTGATTTTGTTTTAAAATATAACCTTGTTTGAAAAATGAAATTGATTTCATTACAAAAGAGTTGGATTTAGTTTTAAAGAAAAATGAATCTTTAAAAATTGATATAGATTCTCATGTGTGCCATGCTAGTATAGCTTCTTCTTCTTGCACACCTATTGCATGCTCCACTTTATCTTTAAGTATTGAAAATGACATAATTGTATTGAAGAAAAGTGTTGATTGTTTGGGCTCCACTTTGAGCCAATGTACATTGAATCATACACGCTTGGAAACCTTGGTTCGCAAGAAACAAGTTCCATCCTTACATGTACACCCATCACGGCATACACATGCTTTCCACAGTCACCACCATCACACGTATGCTCATGTGTACACATGTATACATTGTGGCCGAAAAGGCCATCTTGCTAGATTTTGCTATGATTGTTTACATAATGAAAATTTAGTATGTAATCTTGTTTGGGTTAGAAAAGATACTAACCCCCGTGGACCCAAAAGAAAATGGGTACCAAAGACCACCCCTTTTATTTTTGATGTAGGAGTGGGCTCTCACATAACGTGAGAGTGTTGGTGCCTTGAAGTGGATGCGTTCCGTACTTAAAGAAAACAATTTGGATGCATCACTTTTAAGGGGAGTTTGGTGGAGAAGACCACCATTGGTTTGGAGAACTAGAGAGGTGCCTTCATCAGTTTTGGTATCTATCTCTAACTCTCATTTATATTTACATGCTTTTCATGTTCATCTTTCTATAGCATGTTTTGATGTTTGTTGATTATTATGATTATACCATGATCATTAGATTAGTGTTATACATGTTTAGTTACTTGAGACACCCATGTTTTATATGGATCTATATTTAGTGTTCTCACCTTGTTTAAACTAATATGTATGCCCTAGATCTAATGCACTTGCATATACATAATGATCATATGGATGCTTATGATGTTTTGTTTTGATGACTCATGTTTTGTTTAGTATGTTGAATGCCATGTTTATTAAACCTTTGACATGCATGTATAGCTTTTTGAGATCACCCATGTTTAGATAGACCCATTTGTTGTGTTCTCACCATTGTTTGGCTATTATGTATATCATGATTCTAATAGCATGTGGATTTACTTCATGATCATTTTTATGATTATCATGTTGATTTATGTCTAGTTTTATGCCTCATGTTTTGGATATACGTTTAGATGTTAGTTTTCATTAAGAGTAGGATTTATACTTGTACATATAGTGGGCCACAAATAAATCTTTATATATGTTTGTGCTTGAATGCCTATTTGTACCCATTAGATGTGCTAGTATAGTCTAGTTTTGATGATTCATGCATTTTAACCTATATTCTCATTTTGGATATGTTTCTTTGATCATGTGTTTTAACTTTATGTATATGTCCATCTTGTCTAAACTATTGATTATACATATACATCCCTTGAGCCACGTGCCTTCATGCATATACTTTTGTGGACTCATTATATTTAGGATATGTATGTATACTTTAGTTTGTACATGACATGCACATGCCTTGAAGTTTAAATCGTTTTGGTGAGTTTCATGATTTTCATGTTTTTTTAGGTAATTTCAATAGGAAAAGAAAATTTAGTTTTTCATGTGTTAATGTTTTTGAGGAATTTCACATGAGCTTAATTGAATATTTTCATGTTGATATGTGTCACATAACATTTGTTCACTCACTTTATTAGTTTACGCATGATTTGTTTTCATGAGACTATGATATGAGCTTTATGGATTTTGAGTGTTTGTGATCATGTGATTTACATGTGTTTCATGAAAAACAATTTTGTGTTATTCCTTACTTGAAGGATTTCGTACTAGTTTAAAAATTTTCCTATAACTAGTTTGTATTCTTCACTTTGGTAGAGATTTTCAAACATACTACATTTTCAAACCTATTTTTGAAAACCCCTACCTTCCACGGGTGGATGGATGGGCGATCATGTTCATGTATGCTTTACAATGAAAATTATTTTAAAACTTGAACCATGATTGGGTGGATAATTATATGAGGTATACCTTGCTATTATTGTTGTTTCAATTGGTATCATTGAATTCTTTCAATTGGTATCAATTTTGATCTTCTTGTATACTCATATGTGTTTATGTATGTATGCTTACATTTCAAATAGTATCAATTTTGATTGGTATCTAATATTCCATACATATATACTTGTTTATGATAAGCTTGAGCTTCAACTTTGTTTCAATTGATTTAGCTTTCAATTAGTATCTTATTCGAGCCTTATCATAGTTTTTATTGGTATTTCATAAAGGGGGAGAAAAACTCGTATTTCATCTTTCAATTGGTATTTTGTATTCCACTCCCTTGCTTTATGATTTCATTGGTATCTTATAACTTAAAGAATAATAATTTCAATTGGTATTAAGATCTATGTTTAGAAATTCAAAATTTGTAATGTTTAATTTCAATTGGTATCAAGATTGTTTATTTACAATCGATATGATATTTGTTTACTTATCAATTAGTATCAAGATTTTTGTTTTTCAATTGGCATAGTTTCATTTTTAATTGGTATCTAGATGCACTTCATTGACACATTTTTAATTGGTATCATATTTGTTTTTATAGACCAAAAAAAAAAAGGGGGAGAACATCCCTTGATTGATTATTTGTTTCGTATAAAAAGAAGAGTAGAATATGTTTTTATTAGTTTTGTTTTGTTTTGTTTTTAACCCCTTTGTTGATGATTGACAAAAAGGGGGAGAAGAATTTGAGTTTATATGCATGTTTATATGCATGTTTTATGTTTTTATTAAGTTCATTTGGTATCAAAGCATTATTTATAGAACATGTTTATTTTTGGTATCAAGAGCTTGTAAAAGAGATCATTAGTTTTGTTTTGCATATATTAAGTTTAATTGGTATCTAGAGGTTTAATTGGTATCTAGAGCATGTTTATTTTAATTGGTATCTAGAGCATGTTCATTTGCTTTTGAAAATTTCATTAATTGGTATCTAGAGTATGTTTATTTGTTTTTTTTAAACAATTTCATTGGTATCTAGAGCCATTTATTTAAAAAATTTCATTGGTATCTAGAGCCATTTATTGTTTTATGCATATCTATACATGTTTCATGTTTAGTGTTCATTGCATATATTTGTTGTTTATCCCTATGCATGAGTTAAGGGGGAGCTTCTTTGAAGCTTAACTTTAATCCATGCATATATAACTCCATGAGTTTTGTCATCATCAAAAAGGGGGAGATTGTTGGCCCAAAGGCTTTCCACTCTAGTTTTGATGATGATTAACTCATGTAGTTATGTGTACTAATAATCTTGTGATTTTAGTTTCAGATCATTAATCAAGATATTAGTTGGTGATTAGCTTCAACAAGATGATTTGGAAGCTTTCACATGGTGATTCAAGAGCCCGAGCGACAAGATCATATATAGCACTCATTAGAGTCAAGCTCGGTGAATCAAGTTTTGGATCGAGTCGGCTTGGAGACGGCGCTCTACAAGAAGACATCGGTACCATAGTTTAGTTTTGTGTTTAGATTCAAATTATAAAGATTAGAATAGTATGATATGCTCAAGTTCACAACACACACGTTTCATGTTTTGGTTTTCGGTTTTTGGTTTAACCGATCTTGGTTTGCATGAACAGATATTATATCAAAACAAGTTTACATGGTTTAATGTATATTAGATTTGTTCTATATACATGCAAGCTTCAACTATTTAGACAAACTTAGTTTGATAGTCTATTTCATGTGTTTAATATTTTGGTATTTCTAACAGAACATATTTTTGGAATTAAAGTCAAAAACTATGATATATATTTATTTCATGTATATTGGATTTCTATCCATATGCATCATGCTTCAAAGTGTTTAAATATCATGTTTTTGTATTTGGAAGAGTTTTGGACAAAACGTATTTTCTGTTGAAAAATCCAAGTTTGATAAAATACAAGTTTTAGTTTTTGATAAAATTTACAAGACACGAATATGATTCCAAATGTTTTATATTGTCTTGAAATCTTTATCACAAGTTTGTATTTCAATATGAAATGTTAAAACAAGTTTATTGGAGTTTTTAGTTAAGATAAAAGAATTTTTATCAATATTTTTATCTGTTGTTTCTGACCCCGAACTGGCTGACAGGCCAGGTCGGTCGACCGCTCGGTCGACCGCACCAAGGGCCGGTCGACCGTGCGGTCGACCGACGTGCACAGAGCTGTGCACGTCTGGCAGCCCAGTGGTCCAGTCGACCGGGCGGTCGACCGGAACTGAGAGCAGTGCTCTCTGTTCTTTTCGGTCGACCGGGCGGTCGACCGGCAGGTGCCTGCGGTCAAATTCGACCGTTGGCCGATCGACCTGCCGGTCGACCGGTAGTTCTGTTTTGGCAGAAATTGCTGCCAATGGCTATATTTTTCTGGGGGCTATATATACCCCATTAATGGCCAGTTTTCTCTAAGTTTTGAAGAGCTAATTTTTCCCTACTCTCTAGTGTTTTCACAGCAATCAAAAGAAGTTTTTGGACTTAAATTAAACAATCTATTTGGTGTTTTTGGTTAGGGTTTGGAAAATCAAAGAAAAGGGTTTTTGGGAAAAGAGTTTTGATTCAACTTCTATCTCTTGATTTCAGTTTTTCCCAAGGATTTTCTTTGTGATTTTGATTTCCATTCCATTGGTTTTCTCCACACTTGAGCTACATCTACTAACTCATTCTATAGGATCTTTGTGTGGGAGAAGAAATTGTTTGTGGTTGTTTGTTAGACCACCAAGTTATAAACCCTATCTTTTCTTGGCTTTGTGCCTTTGGGTTGTATCCCTCAAGTTGTGAGGTGATCCTTGTGTTGCTTTGTGCTAATCCCTCAAGTTGTGAGGTGATTGTTTGTTGGCTTGGAGTTGTGCCTCAAGGAGGAGGTTGTGTTTGTAAGGAGAGGAGTTGGGTACTCCTTGTAATTGTTATTGCCCCAAATCCTCGGTGGAGGTTCCCTTTGTGGGAGTCCTTTGTGGACAAGCTAGTGGACTTTAAATCCTTCTGAGTGAAGGCGGGGATGCAGAGCTGGGTGCTCGAACCTCGTAACATATCTTGTTGTTTGCGCTTGATCCCTTGACTCTTACTCTATCTCTCTCTCTCTCTCTCTTTACTTTGTGCCTTACATCATATCACATTGATCATTCATACTTATATGCTTGGCTTGGTTGTGTGCATCACTTGTTGATTGCATATTGTGTAATTGCAATTAGTTTTTAAATTCTGCATTTAGTTCAATAGATTAGCATTATCACCTATTCATCCCCCCTCTAGGTGATTTCAGGTATATTACCGAATCTGACCACAAGTTAATCGATCAAGCAAGGGTAAGATCAGTGGGAGGTATCCGTGCTTAAGCAACGGGCCTAATTATACCAAACCACCAACCTTCGGGGTTTCGACCCTCAATCCCCAACCTTAGACACCGATTTGGCAAGAGTCAAATTCTAATCAACTTTTCCCTTAGGTCAGTCTCCTATATGAGTCAGAGATATCCCTAAGAGCAATGTCTACTCAGTTTTACTTAGGCTTGGGGTAGTGAGTGAGGAGATTGTCCGCGGGCTAAGGGAGGGTAATGACTTCCCTACCTTATCTTGTTTATAGGACAAACCCTTAATCCAGTTTAGTGCAGTGTACAAGTATATAGAAAAAGTAACACTCAAGCAATATTTCATACAAGAATGAAACTTATACTAAATGCTATGCACACATACCTTGGCTCTAAACTCTTCAACAGTAAATAGAAAATGTAACGAAATAGACACGTGCCTAAATGCAAAGTCTAATTTTAGCATTTACAATAAATTTTTTACTGTTGGATTAGAAATGTATGTACAGTGAGTCATATAAGAAAATAAATATCTACAGATATTTAACTTTGCAATTCAGCCAACCTATAAAAAATATAGGTTAGTAGTTTACTCAGATTGCCACTGAATGTAGCAAATCTGAGGGCTTCTGGCTCTGCTTTCTTGCGCAGAGTCCAAGGCCACTTATATATTCACTACAGCAAAACCTTCCTTGATATCTATCACTGCACACCAATAATAAAGAAGAGAGTTAACCAAAAATGTAAACTTAAAAAGAGAATTACTTACCGTCTCTCCCCGGCAACGGCGCTAAAATTTGATTCAAATTTTAACCTGCACACAAAAATATAGAATTTCAAAACTTTTAAAACAGTAGTGTAAGATGCTCAATTCTACCGCTATAGCAAGTGGCCATACGGGTCGTGATCCACAAGGAGGGACTAGTCATGGAAGCTTTTTTAACAAGTTCTCTTTTAAGTTACAATCAATGGTTAAAGATCTTCTTTTAGTTCTTTAAAAGAAAAAAATAAGTTACAGTTAAGTTAAGAAGAAAGTGGTAGATTGAGAAGGTGGAGAAAATAGAAAATGAATTTATACAAAGAAATTAGAAAGAGTAATAAAAGAGTTGGGAGATTGTGGTGATCTAAACTAAAGAATTAAAAGACAAGAAAGAAACTAAAAATTACTTACCTCTTCAGTGCTCATATACTTTGGATCCGTAGTTATGACTTACCTAGTCTTTGAAGGCGGTCAAGCATGGCGTGTAGGATCTTTCCCATTCTCGATTTACACTATGAATAAAAGGGCAAGCTAAACTAACAAAAGAATGATTGCTCATCACCATAGACCATCAAGGGCACTTGCAATGGCGAAGCAGTCTGAAGGCTATTGGATTCACTTAGATTGCAAGCACATTAGAGGAGAGTAAACGAAAACAAGAGTGAAAAAGGGAAAAAAATTTCAATTCGATTCAAATAACAATGAAGGAAAAGACTTACATATACCGGTGTCACCCTCAGTACAAGCTTGCGCTCATTTCTCTATGAAATTCATCTCTCCTCTCAGTTATATAAACAAAAGAAAAAAAATTACATAAAAGGAAAAATAAAGACCTACACTAAAAAAAAACAGGCTTAAGAATCTATCTCTGCTTGATCATTCCTCTGCCTCTGATGTGTGGGGTATTTATAGGATAGAAATGGATAAGGAAATGAGTCTAAAGATAAGGGGAGCTGACTATTTCTGAATTTGAATCCTCCCCTTATCTCTAAATTTGATTTGATGTGGATATTCAATTCTGATCTGTAACTTATTGGCGTGTTGATTGCTGAATATAACTTATCAAATGACAGAATTATAAAAAGTGATCAATGTAACAGTTGTATCCCTTTAAGTCTTCTTTCTAGATCATCTCGAATCATCAGATTTGAGTTTTAGAATAGAAAGTTATGATTCAAATACTAAAATGTATCCAGTTTGAATCTGAGCCTAAATTTCTTCATCTCATCCATTGATCTTCTCTCTTTCCATTTATCTCTTTGGATTTTGAATTTGGACTCTGTATTTGACATTATCTTTAGTGGAACATTTACCACAATCGTTGATTTATTCTGAATGTGGTGATATCCTCGTAGATCTTTAAGTTAACCAAATTGATTCACCAAAATTTGATTTTTAACTGACTAGATCTCGGATCATCCTCAACTAACCAAATAGATCCAGTTAAATCTAATTTTAATTGGTATTTGTTTTGTTTAATCCTCTTTCTCTCTATGATTATCTTCTGCCATATGACATTTAAGATAAGAAAATTAGCAGATTTATTACACGATAAATGTAGGAGTGTAATAAAAAGAATGCAAAATATGTGTACGATCAGATACCACAAGTCTATTCCAATAGTGCCCTTAAGATATTTAATAATGCGTTTTACCGCAATCAAGTAGGACTCTTTAGAACAAGATTTGAATCTAGCACATAGGCACACACTAAACATAATATCCAGCCTACTAGTCGTTAAATAAAATAAACTACCAATCATGCTTCTATAAAGTTTAATGTTTACATTTATACCTTGTTCATCCTTATCAAGTTTTATTGTGGTAGCCATCAGAGTTTTGCTTGACTTTGCCCCTTCGAGCCCAAATTTCTTAATGAGTTCCCTTGTGTACTTTGCTTGATTTATAAAAATTTCATTACTCCTTTACTTGATTTGAGTCCATGAAAGTAGTTTAGTTCACCCATTACAAACATCTCAAACTCATTCTTCATGCATGATTCAAAATCTTTACAAAGCTTTTCCTTAGTAGATCCAAATATAATATCATCAATATAAATTTGACCAATAAGAATATCACTATCTACATGCTTTGTAAATAAAGTGGTATCTATTTTACCTTTTTCAAAACTATTTTAAAATAAGAAATGTTGAAAGACTTTCATACCAAGCTCTTGGAGCTTGTTTTAAACCATATAAAGCTTTATATAATTTGAAAACAAAATCCGGATGTGTAGGATCAATAAACCCGGGGGGTTGTTCAACATACACTTCCTCTTCAATAAAATCATTTAAAAATACGCTTTAACATCCATTTGAAAAGTTTGAAATCTTTATAAGAAGCAAAAGCAAGTGTAATCCATATGGCTTCAAGCCGTGCTACGGGTGTAAAGGTTTTCTCAAAATCGATACCTTCAATTTAGGTGTAACTTTGGGCCACTAACCTAGCTTTATTCCTAACAACAATTCCCGACTCATTCACGTTGTTTCTAAAAATCTATTTAGTACCAATTGTTGGTCTATCATGGGGTCTAGGGACAAGGTGCTAAAGTTGATTGCACTCAAATTGATTGAGTTCATCTTGCATTGCAAGCAACCAATATGAGTCGCCTTCGGCTTCGAGGATGTTCTTTGGTTCTATATGAGAAATAAAAGTAAAATGGTCACAAAAATCATGGAGTTTGGAGCGAGTAGTTACCCTCTTTGATACATCACCTATGATGAGTTCCTTGGGATGACTTGTAGCATATCTCTAATCTTTTGGATGTGGTTGTGTTGGTGCCACTTTAACCTCTTGAACTTCACCTTGTTCATCAAATTTTGGCTTATCTTCTTGGATAGGTGAGTCCTTCAATGTTACTTTCACCATGTCTTTATTTAGAGAATCAATCTCTACAATATTCTTAACAAAAACATTAGATTCTTCAAACTTAACGTGCATAGATTCTTCAATTGTCAATGTAGATTTATTGAAGATTCTATAATCCTTGCTATGTTAGAATAACCAACAAACATAGATTTAAAAGCTTTAGCATTAAATTTTTCTTAGTTATCTTTGGTGTTTAAAATAAAACATTTGCATCCAAAAACTCTAAAGTAAGGAACATTAGGCTTTCTTAAATAGTAAATTTCAAAAGAAGTTTTGAAAGTATTTTTATAAAAATAAATTCTATTTGATATGTAACATGAAGTATTTATGGCCTCGGCCATAAATATTGAGGGAGTCCATATTCACTAATCATTGTCCTAGCCATTTCTTAAATAGTATGATTCTTCCTTTCAACGACTCTATTTTGTTGTGGAGTTCTAGGACAAGATAATTCATGCCTAATCCATTTTCTTCACAATAAGTGATAAAAGAATGGTTAATGAATTCACCACCTCTATCACTTCCTATGCTCAATATCAAAAAACCTTTTTTTTCTTTTTCAACCCTTTTTCTAAAAACATTAAAAATGCAAAAAGGCTTGATCTTTATGTTCCAAAAAGAAAACCCATGTAAAATGAGAAAAATCGTCAACCAAAATAAAAACAAAACGGTTTTCATTTAAACTCTTGGTTTTAGTAAGACCAAACAGATCCATATGGATTAACTCTAATGATCTAGATGTCATGATATCCTTGATTGGTTTGAAAGAGAATTTGGTTTGTTTCCCAAGTTGGCATGCATCACAAATGCGGTCCTTTTCAAATTTCAAGTAAGGAATACCCTTTACCGATTCCTTAGAGTTAATTCAAATATATGGTCAAAAAATACATAGCTTAATCTTCTATGCCATAATCAAGAATCCTCATTGAAAGCATTTAAACATGTAGCATTGCAATATAAGTTTAGCATATCAATAATATATACACTATTTTCTCGAAATCCGAAAAGAAAGCAAGCATCGATTTTACCATATAAAATATTGCAAGAAGAATCATCAAAAATGACTTTAAAATCTTGATCATAAAGTTGACTAATACTCAAGAGATTATGCTTAAGACCGTCAACTAAAATAACATTTTCAATCAATGGAGATGAACCAACTTTAATGTTACCTATACCGATAATATTACCCTTTGAGTGATCTCCGAAGGTGATGTTGCCACCTTCATGATACCTTGACAGGATTCCAAAATTATTGATGTCCCAAGTCATGTACCTTGAGTAACCGCTATCAAGATACTACTGCTCCTTATGTCTTGGAGCCTTAGTGTGTACCTACATCAAATAATGAAGTTGTTGATTTTGGTACCCATATTTTCTTGGGTCCTATGACGTTAGTACTTGGAACACAAATATGATTATTAGAAGCATTTATATGATCAAAACAAAATTTAACTAAGAGACCCTTTCGGCCTTAATAAGTACATGAATAAACTTTACCACACATAAATGCATGATGTGTATGATGAGCTTGAGAAACATGAGTATGTTTAGTGTGTGATTTAGAAGTGTGAGCATGTATAGCATGAATATGTTTCATTGAAGATTTTTTTTTTTAGAAAACATGGCCTTTTAATCTAGCCTTATCAAATTCACCTTTCTTTAAAACATTTCCCAAAGTGTTGATTTTATTTTTTAAATAGAAATTTAATTTTCATCAATCATGAAAAACTTTGCTTTTCATGAAATCTTGTACGCATCAAAATCTGTTTGTATAGATAAAAGAGCGGAAGATAAATCATCTTTTTCTTTAGAAAGAATGATTATTTTATTTTAAAGAACTTCATTTTCATTTTTAGTTTTTAGATATTTCTTCTTTAGAAAATCATAATTATTTGAAAGTTCAACAAATGCATCTCATAATTCATCCATAGTTAAATCACAATCATCAAAGGATGATTCAGAAGTTATCTTAGGTGTGTTATCATTTGCCATGAAACATACATTTGTCGTGTCTACCTCCTCTTCAGATTCGCTTTCTAAATCCCATGTAGCTCTGAGAGTTCTTCGTATATGGCTTCTTTGATGTAGAAGGCTTGTTTGAGAAAGATGGCTTGTTTTTTATTTTCGGACATTCGGTAATGATATGTCCAGCTTTTCGACAGTTAAAACAAATGATTTTCTTTTCCTCCTTATCTTGTCATCGCCCTCTATTGTTGATCTTTGCCTTGTTGTGCATCCTCCTTACATTTCTTACAAAGAGGGAAAGATCTTCATCATCTTCTTCTTCATTATCGGAGATGGTCGGAGTAGACTTGAAGGCAATCGTCTTTTTCTTTTGCAGCGCCATTTCTTCTCTAACCTTCCTCTCCATCTCATGAGTCTTAAGGTTGCCGATAAGACCGATGAGCTCCATTTTTTCTTTATCATTTAAATCTTTTAATGTAGTAGCCTTGACTTCTCATGAGGGTGGAAGTGCCTGAATGACCATCCATACTTTTTGATCATTGTTAATGGCATTACTTAAAGAAGCAAGACCATTAGTTATTTTAATAAATTTTGTAACCATATTATCAACGGACTCATGTTCATGCATAGAGAAGTTCTTATATTAGGAACGCAAGAGATTAATTTTAGCCCTCTTGACTTGTGATGTTCCCTCACGAGTGACCACTAGGTGTGACCAAATCTTATAGGCAAATTTGCAATGAATGACCGCTATATCGTCATCACTCAATGCTTGAAGCAATCCATAGTGTGCCTTTGCATTCGCATCAAACTCCTTGGTGGCAATATCGAACCAAGTGTCTTCATCACCAGCGGGTACACTAAAGGGTTTAGTCACCGCCTTTGCAACCAGACTTTCTAGGGATTGCAAAAATACGGTCATCTTAAGCTTCCATATGGGAAAGTTAAGTCCTTCAAACTTGGAAGGGGTCTTAATACCTTTGGCTATTTTTACGATAGTGGATGAGAATGAAGATGTTAATGAAATAATTAGCAAAATAGGATCTCTCTAAGAAGGTTAAGCTAAACACTAGAGACCAAGGCTCTGATATCAATTGAAATTACACCTAGGGGGAGGTAAATAGGTGTATAGCTAATCAAATGCAAATTCTAATCAATTTAAAATGAAATGATGCAACCAATCACTCAAAATAAGGCTTGAAGCCAGATTCCCCGTGAAGGGCTCTGAACTTCTCCTCGTGATTCCTCTAGATAAGAGTCGAGGTGTTCAATTACTATCTTGTTGAGATGAGTGTTGATCGACAAAAAATGAATGATTGATAAACAAGTAAATAGAGATAATAAGGTAATCGCAAACAAAAAGATTTGTTCCAAGGTTCGAGCGACCGCTCTACGTCCTCGCCTTCACCACTATAAAAGATTTCACTATCCACTATTAGATCTTCCACAAAGGAACCTTACAATTAGGAATTACAACCACTCAGAACTCTCCAACTCAATCCTCTACACCAGAGGCAGTACAAAGCCAATTGAGATAATAAGCTCTTGGTGATCAAGAGATTATAAACACTCTCTTTACAACTCTCTTACAAATCCCTATAGAGTAAAAAGCAAATTTGAAGGTTAAAGATGTATGTAAGAGTGAAAATCAGAAAAAAGAGGTTTTAAGAGCAGAAAAACTCAATTAAAACTTTAAAAATGAGAGCAAATAAACTTAGAAACTTTTTCTCTTTGAAAGCAAAAACTAGATTTTCAATAGAATTTGTTGTTGTAAATATTCAATCCCAATGATTCTTTATATAAGTTTTAGAAAAACTCTTTTAGAATTGTGTATCAGGTATGAAAGGGAAGAATTTGACCCTAGGAATTCAACTCTCCACGTTTTAAAAAACATGTTAAAATATAGATTTCAAATTCTGGCCGTTATGCCAACTGACAGTCTATCGGTCAATCGCTCGGTCGACCGGCCATTTTAAAAAATTCGATCATTGACTGGCGGTCGACCGTGTCCCATCTCTAACCGAGGCCAACATAGTTACAGTCGATCGACCCACCGGTTAACCGCAAAAGGGGATTGGTCGACCGATTGGTCAATCGAGAATGTGCACAACATGCACACCCCCTTCTGCCAAGGGTTCGGTCAACCATTTGGTCGACCGTTCTGGCCTGTAATAGGCACAGTCGATTGCCCGGTCAACCAACCTAGGCCAAAAAATAGGGTCAAGATTAGATTTGAAAATCAAGAAAATTTTTAAATAATTTTTGTATGAATTTTGGAAGAGAGAAGACATGTATAGCAATGAGATACAAGTTTTAAACTGAGATATAAATTTTTAAGAAGATGTGGAACAAGTATCAAAACCAAACATGTAAAAAAAAATAAATCATACTTTCAAAAACGTGTATTTTTGTGTGTGTATATCTTTGAGTTTCAAATCTATATTCTACTCTTTAACAAACTAGATTCTTATAAGGCTCTAATCGATTACAAGAATCTTCAAACGGGCTTCTCTGATAGCAACATTGATTGATTTGAGCTACAATCTCGTACTTGATTTCCCTTGAGCCATCAACACCTTCCTTTAGAGGAAGAAATCTGATAGATTTTCTTTGAACCCGGAAACACACTCTTGAACTTGATTAGTACCAAATAACTTCATATACTTTATCCTAATGTTGCATATTTAGTATCATATTTTCATAACTATTATAGAATAAAATCTGCATTGTCCTAATTAATTGTTTAATTTATTTGCAGGCCCGTTCCTTAAGGAGATGAAGAGAAATGAGCCCAAAAGCCCACCAAATTCTGAATTAAATCAGAATTAATTCGCACTCAGTAAATCAGGACAAAATCAAGAGGTTGAAAACCGGTTGAGAAGAATCCTCTCAGAATCGATCAGTTAAAGCCAAGAATCAAAGGCCATTTCGTCACAATCCTGGACTCAAACGAGAAAACCAACTGAAGATAAAAGCAGCACGTGAAACCGTGGAGACCCACCAACAGGGTGTGGCCACCTGGCCACACCCTGGCCACGGAAACGCGGCCAAAGCCGCGTGTCCGCGGCTTGGTTGTGGAGTTAGGGGGAGCGTTTGCTCCCCCACTCTTCCCGGGATCCTGTAGGTTGGGTTTTTGCCTATAAAAGCAAGTATTTGTATTGAAAATAGGATGACCATGCAGAGATAGGATTTAGCCTAGTTTTCATTCTTTGTAGTTTAGGTTTTTCTTTTCTTTTTATGTAATTTGTATGTAAGCTTAGGTTAGATGAAGATTCATGTAAGTAAGAGAGAGAGGCTGATGTTGAGAGTGACACCGATGTACCCTCCTCCTTTCTTCCATTGTTTCTGCAAGTAATAAAGGTAAATGTTTTTGTTTTATGTTCATATTTACTTTTGTTTTCCTATTCCTCTTTCTACTTTACCTCTTTTGTTTTTGATGAGCTTGCAAGTGAATCCAGATGCATAAGTATAACAAAGTCTTTGTGAGTGCCAACGATACTTCATGAAGATGTTCTCCTCCTCAAGATCCGTATCACTTCATTCTTGCCCGGCTTGATGATATAATGCGAACAGGGACTGAGCTCGATCCTATGACTTATGCGTTGAACGCCTCCGAAGTAAGGTAGAACATGTAAGGGTTCCAGGTAAGTCATCAACCAAACTAGGTGAGTACTTCTTTATCTTTCTTTCTTTTCATTTATTTCTGTAGATTAAATCACCAACACCTCATCTTCCAACTCTTTCTTTCCCAACTCATTTGTACATAATCGCTTTCATCGTTTTCTGATTCTTTCAACTTTCTGGTTCAACCGTTTTCTTTCTAACTTTAACATAACTCGTTTTCATTTTCATTTTCATTTCTTAAAACAAAGAAGAACTTTCGTTTTATCTTCATAAAGATTTCAATACAAAACTTTGAACGCTTCCATCGCAAACCCTCCTTGTGGATCACGACCCGCATAGCCACTTGCTCTAGCGGTAAGAATTGAGCACTTGCACATCTTTATTCTTAAATCTAAAATACTGTATTTTGTGTGCAGGTTAAAGCTTCAATCAAAATTTTGGCGCCGTTACCGGGGAGGGTAACGTTTTTATTGAAATCTGATTTTTATTGAAAATTTTTTAGAACTAAAACGAACTTTCTTCTCTGTTGCAGGTTATAGGGCAAGCAAAGCAGGAAAATAAGATTGCAGTAACATATAAGTAGTCTTGGGCCTCTGCTTTAGAAAGAAGAGACCAAGTGCCCTCTGCTTTGCCGTGTTACCGCGGCCAAAGCCGCGGATACGCGGCAAAAAGGAGTTGACTACTAACGTTGTTTTTTGCAGGGCTGCTTGACTTGCAAAATTTTAGTTTTCTGCAATTTGTTTTTTCTTATATGCCATCACAAAAAGCCTGCTAATAAACCAACAGTAAAATACTTGTTGAAAAAGATAAAAAATTGATTAGACATTTGCATTTTAGGCACGTGTCTTTTCAATTCATTTATTTTTATTGTTGAAGAGTGCTGGAGCAAGGTACGTTCGCATTGCATCTAGAATAGGACTCATCTCTTGGTTGATTTTTATCGCTTTGAGTGAATCTTATTTTACATATCTTGTACACTTGCACAAACTAATCTTAAGGGCACCAACCCATAACAAGATAAGGTGGGGATTTAATCACCCTTCCTTGGCACAAAAATTAGATTCCAAGCACTCACTAACCCTAGCTTAACTAAAAATGAGTAGACGTTGGCCCTAGAGACATCTCGGACTCAATTAGGAGATTATCCTAAGGGGGAAAAATGTTGGAATTTGACTCCTGCAAAATCAGTGTCTAGGAAAGGGATTAAGGCCGAAAGCCCGAAGGTTGGTGGTTATTTAATTAAAGAACGTCTTTGGCGGAAAACCTCCCACCAATCTTGCCCTGACCTTGTTGGCCCAAGAGGTTACACTCTCCAATTGTTTTGTGTTTTGATGATGACAAACCAAATATGAGCTATTTGGTACTAACAAGTTTGTTAAGATAAGTTTCAGGTTTGTACCATGTTTAGAGACCATTCGCTTAGCTATTGCAAGAACTTCTAAGTTCCACAAAGCAAGGAAGGCAAATTGCACATCAAGGAAGGATCATAGAAGAGAAGGCACTAGCAAGGCATTGGATGGCTCAAAGACTTGAAGATAGCTCAAGAAGTCTTCATGTAATTTATTTTTCAGTTTATAGTTTGTTAAAGAATAGTGGATAGGTTTGAAGCTCTATCACACACGTTTTTGCGCACATACTCATTCCAAAATAATTTCTTATAAATTATACAAAAATATTTTGCATACAAGATTTTGCCTACAGATATATATTTGTGTTTTATACTAATCCCTGTTCAAAAGTATTTTTGATAAAATCAAAATCCTCTTTTATTTCTTTTTAAATTTGGCTTTTTGACCTGATCCGGTCGACCGGGTCGGTCGACCGAGCCTATGTCAGTCTGGTCTGGTCGACCGGACTAGTCGACCGAAGTCCTGGCAGCTGCACGTATCCGTGTGCACGTCTGTCGGTCGACCGGGGCGGTCGACCGGACTATTTATTTTTGTCACAGTTTGTATCAGTCGACCGGGTCGGTCGACCGATAGCCTGTAACGGTCAAATTTTTATACTACCGGTCGACCGGCCCGGTCGACCGATCCGACCATTTGAACAGTAACGGGCAGATTTTTAAGGGCTGTTTATTTTTGTCTTTTGTGTTTAAAAATCCATTTAAGGATATATTTTGATCTAATTACCTCCTAAACATCAGTAAATATGTTTTATCCCTTAACCCTAGCCCTCTCCTATAAATAGGGGTGTTTGGGGAGAGATTGGTTACAACAATAATCTTTGCAAAAATTCAAAAGTTTAAGGCTTTCAAAGTTCTTGGTTTTTGTGCTAAATTCTCTCAATTTTCTGAAGAGTTTTCAAAAGTTTTTCTCTGATTTTAATTTCTTTTCCTTACACAAAAGAGCTTCAATTCTACTCATTATTCTCTAAGGACCTTTGTAAGGGAAGAGATTTTTGAAAGAGAGAGTTTGTGGTCTTTTGACTACCAAGATAATTGCTTGTTCTTGAGATTGTAGGAGTTGGGTACTCCATTGTAATTGTTCTTTGTGATAGTGGAAGTAGCTAGAATCCTTCTGGGGAAGGCGGGGAGTAGAGCTGGGTGCTCGAACCTCGATAACATATCCTTGTGTTTGCGATTGGTTTACATTCTTGCAATCCTTGTTCTATTTTGCTTGCACTTATTACTTGCTCATCATATTCATTGTCATACTTACTTGCTTGCATTCATCTTGTGATTGTTGTAGCTTTAAATTTTTAATTTGACCCTTGATTAGCATTGTCACCTATTCACCCCCCCCTCTAGGTGACTTTTCAGTTGGTATCAGAGCTTGGACTCTAGGTTTGGCTTAACATCCATAGAGAGATCCTTAAAATATTGCTAATCAACATTTTCATTCATCCATTCATACTCTAGTAAACATGGCCGACAACATTAAAACCCCACCTAAATTTGATGGACTCAACTTCCCTATTTGGAAGGTTAGGATGACTATCTTTTTGCAATCACTAGGTAGTTTAGTGGCTAAGTCTTTGACCAAACCCTATGTTGCACCCAATGAAGATGAGAGCACTTGGACCGACTTCAACTTTAGAGAATATGAGGCTAACTCAAAAGCCCAAAACTCCCTTTTAACCGCCTTGAATGAGGATGACCTTACACGGGTAATTCATTGCCAATCCGCCTATGAGATTTGGCAACACTTATTGGTCACACATGAAGGGACTTCACAAGTCAAGAGAGCTAAGATAGATCTCTTGAGGTCTCAATATGAATCATTCAAAATGTTTGATGAAGAATCCATTGATTGTATGATTACTCGTTTCACTAAAATTACAAATGGTCTTTCTTCATTAGGTGACGTCATCTCCAACGATCAAAAGGTGCGCAAAGTGATACGGGCTCTTCCTTCTTCATGGGAGATCAAGGCCACCACCTTAAAGGAGTTGAACGACAAGGATGAGATGGACATCATTAGTCTCATTGGGAACCTAAAGACCCATGAGATGGAGAAGAAGGCAAGAGAAGAAGCCACTACTTCAAAGAAGAAATCTATAGCCTTCAAGACTTCATCCACCAATGATGACGATGATGAAGACGAAGAAGAAGATGAGGAGCTAACTCTACTTGTGCGGAATGTCAAGAGGTTGTACCGAAAGAACAAGTTCAACTTCCGGAGAAAATTCAAAGGCAAAGAGGAGCGGAAGATCATTTGCTATAATTGCCGCAAACCCGGACATATCATGGCGGATTGTCCGGAGTTCAAGAAGAAGATGACTTCCACTTTCAAGCCAAAGAAACCGGAGGAGAAGAAAGCCTACAAAGCAACATGGGATTCGGAAAGCGAGTCCGAAGAGGAGGTGGATCAAGCTAATATGTGTTTCATGGCAAACACACCTAAGGTAACCCCTCAATCCCATGATGATGAAGATGATGAACTAAGTAAGGAAGTTCTAGTACATGCATTTGTAGAACTTTCTGAAACTTATGATAATAAGAAACTTGAATGCTTAAAATTACAAAAAGAAGTTGCTTTTCTTAAGAATCAACTTGCTTTGGTTTCAAAAGAAAAAGATGATCTTTCTTCCAATCTTGTTTATATTCAAAATGAATTTGACGCTTATAAGACTTCTTGTAAGGGTAAAACCCCTATTGTTGATAATAAAGAAATTTCTTCTTTTAAATCCAAAATGAATGAGTTTGAAAAAGTTTTAAAAGATTGTGCTTTTAACACCAAGAAGCTTGAAGAAAAGTTTTCTAAAAAGCACACTTTTCATGATTCTCATGCTAAAATTCCACATGCTCACACTTCAAACAATACTTCTCATGCTAAATCTTTTCATGTTCACAATGCCCATGCTCACAAATCACACACTCACTATGCTTTTAGATATGGTAGAGTGTATAGATGTACTTATTGTGGCAAAAATGGACATTTAGCTAAATTTTGTTATGATAAATTGCATAGTTCAAATAATCTTGTTTGGGTTAATGGCTCTAACCCTCATGGACCCAAGAAAATGTGGGTACCAAAATCAAGTCCTAAAATGTTTGATGTAGGTACACACCAAGGCTCCAAGACGTAGGGAGCGGTGGTACCTTGATAGTGGTTGTTCGAGACACATGACGTGGGACATCAACAACTTCACAACCCTATCAAGGTACATGGAAGGTGGCTCCGTCACCTTCGGGGATGATTCCAAAGGCACCATCATCGGTATCGGTAATATTCAAATTGGTTCATCTCCTATTATAGAGAATGTTGTTTTAGTAGATGGTTTAAAACATAATTTGCTTAGCATTAGCCAACTTTGTGATCGTGGACTTAAAGTTATTTTTGATGATTCCTCATGCAAGATTTTTGATGTTAAATTCGATGTTTGTATTCTTACCGGTTTTCGTGATAATAATGTTTATATTATTGACATGCTTAATTTAGATTGTTCTACTAAATGCTTAAATGCTTTTGATAAAAATTCTTGGCTTTGGCATAGAAGATTAGGACATGCATCTTTTGACCATATCTCTAGGATTAATTCAAAGGAATTGGTGAAGGGTATACCTTGCTTGGATTTTGAGAAAGACCGCATTTATAGTGCGTGCCAACTTGGGAAACAAACCAAGTCTTCCTTTAAACCAATCAAGGATATCATGTCAACTAGGCCTTTAGAATTAATTCATATGGATCTTTTTGGACCAACTAAAACTAAAAGTTTAAATGGAAGTAGATTTGCATTTGTTTTGGTTGATGATTTCTCCCGTTTTACTTGGGTTTTCTTTTTGCAAAATAAAGATCAAACTTTTTCTCATTTTAAGATTTTTCGAAAAAGAGTTGAAAAAGAAAAGGGTTTTCCGATTTTGAGAATAAGAAGTGATAGAGGTGGTGAGTTTATTAACCAACTCTTCATGACTTATTGTGATGAAAAGGGAATTAAGCATGAAACGTCTTGTCCTAGAACTCCACAACAAAATGGAGTTGTAGAAAGGAAAAATAGAACACTTCAAGAGATGGCTAGGACAATGATAAGTGAATATGACCTCCCTCAATATTTATGGGCCGAGGCCGTAAACACCGCATGCTATATATCGAATCGTATTTATTTGTGCAAAAATTCTTCAAAAACATCATTTGAAATGTATCATTCTAGAAAACCAAATGTTGCATATTTTAAAGTTTTTGGATGCAAGTGTTTTGTTTTAAATACTAAGGATAATTTGGGTAAATTTGATGCTAAAGCTTATGAGGCTATCTTTGTTGGATATTCCTCTACTAGCAAAGCATATAGAGTTTTCAATAGATCTACACTTACCATAGAAGAATCCATGCATGTTAAATTTGAAGAATCTAATGTGGTTGTTGAGAATGTTGTAGAGATTGAACCACTAGGTGAAGACATGGAGAGACTATCCTTGAAGGACTCACCCGCTCAAGAAGAAAAGCTAGATCCTATTGGTGAAGTTCAAGAGGATAAGGAGGAAAGTACTCAACCGCTTCCTAAAGCTTGGAGATACGCTACAAATCATCCTAAGGAGCTCATCTTGGGTGATGCATCTAAAGGAGTCACAACGCGCTCCAAACTCCATGACATATGTGGTAACTTTGCTTTTATTTCTCATTTTGAACCCAAAGGCATTCTCGAAGCCGAGACGGACCCATATTGGTTGCTTGCCATGCAAGAGGAACTCAATCAATTTGAGCGCAACCAAGTTTGGCACCTTGTTCCTAAGCCCCACGATAGACCAATAATTGGTACTAAGTGGATCTTTAGAAACAAGATGGATGAGTCCGGAAATGTCATTAGGAATAAAGCTAGGTTAGTGGCCCAAGGTTACACTCAAGTTGAGGGAATTGACTTTGAGGAGACCTTTGCACCCGTAGCACGGCTTGAAACCATACGGATGACACTAGCTTTTGCATGTTTTAAAAATTTTAAACTTTTTCAAATGGATGTAAAAAGTGCATTTTTGAATGGTTTTATTAATGAAGAAGTTTATGTTGCTCAACCTCCCGGTTTTATTGATCATGTTCATCCCGATTTTGTTTTTAAACTTGATAAAGCTTTGTATGGATTGAAACAAGCTCCAAGAGCTTGGTATGAAAGGCTTTCTAGTTTTCTCATTTCCAATGATTTTATTAAAGGCAAAGTAGACACAACTCTTTTTACTAAGCATGTTGATAATGATATTTTAATTGTGCAAATTTATGTTGATGATATAATTTTTGGATCTACTAATGAGCTTTTGTGCAAGGATTTTGAGAAGGTAATGCAACTAGAGTTTGAAATGTCTTCCATGGGTGAGCTCAATTTCTTCCTTGGACTCCAAATCAAGCAATTGCAAGACGGAACCTTCATTAACCAAGCCAAGTACGCAAAGGAGCTAGTAAAGAAGTTTGGGCTTGAAGGATCAAAGGCTTGCAACACTCCAATGGCAACTACAACCAAGCTTGATAAGGACGAACAAGGTAAAAATGTTGATATTAAATTATATAGAAGCATGATAGGAAGTCTTTTATATTTGACGGCAAGTAGGCCGGATATCATGTTTAGTGTGTGTCTTTGTGCTAGATTTCAATCGTGTCCTAAAGAGTCTCATCTTATTGCGGTAAAACGCATTATTCGTTATATTAAGGGCACAATTGGGATGGGTCTTTGGTATCCAAAAACTATAGATTTTTCAATGACTAGTTATTTGGATGCCGATTATGCGGGTTGTAGAGTAGATAGAAAGAGTACTAGTGGGACATGTCAATTTCTTGGTAATTGTCTTGTTTCATGGTCCTCTAGGAAGCAAAATTCCGTAGCTCTCTCAACCGCCGAGGCGGAGTATGTTGCCGCGGGGGCTTGTTGTGCACAAGTTCTTTAGATGAAACATACTCTCCTTGATTTTGATTTGCACTTTGATCATATAAAAATATTTTGTGATAATACTAGTACTATTCACATGACCAAAAATGCAAATCAACATAGTAAGACCAAGCACATTGAGATTAGATATCACTTTCTTAGAGATCATTTTGAGAAAGGTGATATAGATATTGATTATGTTTCCACGGATTTACAACTAGCCGATATTTTCACTAAACCTCTTGATTTTGCTAGATTTTCGTTTATTTGTGGAGAACTTAATGTTTGTATTATTGAATAAACATGTTTTTCATAACCCTTTTTGATGTATGACAAAAAGGGGGAGAATAAGTTTACATGGACAAAAATAAGTTCATTTGGTCTTGGTTCCATATGAATTTATATGTTTTGTTGTTCTTGTGTTTTAGTTGTTTTTGGTATTTTTGTATCAAGAGCAATTTTTGTGTTTTTATATATATTTGTTTTAATTGGTTTCAATAATTGGTGCATCATTTCAATTATTGGCATCTAGAGCATACTCTTGTGTTTTAAGTATAGCATAATTTGAGGGGGAGTTTTCTCCTACCCTATATTTTTGTTAATAGCCTATTTGTTTTGTCATCATCAAAAAGGGGGAGATTGTTGGCCCAAGAGGTTACACTCTCCAATTGTTTTGTGTTTTGATGATGACAAACCAAATATGAGCTATTTGGTACTAACAAGTTTGTTAAGATAAGTTTCAGGTTTGTACCATGTTTAGAGACCATTCGCTTAGCTATTGCAAGAACTTCTAAGTTCCACAAAGCAAGGAAGGCAAATTGCACATCAAGGAAGGATCATAGAAGAGAAGGCACTAGCAAGGCATTGGATGGCTCAAAGACTTGAAGATAGCTCAAGAAGTCTTCATGTAATTTGTTTTTCAGTTTATAGTTTGTTAAAGAATAGTGGATAGGTTTGAAGCTCTATCACACACGTTTTTGCGCACATACTCATTCCAAAATAATTTCTTATAAATTATACAAAAATATTTTGCATACAAGATTTTGCCTACAGATATATATTTGTGTTTTATACTAATCCCTGTTCAAAAGTATTTTTGATAAAATCAAAATCCTCTTTTATTTCTTTTAAATTTGGCTTTTTGACCTGATCCGGTCGACCGGGTCGGTCGACCGAGCCTATGTCAGTCTGGTCCGGTCGACCGGACCAGTCGACCGAAGTCCTGGCAGCTGCACGTATCCGTGTGCACGTCTGTCGGTCGACCGGGGCGGTCGACCGGACTATTTATTTTTGTCACAGTTTGTATCAGTCGACCGGGTCGGTCGACCGATAGCCTGTAACGGTCAAATTTTTATACTACCGGTCGACCGGCCCGGTCGACCGATCCGACCGTTTGAACAGTAACGGGCAGATTTTTAAGGGCTGTTTATTTTTGTCTTTTGTGTTTAAAAATCCGTTTAAGGATATATTTTGATCTAATTACCTCCTAAACATCAGTAAATATGTTTTATCCCTTAACCCTAGCCCTCTCCTATAAATAGGGGTGTTTGGGGAGAGATTGGTTACAACAACAATCTTTGCAAAAATTCAAAAGTTTAAGGCTTTCAAAGTTCTTGGTTTTTGTGCTAAATTCTCTCAATTTTCTGAAGAGTTTTCAAAAGTTTTTCTCTGATTTCAATTTCTTTTCCTTACACAAAAGAGCTTCAATTCTACTCATTATTCTCTAAGGACCTTTGTAAGGGAAGAGATTTTTGAAAGAGAGAGTTTGTGGTCTTTTGACTACCAAGATAATTGCTTGTTCTTGAGATTGTAGGAGTTGGGTACTCCATTGTAATTGTTCTTTGTGATAGTGGAAGTAGCTAGAATCCTTCTGGGGAAGGCGGGGAGTAGAGCTGGGTGCTCGAACCTCGATAACATATCCTTGTGTTTGCGATTGGTTTACATTCTTGCAATCCTTGTTCTATTTTGCTTGCACTTATTACTTGCTCATCATATTCATTGTCATACTTACTTGCTTGCATTCATCTTGTGATTGTTGTAGCTTTAAATTTTTAATTTGACCCTTGATTAGCATTGTCACCTATTCACCCCCCCCTCTAGGTGACTTTTCAGACCTGGCTGATTAGCTTGTGGTCAAAGTCTGCATAATACCTCCCGTGGACAGTCTAACCAGTTAGGAGTCGTCTAGGTCATAGGTCTACCCTAACTTAGTTTAGAATTTTTTCCTTTTATTTGTTTGCTTATTTGTTTGTTTTTTTTTCTTTTTTTTTGTTTTCTATTGTGTGATATGGCTTATAATAACAATTTTTCCAACTTCAATAATAATCCATATTACACACCGACTTCATTTTCGGATATTACCAACCCGGCATATCAAAACTTTAACCAACCTAGTGTGCCGGATTGGTCTTATCCGAATCAATATAACCCATGCCGCCAATCTAATAACTATAATTTCCAGAATGATTTCAACTCTTCACAGAGTCAGTGGCGCTTCACCTCCCCCGAGTCCAATTTTCAACCAACTTGTCCTCCTTCTCCACCTTGTCCACAATATTTCCAAGATTCATACTCAGTTCCACCAGTCCAAAATAGAAAACTATCAATTTTGGAAATGAGTATGTGTGAGTCCAAACACAAATCCCAAAATCTGATGGACTCACAATTTCACCACCAATTCCAAGACAATACTTCATCTTTTCATCAAAACAATGAACCTATCAACTATGAAAAGATGCTTGAAGCCATGACTCAGGCTCAAAACGCTCGTAATCGTGACATAGATATGATGGTCCAATCTCTACGTTCACACCGTTTGACCAGTTCTGATGTCACTAACCATCCTGTTAGAGCCGAAGAGTCAGGTTGTTTTGAAAATCAAGGTTCCATTTCAGAACAAACATTTAAACTTGCCCAAACTCCAAATTTTGAAAAGAATATTGACAGTTTGGCAAGTTATCCTTTCCCTGAAATCGAACTTGAAAATGAATATGATCATGAATCTCAACTTAGTGATTCAATTTTACTTCCTAATTCAATAATGACTCCGGTGTCTTCACCTGATTTCATTCTTTTTCCTGAGTCAACATTGAATCCTGTGCCAATTCATCATGAAATTGAATCACCCATTCTTGATGATCATATTGAACTTGACTAATTTTACACTTTTGAAAGTCCTATTGACAAATTGGCAAGTTCTCACTTTTTTGACATTGAACTCAATGAGATATGTGACCTAGATTCTCAAATCTGTGATCCAGTTCAACTTTCTGAATCAATATTGACTCCTGTTTTGTTACCAAACTTGAGTAATATTTTAGAGTCAGTTTTGATTCCCGCACCTATCATTTTTGAACTTGAATCACCAACATTAAGTCACATTCCATTGTTAGAAAATAAATGTGGACTTGAGTTTCAACTTCTTGACTTGGACCCACTTCCTGAACCTATTTCTACTCTTGAACCTTTACTTGACTTAAGTCACCTTCCTGAGTCGGTATTAGTTCCTATACTTCCTGAGTCCAAGTCAATCATTCTATCTTTTCACACTCCATTCTGGGACGAGGTGGTTGACAAATTTGACTCTGAAATCAGTTATGGAATTTGGAAATTAGATGGGGTCAAATACTTAATAAAAATCCTTCATGGATACACAATCTTAATGGGTTATATTAGAGAAACTTCTGGTGGGTTCCTCCGAACCCCACGAAAAGTTGATTGGGCCACATTTTGTGAACCAATCAGACCACCTCCGGAACCACCACCTTAAGGTAACCTTTTCCTTCCCTTTCTTCTTTTTCATGCATCTATGCATTAATTCATACATTGAGGACAATGCATGAGATAGGTGTGGGGGAGGGTTCTAACATAACTTAGTTTTTTCTTTTATTAAAAAATAAAAAAATAAAAAAATTTAACATTTTCTTTACTTATAAAAACTTTTTGAAAAATAGAAACAATATTTTGACATATTTTTTGTAAGAAATTAAGTCAATTTAAGGAATAGGAAAAATCCAAATTAGGATTTCTTAGACTTGGTCAAAATAAGATTATTTGTTTGATTTTTAGAGTTAGGAAGATAATTTGTCAAAGTAATTTAGTCTTGATCTTTACCTTGATGAAATATGCACACTTCATACACTTACACACTTAGGGTTCAAAAACAAAGATTCTTATGCCTTATAAAAAATAATAAAAAAATGAAAATGAAAAAAATAAAAAAATCTAATTATTGATTAGCTAGGTGCTTTGGCCTAAGCAAGCCTTAGTATTTATGCGAAAGATGATTAGATAAGTTTGAGAAAAAAATATATAAAATCCTCTGATTAAGCTGGGTATTTGTGCCTAATAAATCATAAGTATTCACGCCTAAAAGGGGTTCATATAATAAAATCCTTAGTTTTGTGGCCTTGTTTGCTCGAGTCCTTAAGTCCTTGGGGTGTTTTCTCACCGGTGCCCTAAGACCGTTTGGTTTGGGAGTCATCGATTAGAGGCTCGTTACATGAGCAGATTAGAAAGCCTAATAGAACTAAGGAATAATACTGCAAAAAAAAAGTATATATAAATAAATAAGGCATAAGAGTTCGAGTTAATGAACCCTTAGTCAAAATTTTCAAAATCACAAGGTGCATATGACTCAGGGTAAAGTAATAGACTAGATGAGAAGTACAATTTGACTCCTTACTTTGATTGATAACAAATTTTTGAATAGAGACTAAGTTTAGGAATGAACAATTAAGTTTTCCTATAACTTATAGATTTCTTAAATCTTACAATTATATTTCAAATATTTTTCTCTTTCAAAATGCTTTTCGAAAATACTAACTCTTTATTTCTCTTTCTTTATGGATTTTGTGGGTGCAATCCGCTGAAAACCCTCACGAGACAAAACTCGTCTTCTATGGGGAACCTAGAGGTTTAACGGCTTGTTGCACATGCTCAGTGCAATCGCGTGACCTGCGAAAGTGGTCTAATAATCCTTAGTATAGTTTAGTTGCTTTGCTCGAGGACGAGCAAAAGATAGGTATGGGGGTGTGATTGGTCGCTAATGTTGCATATTTAGTATCATATTTCCATAACTATTATAGAATAAAATCTGCATTATCCTAATTAATTGTTTAATTTATTTGCAGGCCCATTCCTTAAGGAGATGAAGAGAAATGAGCCCAAACGCCCACCAAATTCTGAATTAAATCAGAATTAATTTGCACTCAGTAAATCAGGGCAAAATCAAGAGGTTGAAAACCAGTTGAGAAGAATCCTCTCAGAATAGATCAGTTAAAGCCAAGAATCAAAGGCCATTTCGTCACAATCCTGGACTCAAACGGGAAAACCAACTGAAGATAAAAGCAGCACGTGAAACTGGGGAGACCCACCAACAGGGTGTGGCCACCTGGCCACACCCTGGCCACGGAAACGTGGCCAAAGCCGCGTTTCCGCGGCTTGGTTGTGGAGTTAGGGGGAGCATTTGCTCCCCCACTCTTCCCGGGATCCTGTAGGCTGGGTTTTTGCCTATAAAAAGCCAGTATTTACACTGAAAATGGGACGACCATGCAGAGATAGGATTTATCCTAGTTTTCATTCTTTGTAGTTTAGGTTTTTCTTTTCTTTTTATGTAATTTGTATGTAAGCATAGGTTAGATGAAGATTCATGTAAGTAAGAGAGAGAGGCTGATGTTGAGAGTGACACCGATGTACCCTCCTCCTTTCTTCCATTGTTTCTGCAAGTAATAAAGGTAAATGTTTTTGTTTTATGTTCATATTTCCTTTTGTTTCCCTATTCCTCTTTCTACTTTACCTCTTTTATTTTTGATGAGCTTGCAAGTGAATCCAGAAGCATAAGTATAACAAAGTCTTTGTGAGTGCCAACGATACTTCATGAAGATGTTCTCCTCCTTAAGATCCGTACACTAAAGGGTTTAGTCACCGCCTTTGCAACCAGACTTTCTAGGGATTGCAAAAATACGGTCATCTTAAGCTTCCATATGGGAAAGTTAAGGCCTTCAAACTTGGAAGGGGTCTTAATACCTTTGGCTATTTTTACTATAGTGGATGAGAATGAAGATGTTAATGAAATAATTAGCAAAATAGGATCTCTCTAAGAAGGTTAAGCTAAACACTAGAGACCAAGGCTCTGATATCAATTGAAATTACACCTAGAGGGGGAGGTAAATAGGTGTATAGCTAATCAAATGCAAATTCTAATCAATTTAAAATGAAATGATGCAACCAATCACTCAAAATAAGGCTTGAAGCCAGATTCCCCGTGAAGGGCTCTGAACTTCTCCTCGTGATTCCTCTAGATAAGAGTCGAGGTGTTCAATTACTATCTTGTTGAGATGAGTGTTGATCGACAAAAAATGAATGATTGATAAACAAGTAAATAGAGATAATAAGGTAATCGCAAACAAAAAGATTTGTTCCAAGGTTCGAGCGACCGCTCTACGTCCTCGCCTTCACCACTGTAAAAGATTTCACTATCCACTATTAGATCTTCCACAAAGGAACCTTACAATTAGGAATTACAACCACTCAGAACTCTCCAACTCAATCCTCTACACCAGAGGCAGTACAAAGCCAATTGAGATAATAAGCTCTTGATGATCAAGAGATCATAAACACTCTCTTTACAACTCTCTTACAAATCCCTATAGAGTAAAAAGTAAATTTGAAGGTCAAAGATGTATGTGAGAGTGGAAATCAGAAAAAAGAGGTTTTAAGAGCAGAAAAACTCAATTAAAACTTTAAAAATGAGAGCAAATAAACTTTAAAACTTTTTCTCTTTGAAAGCAAAAACTAGATTTTCAATAGAATTTGTTGTTGTAAATATTCAATCCCAATGATTCTTTATATAGGTTTTAGAAAAACTCTTTTAGAATTGTGTATCACGTATGAAAGGGAAGAATTTGACCCTAGGACTTCAACTCTCCACGTTTTAAAAAATATGTTAAAATATAGATTTCAAATTCTGGCCGTTATGCCAATCTGACAGTCTATCGGTCAATCGCTCAGTCGACCGGCCATTTTAAAAAATTTGATCATTGACTGGCGGTCGACCGTGTCCCGTCTCTAACCGAGGCCAACATAGTTACAGTCGATCGACCCACCGGTTAACCGCAAAAGGGGATTGGTCGACCGATTGGTCAATCGAGAATGTGCACAACATGCACACCCCCTTCAGCCAAGGGTTCGGTCAACCATTTGGTCGACCGTTCTGGCCTGTAATAGGCACAGTCGATTGCCCGGTCAACCAACCTAGACCAAAAAAAATAGGGTCAAGATTAAATTTGAAAATCAAGAAAATTTTAAATAATTTTTGTATGAATTTTGGAAGAGAGAAGACATGTATAGCAATGAGATACAAGTTTTAAACTGAGATATAAATTTTTAAGAAGATGTGGAACAAGTATCAAAATCAAACATGTAAAAAAAAAAAATCATACTTTCAAAAACGTGTATTTTTGTGTGTGTATATCTTTGAGTTTCAAATCTATATTCTACTCTTTAACAAACTAGATTCTTATAAGGCTCTAATCAATTACAAGAATCTTCAAACGGGCTTCTCTGATAGCAACATTGATTGATTTGAGCTACAATCTCGTACTTGATTTCCCTTGAGCCATCAACACCTTCCTTTAGAGGAAGAAATCTGATAGATTTTCTTTGAACCCTGAAACACACTCTTGAACTTGATTAGTACCAACTAACTTCATATACTTTGTCCTAATGTTGCATATTTAGTATCATATTTCCATAACTATTATAGAATAAAATCTGCATTGTCCTAATTAATTGTTTAATTTATTTGCAGGCCCATTCCTTAAGGAGATGAAGAGAAATGAGCCCAAAAGCCCACCAAATTTTGAATTAAATCAGAATTAATTCGCACTCAGTAAATTAGGGCAAAATCAAGAGGTTGAAAACCAGTTGAGAAGAATCCTCTCAGAATCGATCGGTTAAAGCCAAGAATCAAAGGCCATTTCGTCACAATCCTGGACTCAAACGAGAAAACCAACTGAAGATAAAAGCAGCACGTGAAACCGGGGAGACCCACCAACAGGGTGTGGCCACCTGGCCACACCCTGGCCGCGAAAACGCGGCCAAAGCCGCGTGTCCGCGGCTTGGTTGTGGAGTTAGGGGGAGCGTTTGCTCCCCCACTCTTCCCGGGATCCTGTAGGTTGGGTTTTTGCCTATAAAAGCCAGTATTTGCACTGAAAATGGGACGACCATGCAGAGATAGGATTTAGCCTAGTTTTCATTCTTTGTAGTTTAGGTTTTTCTTTTCTTTTTATGTAATTTGTATGTAAGCTTAGGTTAGATGAAGATTCATGTAAGTAAGAGAGAGAGGCTGATGTTGAGATTGACACCGATGTACCCTCCTCCTTTCTTCCATTGTTTCTGCAAGTAATAAAGGTAAATGTTTTTGTTTTATGTTCATATTTCCTTTTGTTTCCCTATTCCTCTTTCTACTTTACCTCTTTTGTTTTTGATGAGCTTGCAAGTGAATTCAGAAGCATAAGTATAACAAAGTCTTTGTGAGTGCCAACGATACTTCATGAAGATGTTCTCCTCCTCAAGATCCGTATCACTTCATTCTTGCCCGGCTTGATGATATAATGCGAACGGGGACTGAGCTCGATCCTATGACTTATGCGTTGAACGCCTCCGAAGCAAGGTAGAACATGCAAGGGTTCCAGGTAAGTCATCAACCAAACTAGGTGAGTACTTCTTTATCTTTCTTTCTTTTCATTTATTTCTGTAGATTAAATCACCAACACCTCATCTTCCAACTCTTTCTTTCCCAACTCATTTGTACATAATCGCTTTCATCGTTTTCTAATTCTTTCAACATTCTGATTCTACCGTTTTCTTTCTAACTTTAACATAACTCGTTTTCATTTTCATTTCTTAAAACAAAGAAGAACTTTCGTTTTATCTTCATAAAGATTTCAATACAAAACTTTGAACGCTTCCATTGCAAACCCTCCTTGTGGATCACGACCCGCATAGCCACTTGCTATAGCGGTAAGAATTGAGCACTTGTACATCTTTATTCTTAAATCTGAAATACTGTATTTTGTGTGTAGGTTAAAACTTCAATCAATCATCAAAACATAAAACTGGGGATTGTAGCCTTTGGGCCGACAATAAAAAGAGTGAGAAAAGTGTTGGTTTAGAATTGGTTTCTAAACTAAGAAAATAGAAGAAAAGAACATAAAAATTCACTTACCTCTTCGGCGCCTGCTTTACTTTAGATCTGTTGCAATGACTTACTTTGGCTTGTAGGCGATCACAGCATGACATATAAGATCTTTCCCATTCTAAATTGGTCTATCAAATAAAAGTGCAAGCAGAAAAGAATACAAGACTATTACACACATAGAAATAAATATCCATCACCATAAGCCACCAGTGGTACTTGCAAAGATAAGGCATATTCGAGGCTATCATATTCATTTGGATTATAAGTCATCTCAGAGGAAAGTAAAGTAAAAACAAGGAAAAGAATAAAAATGACGATCGATTAAATTGAGTAACAATGAAGAAAAAAGAGAAAAATTACAATGATTGTCACTCTCAATACAACTCTCTTTTTTACTCATGAAACTTTCTCTAATCTAAGCTATAAAGAAAATAGAAAATTACATAAATAAAAACAAAAACCTAAGTTAAAACTAGAAACAAAAAGCCTAATTCTAATTCTCAGCTGGAGTGGTGCCCGTCTTCCTTCTGAGATTGCAATACTTATAGTTGAAATAGAGAGCCTAGGGATAACTGGATGACACCAAATCGTTGGCACAGCGGCTTTCACTTGTCCATGCAAACGCGGCCAAAGCCGCATTTGCGTGGCCAGGATTTGGCCATTGGGCTAGATCCTGAGCGCGTAGATCAATTTCTTTTTGTTATCCCATGTAATCTTTGTGGAACTGTCTTTTGATTGCTCTGATCTTCAGAAATTTTTACGTTACTCTTGAGCTAGATGAATAAATCTAATTAAAATTTGATTTAATTAGAATAGATTTGGAATTATCACTATTTCTCCATTAATCATCACCGGTAAAAATAGACATTAAGACAAGTTAGTTGCAAACTTTATTACAGGATAAATGTAGGAATATACTAATAAATTGTACAATATATGTGTACCATCACACCCCCATGCCTATCTTATGTTCATCCTCGAGCAAAATAATTTAAAAGTAAAATAGAACTAATCTAATCTAACTCACTTTTATAGGAGTCACAGTTGCACTTTGATAGGTAGTAAAAATTGCATATTTATCACTACATTTACTATCATATTTCCCTATTTATTCTTATTATTATGCACTATTACTAATGTTTTATTATTTAATGTGTGCAGGCCTTGAGTATTTATTTTAATAAAGAATAAAGCCTAAATGAAGCCCATAAGCCCCAAAAAGCCCATGTGCAAGCCCAAGTGCAAAAGTTGCAATTACCAAGTGCCAAAGTTGCAATTACGATGTGCAAAATTTGTAATTACTAAAAGAAGAGGAAAGGGATAGACTTCTACTCAATCCTAATTACTTGCAGGACAAGGATAAAGATAAAAGGAGGAGAGTGCAAAGATAAAATTCATTTTAAAGAGATTTGGATTTAGGGTAACTTACTTCCCAAGTTATCCCGAATTTTCAAAATAAAGAGTCGGTACGCCAGAACTAAAAAGATATACCCAGATGGACGGACCAGAGGAGGCCACGCGAGAAAACGCGTGGCCAGATGCCCCAGAATGGCCGCGGAAACGCGACCATAGCTGCGTTTTCGCGGCAATACGGATGAGGTTGGGTACGTGCTTTCGCGGAGGAGTTGTACCGGGACTCTACTTCTTCCATCTCCTATAAATACCCCTGCAGAGCGTCCAGTCGAGTACAGAAACGAGCTTAGGGTTTTTCTTTAGATTCTCTCTAATTTGTAGATTGTAACTTAGGTTTGTTTTAGTTTTCTTTTATGTAATTTTTATTTTTTTATGTAACTGAGAGGAGAGACGAGTTTCATGGAGGAAGGAGATCAAGCTTGTACTGAGGTGACATCGGTGTAAGTCTTTTCTTCCATTGTTATAAGAATCAAATCGAAGTTCTGTTTCTGCTTTATTCTTGTTTTGTTTTTTTTCCCTCTTTTGTGTTTGTTGATCCAAGTAAAACCAATAGCCTCGAAGTTTCCTTCTCCTTACAAGTGCCGTTGATGGTTTATGAAGATGAACATCCATTTTCATGGTAGTGTAGCTCGCCCTTTTATTTCATAGTGTAAATCGGGAATGGGGAAGATCTTATATTCCATGCTTCGCTCGCCTTCAAAGAAAGGTACATCGTTGATACGGTTCAAAGGTAAGCAGACGCCGAAGAGGTAAGTATGTTTTTAGTTTTTAGTTTTCTTTCTTTTAATTCTTTAGTTTAGATTACCAACACTACAATATTCCAAATCTCTTTCACTTTTTTCATTATAAATATCATTGTAAATATCATTGTAACCTAAAAGAGAACTTACTTCACAAGCTTCCATCGCTAGTCCCTCCCTGTGGATCATGACCCGCATAGCCACTTGCTATAGCGGTAGAATTGAGCACCCTGCACTATTGTTTTAAAAGTTTTAAAATTCTGTATTTTTTGTGCAGGTAAAATCTCAATCACACTTAGCACATACAAGAAGCTGTTAAACCTCAAGGTTACCCCTAGAGGACGAGTTTAGTCTTGTGAGGGTTTTCAGTTAATTACATCCACAAAATTCATAAAGAAAAAATAAAGTATTAGTATTTTGAAAACACATTTTGATAAAGAGAAAACATATTTGAAGTATTCTTGCAAAATTCAAGTAATTTATAAGTCATACGAATTCCAAACTACTTATTCTCAAACTTAGTCTCTATTCAAAAACTTGTTATCAATCAAGGTAAGGATTAAAATTGTATTTCTCATCTAGTCTATTATTTTACCTTAAGTCATATGCACTTTTGTGACTGTGAATATTTTGACTAAGAATTTTTTAACTCTAACTCTTATGCATTATTTTACATATTTTGGCGGTAATATCCCTTAGTTCTATTAGACTTTCTTATTCGCCCATGCAATGAGCCTTTATCAGTGACTCCCAAACTGGGCGGTCTTAGGGCATAGTGTAAGAAAACACGCCAAGGATTTAAGAACTCGAACAAATAAGGCCACAAACTGAGGGCTTTTATTGATTATATGGACCACTTTTAGGTGTGAATACTTATGCTTTATGAGGCACAAATACCCAGCTTAATCAGAAGACTTTTAATAAATATATTTTTTTAATAAGATATAAGAATCTTTGTTTTTGAACCCTAAGTGCGTAAGTGTACAAAGTATGTATATTTCATAAGGTAAAAATCAAGATTAAATTACTTTTCCACTTTTTCTTTCTAAACCTAGAAATCAAACAAATAATCTTATTTTGATCAAGTACAAAAAAACCTAATTATGATTCTCTTATTCCTTAAAATTAACTTAATTTCTTACAAAAAATAGGTTAAAATATTGTTTCTCTTTTCAAAAAGTTTTTAAATGAAAAGAATATATATATATATATATATATATATATATATATATATATATATATATATAAAGAAGAAAAACCTATGTTAGAACCCTCCTCCACACCTATCTCATGCATTATCCTCAATGTATGAATTAATATATATATGCATGAAAAAGAAGAAAGAGAAGAAAAAATGTAACCTCAAAGTGATGGTTCTGGTGGTGATCAGATTGGGTTAAGAGTTGCTGCTCGTTCTAAATAATATGGGGTTTCAAGGAACCCACTTTTGATGATTTCTTTCCTATTTATAGTTTTACAACCTCTAGACTTAATAGGATCATTCAAGACCCTAATATTATAATCATTCCGGTTGTATGACCAATCTTAAAATATCATCTAAGAGTCATAATGGTCTATACTTTGGTCCAACAAAAGAATGTGATTTGATGAAATGAATGATTTGGGCTCCGGAATTAAAGATTTGGGAACCAATACTGACTTGGTAATAATACTTAAATCAACTGTAGGTTTGAAAGTCGGTTTTGATTTAAGAGTTGGGTCCAAATTAAAGAATTGAAATTCACATTCTTTATCCATTAATAGAATGTGACTTTCCAAAATCAGTGGTTCAATTTCAAGCTTTATTTGTACATGAATCAATGTTTGCTCGGGAACTGGGTCCAAATCGAGTAAGGAAACCAAAGTCAACTAAATTTGAAAATTAGAACTGAATCACAAAGTTGGGGATCGGGGTCATATTTACTTTCAAGTTCAATTTTCTTGATGTGAAAACTTGCCAATTTGTCCAAGGTTTAGGTTGGTCAAGTTCAAGTTGGTGTGATGACTTGAATCTTGTTTAAAGTCTTCAAGACACCATGATTCTTGGTTCCTATCAATATTGCTAGGGAAATCAGGAATGGTCAAAAATTGGGTAGAGAGAGTTTTCTCATTCTTATCATTAATTTTGTTGACCAAATGACTCATTTGTACTTCTAACATATTGATAGACTGGGTACAATCAAAATTTGAATGGATGAAATCATTTTGGTACTGAATCATGTTTTCTATACTCTTTTCTAAGTTAATAGTTTTTTTTGTTGTGGTGGGACTTGAAAAATGGAGTAAGGATCTTGGATTTGAAATTTTGGAGGGGATTGTCATTCCATCATGTTTTAACCTTGTCGCTCGGACTCACGTGAGGCTTCTAGAATCTTTTCGTAATAGGATTTTTTTCTCTATCAGTTTTTCTAAAAAAGATGTAAATGAAGCTGAATGTTGGTAAGGTGATTGACCATATAACTTTGGGGAGTTTATCCCCACTGACTCGGTGAAGAGTGATGATGATTATTTCAATTTTGTTCATAATATTAGGGTTGGGGCATATGTTGATTCAGATAAAACCAATCCAACATACTTGATTGGTTAAAGTTATGCAATGCCTGGTTGGTAATATCCGAGTTAAAAGAGGTCAAGATGAAATATAAATTTGTATTTGCATTGAAAAAATTATAGTTATAATCCATATCATGCAAGAACAAACAAAAGAAAAAAAGGTTCAAGCAAACAAAAAAAAAGAAAAATCTAGCATATGTCAGTGTAGACCTTAGACCTAAACGACTTCTAACTGGTTGACTATTCACAGGAGATATATTGTAGTAATATGACTACAAGTTAATCGGTCAGGTAGGGACAAGATCAGAGGGAGGTATCCGAGCCTGAACAAAGGGCCTAATTATGCCAAACCATTTTTCTTCTAGGTTTCGCCTCTCAATCCCCAACCTTTGACACTGATTAGACTAGAGTCAACTTTCTCCTTAGGTCAATCTCTTAATGAGTTTGAGATGTCCCTAAGGCCAACAATTACTCAATTTTAAGTTAGGCTGGGTTAGTGAGTGAGAAGATGGTTTTCAGGCTAAGGAAGGGTAATAACTTCCCCACCTTATGTTGTATAACAGGTTATTAATCGATCACTGATATTGCATATTCATTATCATATTCCCATTTTTTTTATCTTAATAAACTCTGCTATTTAATTGTATTTATCATTTAAAATTTATGCAGGCCATTACTAAAGGAGATGGAAATGAAACGAGTCTAAAAGCCCATTTAAATTCTGATTTAAATTAGTTTAAATTAAAATTAAGGATTAGGACAAATATTTAGGAGATAAGAATGAAGATCAAAACAAATCAGAAGATCACACTAAATCGAAACTGGTTAAAATTTTGGATTTCTATAAATTCATTTTGGTTAGCTGAAGATCAACAGTAGTATCATCAAATCCAGAGACTAAACTGAAAAACTATTTGGATAAAAGGAGTTGAAAGAAGATGAAAACAAAGATACGCTCCCCGAATATGGCCATCAAACATATCCAAGCCATGGAAACATGGCCAGAATGTCATTTTCGCGGCTTAGTTATAGAGTTAGGTGGAGCATTTGCTCCCCTTATCTTCTTACACTATCCCCTCTTTCATTGTACCTATAAAAACTGGAATTTCTGAAGGCAAATGGGCACGACTAAGCATAAAAAGATCTTAGACAAGGTTTTTGTTCTAGTTCAGTTTAAATTTTTGTTTTTCTTTTAATGTAATTTTTGTTCTTTGTAAACATAGATTAGACTGAGATTCGAGTTAAAAAGAGAGAGAATTATGTTGAGAGTGACACCGATGTAACTTTTCTTCTTTCTTTCATCATTTTCTATGTAATCAAAAGTTTACATTTTATGCACTTCTTCTTCTTTTACTTTTCATCTTTTAGTTATGATGATAATCCAAGTGAGTCTCATAGCATCAGAATTGTTTTGCCTTTGCGAGTGCCACCAATAGCTCATGATGATGGATTCCTCTCTTATGTTTATATTATTTCATACTTGCTCGATATAGTCTTGATGATGTAATGTGGATGGTGACTGAATTAGATCTTAAAGGTTATGCGCTAATCGCCTCCGAATCAAGGTAAACATGCTAACGATCCAAGGTAAGTCATCGGCCAAAAAAGGTAAGTAAGTATTTTTAGTTTTTCCTTCTTTTTATAATTACTTAGTTTAGAACACTTAAACAACCATCTCTTTTTTCTTTACTCTTTTTAGTTCTTTGTTTAACTTTATTTTCCTTTTACATAATCACCATCTTCTTTTATCTTTCACTTTCTTCTAAATTTACATAGCTTTCATTTTTCTTTTCTTTTCAAAAACATAGAAGAACTTTTAACCAGTTTTTGCAAACTTGAAAAGAACTTATCAACACGCTTTTATCGCAATCCCTCCTTGTGGATCACGACCCGCATAGTCACTTCCTATGCAGTAGAATTGAATAACCTTGCACTTGTTAATCTACATTTCTTAACTTCTATCTTTTCTGTGCACGTTTTCCCTCAATCAAATTTTGGCGTCATTGCCTGGGAGGGACGGTAAGTAATTTTTTTAAGTTTTTTAATGGTTAACTTCTTTCTTTTTTGTTTTTGTATGTAGAATTCAAATTTAGGAAAATAAGCACCGTAGTGGATATATTGCTACTTTGTGATTGTCCAAAAAAGCAGAGCACCAGAGCCCTCCTCTTTGTCGCAGAAATGCGGCCAAAGCCGCGTTTGCGCAGCAGAGGAGGTCAACTACTCACTTTTATTTTTTGCAGGGCAGGTGAGTTGGAAAAATACATATTCTGCAGCGTTTAGATTTTCTATTTCATACTTTGTGCACATTGTACTAACTCAACAGTAACATGATGGATGTTAAATGCTAAAAACTGTTGAGACTTTGCATCTAGGCATTTGTTTAATCCATTAATTTTTAATTATTGTTGAAGAGTGCAAGAGCCAAAGTATGTGTGCATTGCATGTAGCATAGAAAACATTCTTGTATGATTTAATTGCCTTGAGTGTTACGTTTTGCTAAATATCTACACACGCGCACGAAAACAATTAAGGGCATATCCTTAAACAAGATAAGGTGGGGAAGTAATTACCCTCCCTTAGCCCAAAAAATCATCTTCTCACTCACTAACCAAGCCTAACTAACGCTGAGTAGACATTGGCCCTAAGGACATCTCAGACTCATTTAGGAGACCTAAGGAAAAAGTTGTTAGAGTTTGACTCTTGTTAAATCGGTGTCAAAGGTTAGGAATTAAGAGGCGAAACCTCGAAAAAAGAGTGGTTTGGCATAATTATTCTCGTTGCATAGGCACGATACCTTCCACTGGTCTTGTCTCTACCAACCGATTAACTTGTGATCAAATTGCTGCAATATATCTCCCACAGACAGTCTAACGAGTTAGGAGTCGTCTAGGTCTAAGGCCTACCCAAAATTAGGCTAGTTTTTTTTTTTTTTTTTGTTTTATTTTGTTTATTTATTTGTTTGTTTTTGTTTTCTGACATCTTTGTGATATGAATTATAATTACAATTATTTTAATACATATAGTGATTCATACTTCACCCTGACTTCTTTTGACTCGGATATTACCAACCTGACATTTCATAACTTTAACCAACCAAGTATGTCGGATTGGTCTTATCCGAATCAATATATACCCTAGTCTCAATATTATGTACAAGACTGGAACAATCATCTCTACTCTTCACAGAGTCAGTGGGGATACAACTCCCCCGAGTCATATGGTCAACTATTTTACCAACAACCAGCTTCATATACTCCTTATCAAGATCAACCCATAGAAGAAAATTTCAAATTGACTAAGAGAAAGAAGCCTTGATTACATCCCAAAACCAATTTCAAGACATGATGGACTCACAATCCCATCAAAATTTCCAAATCCAAAATCCCTACTCCATGTTCCAAGTCCCACAAACAAGAGGAAGAACCTACTGACTTAGAAAAGAGCATGAAACTCATAAGTCAGTCCCAAAATGAATCCTTCAATAGGTTAGAATCACTAATGAGTCAACTGAACAATGCTTATAGGGTAGAGGAAACTCTCCTTTATCAATAAATGACCAATTCTAATTGCCTAGCCATATTGATAAGAATCAAGAATCAGGTGTCTTGGAGACTTTAACAAGATTCAATTTCACCACAGCATTTTGAATTTGACCAATCCCAATCCTTTGACAATTGGTGTTCGCAGTTTGAAGTTCATGAAGAAATCCATCATTGTTTAAACCAGGTCCAAGTCATGAAAACCTAATCTTACATTGAAATCTTTTTAGGAAAATTGTATAGTGGCAAGAATAGGGTCGAATCCACAAAGACTTGTTTCTAAAAATCTAGTTTTTAAAAAATCTAAATCTAACTTTTAATCTAGTTTGAGAAGTCTTATAAAGAAAGGTGTGATGATTGTTCTACGAACTCAAGTCTTTAATACATTAAAAATATGAAAAAATAAAAATAAAAGGAATACTAACCTTTTACGAAGACTAAATAATTAAGGTGATAAAAAAAAGAAACTAAGAGATTAGGATGAAGGGAAGAGAAAGATGAAACCCAGTGACTTTGTTCCTTGTCATCGCTGTAACGTCTCCTCCCTCCGATGATGTTGAAGACAAAAGAACTAACTAAGAAAAGAAGAAAAAATATACATGAGATTGTTAATGAATTCATAAAATAAAACATGCAATGAAAAGAAGAAAATCACATCACAAAAATAAAAGAGAGAAGTAGAGAAAGCTTAGACTGAAACACAATAAGATCTGTATTAAAGAAGACTGATTTTCATTGAAAAATTGTTGTTACAAAACTCTTGATCCAAAACTCGCATTATAACACATAACTATCCTCTCAATTGCTTTTAGCCACTCCATGTAAAATTTTCTATCTCAGATACAGGTATTTATAAGAGAAAGGAGTTAAGGATAGGCGTATGAAGATAGGGGAGCAAACGCTCCCCCTAATTCAAATAACTAGTCGCGAAAACGCGGCTTGGGTTACGTTTCCGCGGCCAGATCCTGGCCATTGGGCCATGTTTGGGGGCTTTCGTCCGTTGAATTCTCTTTTTTCCTTTTATCATCTTAGAAGTTCAGATTTTGCTTTAGATTTGACGTTCTATCCCTTTATCCTCAGCGAAATCGATTTAGTCTTCAAAAATTCTGTTTTTCAGTTTGATTTTGATGATATTATCTTATCTGGTAGATCCAGTCTAAGATAAGATGGCCTCTAGATTTGAATTGATCTTTGTTGATTTGCTTTATCTTCTTTCTAACATATCCTGTATGAATTTAGACATTAAGACAAGCGAGTTGTAGGATTATTATAGAATAAATGTAGGAATACAGTAACAATTATACAATATATGTGTCCTAGCACACCCCCACACCTATCTTTTACTCATACTCGAGCAAAACAAAGAGAAAAGAAAAACTAAACTGATCTAACCTAACTTACTTTCGTAGGAATCATGGTTGCAACTAACATATGCAACAAGCCATTAAACCTCTAAGTTATCTTAGAGGACGAGTTTGTCTCGTGAGGGTTTTCAGTGGATTACACCCATAAAATCCATAAAGGAAAATAAATCAATTGTTAGTATTTTTGAAAATGCATTTTGAAAAGAAGAGAAAATATTTGAACTGTTTTTACAAGAATTAAGCAATTTATAAGTTATAAGGGCATCGAACTATGCATCTCTAGACTTAGTCTCTATTCAAAAATTTGTTAGCAATCAAGATCAGGAATAAAATTGTATTTTCATTTAGTCTATTATCTTACCCTAAGTCATATGCATCTTGTGACCGTGAATATTTTTGACTAAGAGTTTTTTAACTCTAACTCTTATGCCTTATTTATGTATATATTAGTGGTAATATTCCTTAGCTTTCTTAGGCTTTCTAATTTGCCCATAAAACGAGCCTTAGTCGGTGACTCCCAAACCGAACGGTTTTAGGGCATCGGGTGAGAAAACACCCCAAGGACTTAGGACTCGAGCAAATAAGGCTACAAAACTAAGGATTTTATTTGATGATATGAACCACTTTTAGGGGTGAATAATTATGCTTTATGAGGCACAAAAACCCAGCTTAATCAGAGGGTTCTTATCATATATATATTTTTCTTTTTCTTTTTCTTTCTTTTTTAATTTATTTTTTTATAAGACATAACAATCTTTGTTTTTGAATACTAAGTAAGTGTATAAAGTATGCATATTTTATTAAGGTAAAAATCAAGACTAAATTACTTTTTCAATTTTTCTTTCTAACCTTAGAAATCAAACAAATATTCTTATTTCAACCAGGTATAAAAAAATCCTAATTATGATTCTCCAATTCCTTAAAATTAACTTAATTTCTTACAAAAATAAGTCAAAGTATTATTTTTCTTTTCAAAAAGTTTTATTATTATTTTTTTATATACAAGAAAACTGAAAAAAAACCTATGTTATAACCCTCCCCCACACTTATCTTATGCATTGTCCTCAATGTATCAATGAATGCACAACATGATACAATCGTAAGAATGTGAAGGAAGATAGTACCTGATGAGGATGAGTGGATATCATCCATCATTGCCTAGTTAAGAGAAAACACAAAAACTATAATACAAAAATGGATCCCTAGCATGTATAGAGATCAAACCGGATAAACAGGATCTTCCAGAAGGATTTCCTCCAATTCTGGGCTCAGATACTTACTGTATGGCTTTAACTGATGGCCTATTCACTTGAAAAGCGGTACCATCCGTGGTATTATGGACCTCAACTGCATTATGTGAGCACACCTTATGAACAATGTAGGGACCGGTCCAATAAGATTTCAATTTTCCTAGAAAGAGATGTAAACGTGAATTGTAAAGTAGGACTTTCTATCCTGGCTGGAATTCCTTATGAATTTTGACTCGATCATGCATTATTTTCATACAGTCCTTGTACCATTTTGCACAGTCATATGCATTATTTCTTATCTCTTCAAGCTCATCCAGTTGAAGTTTCCTAGACTCTTCCGCCTTGTTTTGATCAAAATTTAGGCATTTGATTACCCAGTATGCCTTGTGTTCTAGCTTGACAGGAAGATGGCAAGCTTTGCCATAGACTAACCTATATGGAGACATTCCAATAGGAGTCTTGAATGCAGTTCTTTATGCCCATAAGGCATCAGTTAATCGAAGAGACCAATCTTTCCTAGTGATGTTTACAATTTTCTCTAGAATGGTCTTGATGGCTCTGTTGGAAACTTCTACTTGGCCACTAGTCTGTAGATGATTAGGGGTGGCTACCCTATGATTGATGCAATATTTTCTCATTAAGCTTACAAATGTACGATTGCATAAATGTTTTCCACCATCGCTAATAATTTCACGAGGGAAGCTAAAACGAGAAAATGCATTCTCTTTCAAGAAGTTTACTACAGCTTTGTGGTCATTAGATCTACATGCTACGACCTTTATCCATTTAGAGATGTAGTCAACTGCCACAATGATATCCTGATATTCACGAGATGCAGGGAAGGGACTCATGAAGTCAATGCCCCAACATCAAAGATTTCGACAACTAAGATCGGGATTAACGACATTTTATTTCATCGTGCAATTTTTCTTAATCGTTGACAACGATCACAGTTCTAGTAGACATGAGCGTATGAAACAAAGTGGGCCAACAAAAATCACATTGCCAAATTTTTACCACAGTTTCTTCCCACTGAAATGACCACCACAGGCTTGGTCATGACAAAATGAAAGGATGTTCCTAAATTCTCAGTCAGGAATGCAGTGTCAAATGATCTGATCAGGACAGTATTTGAAAAAGTATGGTTCATCCTAGAAGAACCATTAGACTCTAGCTAAGAAACAAAATCATTCTTTCTTGGTCCATGAATCAGGCATTTGTTTCCATGACAAGGTAGTTCACAATGTTAGCATGCCACAAAACAGTCGAATGAGAGAAAAAAATTAACTGCTCATTAGAAAATGTCTTGAGAATAGGTAATGGGTCAGATGAAGATTCAACCACTAATCTAGACAAGTGGTCTGCGACAACATTTTCAACCCCCTTTTTTCATGAATTTCTAAGTCGAATTCCTGTAGGAGCAAGATCAATGGATTAGATAGGCTTTAACATCTTTTTTCGTGTTAAGATATTTCAAAGCTGCGTGATCAGTGAAACTAGGACCTTAGAACCTATAAGGTAAGGACAAAATTTGCCACCTCCTAGAACTGTTCGGGAAGTGCAATCCTTCTTAGGCCACGTTGGATTCTACCGCCGCATTATCGAAGACTTTTCAAAAATTTCCAAACCTCTGTGTGACCTTCTAGCAAAGGATGTCTCTTTGAGCTTACCCTTCCTTGTTTGGTAGCCTTTGAAAGGCTCAAGACCGAGTTAACTTCGGCACTCATCATCTGACTACCTGATTGGAATCTTACATTTGAGGTGATGTGTGACGCTTCTGACTATGCGATGGAGTTGTCCTAGGCCAGCGAGTAGATAGTCTTTCTCATGTCATTTTCTATGCCAGCAAAACTCTTAATGATGCCCAACTGAATTACTCGACCACTGAAAAAGAGTTGTTGGCAGTTGTATAATTTAGAGATTAGTTCTATCTCATCTTTATCAGCCTCTATACCTCTATCATAAATAATGTGTCCTAAGACAATCTCAGATTTCACCATGAAATGACATTTTACCCAATTAAAAACTAGGTTCTTCTACTTATATCTTATCAATATCAATGATAGATGATACAAACTCTCATCAAAATTAGCCCCAAAGACAAAGAAGTCATCCATGAAAACCTCTAAAAATCATTCTACCATGTCCGAAAAGATGCTCAACATACATCACTGAAAAGTAGTAGATGCATTGCATAACCCAAAGGGCATGCGATGGTAGGCAAATGTACCAAAAGGATAAGGGAATGTCGTTTTCTCTTGGTCCTCAAGAGTAATGGGGATTTGCTTATATCCAGAATAACCATCGAGGAAGGAGTAGTAAGCATGACCGGCAAGACGTTCTAATATTTGGTTGATGAAGGGTAGAGAAAAATGATCTTTTCTAGTCATGAAGTTGAGTTTCCTATAGTCTATGCACACTCGCCAACCAGTTTGAACATGAATAGGAACCAACTCATTATTCTCATTAGCAATAACTGTGATTCCAGACTTTTTGAGCACAATATACACAGGACTGACCCACTGACTATTGGAGATAGGATAAATGATACCTGCATCTAACAATTTCATGTCCTGCACTCTTACTATATCTTTTAGAATAGGGTTTAACGCCTCTGTGGTTCTCTCGAGATTTTGGTATTCTCTTCGAGAAAAATTTGGTGCATTACCAGAGAGGGGCTAATTCTCTTGATATCTGTTATGGTCCATCCTATGGCTTCCTCATGTTCACTATGAACATCTAGCAACTTCCCTTCTTGGTTCTTATCTAAATGGGAAGAAATTATCACAGGCAAGGTTTCTGACTCACTTAAGAAGGCATACTTCAACGTGCCAGGTAAAAATTTGTGCTCCAACTTGGATGGCTCAATGATCGATGGAACATGAACAGATGTTAACACATATTAATATTCTACCTTGAGATTCCATGGAGTATTATACATGATAGGGACAGAGTCTAACAATGCGTTGACCTCTTCTATAAATTCATCAATGTCAAAATTTTATCCAAAATGAGCCAAGCATTTCTCCGATGGATCTTCATAACAAGACTCATCAAATGTGTGACTGACTGAAATATCAATCATATTGATCTCCTCATGGTCATCCATTACATGTGGTTGGGAACTAGTGTGAAAAACGTTTAGCTCAACTGTCATATTCCCAAACAACAAGGTCATGACTCCATTCCTACATCTAATGATATCATCAGCAGTAGCAAGGAATGGCCTTCCTAAAATCTCAGGGGAGTGATTGCTTGCATATCTAATTGGTACAATGTCTAAGACCTCAAAGTCTGCGGGGAAATAAAATTCATCGATCTTCTAAATAATATCCTCAACAATTCTCTTGGGGATCTTAACTGACCTTTCTGTTAGAAGTAATGTAAGGTTAGTGTAACACCCCGCTCCCGGAATACGTACTTAGTTGCGTATTCAGATTTTCGATCTTATTTTTCGATTTACTTCCTGAATTTGACCGATTTTAATTTTAAATATCATTTTCTAATATTATATATTTTCTATGATTTTCTGGAATTTTCCTGATTTAAATGAAAATCTTCAAAACCGGTGTCGACCAGTGCCGCTGATCGATTCCCGAATTTTTAATTTACAAACAGATTGGAATTTCTAGAAGAGCCTTTAGACATTATCTCTTAGAATTACTTTTCTTACCTAAATACTTTTTTTGAGGATTTTATGAATTTATGAAAATTCCACCGGAGTCGGTATCGGCCAGTATCCGGGATTTTTAGTTTTAAAAACTATAAAGTATTTCTTAAAACGGATTTCACCATGAGTCTTAGAATATTATTCTTGATTTTCGGTAAATTTTGCGAGTCGTTCCGAGATACTTGATTTCGGGACGATTCCGGTATTTTCCCGAAAGTTTTCCGCATCCGCAACCGAATCCCGGGAATCCGCCACTATTATTATTTTCACTTTTACTTCCAAGAAAATATCTTCCATTTTCCATTTTCTTTTCCTTTTCCCATTTTCTTTCTTTCCTTTAGCTTCCACCAGAAGCTTCCTTTTACTTCCACCCTAAGTTTCTCCAAGCTTCTCCAACAAGCTTCTCCAACAAGCTTCTCCAAAGCTTCTCCAACACTCCACCAAAATATCTCCACCTCACCCATCTCCATGGCAGGCCATGATTGGTCAAGAGAAACACCTCACCCCCTTCCACTTTGCAAATAACCCCCTCTCTTTTATTTATTTGCATCACCTTCACACATCCAAAACCTATAAATACCTTTCCTTCTCCATTTCATTTCATTTCTCTCTTCACCACTTCACCAAAGCCAAAACCTCCACCAACTCCTCTTCATCTCCACCACCACAACCACCACTACAACTTCTCCAACCCTTTACCTTCATCTTCTTCCTCCTCCATCTCCATTCAAACCATCACAACTCCAATAACTCCACCAAAGTCTCCACCTTCTCTTTTACCTTCTCCAAAACTACCACTACAACAAAACCTCTCCACAAAACCACCACCACCATCAACACCTCTTCATAAAAACCTCCATCTTCTTCTTCTTCATCATCAACTTCAATCACAACCATCAAAATCTGTTCTGCACTCTGTTTTCAGACTATTAGTCGACTTGATCCCTTCATTAGTCGACTTGAACCCTTTATTAGTCGACTACCCCATTTTTCTAGTCGACTAACTTCCTGAAATGCGACCTTATTAGTCGACTTGGTCCTCTTCTATAGTCGACTAACTCCTTTATTAGTCGACTAACCATTTCATCCTAGTCGACTAACTTTTCTTCCTGAAACGCAGTTCTCCCAAACACAGCATTACTAGTCGACTTGTCCCTTATCTATAGTCGACTAACCCCTTTATAAGTCGACTACTATATCTCCCTAGTCGACTAATCTTGACTGTTTGCTGCAGTTAATCCTTTTCTTGAATATGAACCTTATCCTCTAGACTTGCATCATATTGCTTGACTTGTCACTTGACAAACATCATCTTCCCTTCTCTCTTTCTCTCTCCTCTTCACTCTACATATTTATGGCGCGTCCCGAGTTCCATGGATTTCGGACCTTTCGGCATTTCTGGTGATTCAGGCGAGTATTCTCACTCGCTACCCTCTTGCTTCTTATTTCATTGATTATGCAAATGTTCTCGCTCTAGCTTCCATGTATTTTATTTCATGTTCCATGTCTTTTACTGTTCTATACCATGCGTGGCCGACCCTTCATGGTCGTTGAACTTGGATTACTTCTATGTTACCACTTGTCATGTCATTACTTCAGACCTGTCAGTTACATGCTACTATTTAACACATGTATATCACTTGGCAACTGAATTGTTATCATCTACCACCTGACATGCTACTATTTGGCAAGACCCTCTTGTTATGACATGACTTACCACCGGACTATTATTAACCTCTTGACATGATTGATTACCTGCCTCCTGTTATGTCTGTTATGTAACCCTGTTATATTAAATACTTAACTTGTGATTATCATATTACGGGAATCCTGTCTTGTTATTCTGAATGGAACTAAGTGCCACACGGAACAAAGTGCAACACCACACGGTGGGGGCCACCTCTTGAATCTGTGGGGGCCACCTCTAGAATCCATCCCCTCAGAACAAAGTGCCACATGGAACAAAGTGCCACACCACACGGTGGGGGCCACCTCTTGAATCTGTGGGGGCCACCTCTTGAATCTGTAGGGCCATTTCCTGTTATGTCCAGTTATTCCCGTAGTCTGATAATCGTGATAAGCCATAAAAAGGACAACTTGCACGGGGAATGGGAGGAAGTGATGGATGCCGGAATGATACCTTGCTTATAGTAAAGGAATATAAAAAATCATGGCGGTACGTGTTAGTGGGACTTTGGGTCCACAGGAGATTCGTGTTAGGGGGACTTAGGGCCTCCAAACTGGTCCCAGGTGTATGGGAACTACTATAAGAAGTGTTATCAGTTCTCCATCTGCTTCCGTTAACAACCCTCGGCTAGCTTATATATGGATGTATGTGTGCTGAGGTATACACCAGGACACATACCTAGATATATGGGTCAGACGAGTAATAATAATAAACGACGCTTGTTGTGATTCCTGTTATGACACATGCTATGCTTATGATGATTCCTGTTATGCTCGTTATGTATTCCTGTTATGTACTTCTGACATGCCTGTTATGATTCCTGTTATGACTCCAGTTATGGACTCCTGTTATTCCTGTTATGCCTGTTATGTGTTCTGGTTATGACTACTTTGTAACTCAGGTTGTATGTGCTTGGATTACGATGATATGAAATAAAGGTATATAGATGAGGGTTTCCTTGTTTGGATTATTCCTTCGATGTACTAGTCTCATGGAGCCGTGACCTAAGCTTATACAATCTGTTTTGCTTGTACTAGATTTTCTATCGGATTTCCTGTTTTATGATTATTATACTATACCTGTTCATACCTGCTCTAACCTACCTGCCTCCTGAGTACTTCCTACTTGGTATCATTGGTTTTATGAACACTTGTGCTCATCCTGCTTCGCCACTTGGCATTGGCACTACTCGCCTGGGGAGTGTCACTGACTCCCCTGGACCTCACGTCCAGGTTATGGAGCTAGGAGCGTGTGGATTCTCCCAGTTGCTGATCAGAGTAGCGCAGCGGTAGCGTGGATCTTCAGCAGACCATTCAGAACTCTATCCTTCCAGGCCCCCTGTGTGCCTCTCGAGTTTTCCCTTTGTAAACTCGTGAGTGCCTTTATTCTGTTCACTATTATACATCCTTAGTATTCCCGCAATTGCGCATATCTGTGATGTAATATTCATGTAATATTGGATCACCTCTGGTGATAACTTTGTAATTGTACTCATGTGTTGGAATGTATAATGCACCACTTGCTTCCGTACTCTGATTCTTGCCGGTACTGATGCTTAGCGTATATACGTGAAGGTACTTCTGACTTGCGTATATACGTTACAGTGACGTCTCCGTATCCGCCAGGATCGGGGCGTTACAGTTAGTGGGTAATAACTTGCCTAAACTTAATTGTTTATACACAGAATAGGGTAAAAGCTTTACACTTGCCTCCAGATCTAGCAGACACCGATCCATAACCTGATCTCCTATCCTAACAGAAATAGTTGGACTCCCGGATCCTCATACTTGAGTGCAATGGGTTGCTGGATGAGACATGATGCTTGAGTAGTAAATGCAGCTTCACGAGGCACATAACTTTTTCTTTTGATAGTGGTTAGGTTCTTTAGAAACTTGGCATATGAAGGACTCTGATTGATGACATCCAAGAAGGGAATGTTGATTTGGATGTATTTGAAAACTTTTAAAATTCCCTCACAGTTATTTTCTTCCTAGTTGGTTAAAGATGTTGAGGAAATGGGGCCTTGGGAAAAAAGGATTTCTCTTGATTCTCAACAACAACTCGGTCATCTTTCTTTGTTGACTCCTTTAGGTTCTCTTTTTCTTTTTCCTTGACAAAATTAGGATGGTTTGGTGGAGCTTGGACTTGGTTGTCCGCTCTCTTGCCCGACTATAAAGTGTGCATGGCTTAGACTTCATGGTTTGAACCATAACTAATTTTAAACTGGCCTGTAGGAGTATTTTGAGGAGCAGGATGTCCTCTCGGGTTGTGCACAATTTGACTAAAAATGTCCTTTCTCTCTCCCTAACAGATGCAGCTAACTGATCTATCTGAACCTCAAACTGATCAACCAAATCAACCCACCACAAATCCACAATCTGGTTGTTCATACTATCAGGCACCAAACTATGTTTTCGAAGAGTGTCCGATTTTTCAAACTCATCAAGTACCGCCGAAACACATGAATGTGGCATACTCGAGGCCGCCACACAATCCCTACTTGCAGACTTACATTCTCGGTTGGAGAAATCACCCGATTTTCTCTTGGGGCCCGAAAAATTCTCCCAGGCCCCTCGAACAATCTTCACCATCCTAATCAACAAGCTAACTTTCCTAGTCAAGCTTCAACTTTCTCCTTCCAAAATTCACCAACAGAGAAAAACTCAGTGATTTGGAGAAGAGTATGGAGGCATTCCTGTAGTCTCAATCCGCCTTCATGCATAATCAAGGACAGACATTGAACAACCATACACAGACCATATCTAGATTGGAAGTTCAGATGAGTCAATTAGCAAATTCTCTAAGTGAAAGACCCAAGGGTACTTTACTTAGTCAACCCTAGTCAATCCTAAGAATTCTAATCAAGCTTATAAAGTTCAGGATTCTCAGGTCAACCAGTTTAATGTTGTTCATACACTTAGATCAGGAAAAAAGGTGAACAATCAGGTCTCTAAGACCAAAATTTCTATCCAAATTGATCCTACTCATTTCTCCACATCTGCTAGCTCATCTCAATTTGCTCCACAAACATCTAATAAGGACACAACTATTGACCAAGTCCACAAGCCTGTAGCACCCTTTCCAAATAGGCTTAGGAGCAACAGTAAGAACATGCACATAGAAAGATACTCGAGATGTTCAATCAGGTCAAATTGAATGTGTCTCTTCTTGATGCAATCCAACAAGTCCCAGCGTATGCTAAATTCCTTAAGGATATGTGTACTAATAAGAGAAAAATGAATGTGCCAAAGAAAGTGTTCTTAGCAACCAACATAAGCGAACTTCTTTCTGGTCTTATTCCGGTGAAATATAAGGATCCTGGATGTCCTACAATTTATTGCACTATAGGACAAACAGAAATTAGCCGAGCACTTCTTGACCTGAGAGCAAGTATCAACTTGCTACCTCTCTCAGTATACCAGCAACTTGGATTGGGCGAGCTGTGTCCAATTCAAGTAACCATTCAGTTGTTGATCGATTTGTGAAAGTCCCGAAAGGGAAAATCATAGATGTCCTTATTCGGGTCAAGGATATCATATACCTTGTTGACTTCATTGTGCTTGAGACCCAACCTATGTCAAACCCAAGGTCTCAAACTCTAGTCATCTTAGGGCACCCATTTCTTGCTACAGCTAATGCCATAATCAACTGTAGGAATGGGTCCATACAATTGACCTTTGGAGACATGACAAAAGAGGTTAATATTTTTAACCTAGGAAAATAACCCAGGGATATGAATGATCAGACAGTTGAGGTCAACTCCATTGAAATTTTGACAAGTGAGCATGAAGAGAGCATGGAGATAGACATGGAGAGTGAGTTTGGTCTGGAGTCTATGGATTTCAATTTACACCAGATCATTGATTCAGCAGTGGATTGGGTGTTTAGTCCAAATGTACCTATTCCCAAGACCAAAATTACAATTCTCCCTTCCAATGAATCCACTCGTTTCTTAGAATTAAAATCTTTGACCAAAAATCTCAAGTACGCCTACCTAGGCAGAAGAGAAACCTTGCCAGTCATCATAGCATTTCATCTGACTAGAAAATAAGAGAAAAGCTTGATGTCAATTTTAAGGAAACATAGAGAAGCCATTGGATGGACAATGAATGACAATTAAAGGGATAAGTCCAGCAATAGTGCAGCACCGAATTTATTTGAACGATGAAGCGACTCCTAAGAGGGACCCACAGCGTAGGCTTAACCCATTCATGCAAGATGCTGTGAAAACAGAAATTTTAAAACTGTTAGACAGTGGGATAATTTATCCCATTTCTGAGAGCCAATGGGTTAGCCCAGTCAACGCTGTCCCTAAGAAAACTGATTTCACGGTAGTAGAAAATGTATACAAGGAGTTAGTACAAACAAGACTACCTACCGAGGTTCATGTTTGTATTGATTATTAGAAATTGAACACAGCTACCCGTAAAGACCACTTCGCGCTACCCTTCATCGATCAAATGCTAGAACACTTAGCTAGACACGAGTACTACTATTTTCTGGATGGGTACTCAGGATACAATCAGATCCCCATTGCTGCAGAGGACCAGGAGAAGATTATGTTTACTTGCCCATTCGGAACCTTTGCCTACCGACGCATGACTTTTAGATTGTGCAACGCTCCCGCAATATTTCAACGGCGCATACTCAGTCGTTTCTCCGATATGGCAGAACGTTACCTAGAAATTTTCATGAATGATTTCTCTATCTACGGAGATTCATTTGACCAGTGTCTTCATCACTTAGAGTTAGGTCTTCAAAATGCAAGGAAAAGAACTTAACTCTAAATTGACAAAAATGTCACTTCATGGTATGATGGGGGATTGTCTTAGGTTAAGAGATCTCAAGGAGAGGGATCAAAGTTGACAAATCTAAGATAAAGTAATCACTAAGCTTCCACCACCAAAATGCATTAAGGATATCCGATCTTTTTTAGGGCATGCTGAGTTCTACCGACGGTTTATTAAGGACTTTAGCAAAATCGCTAGACCCTTAACCAACCTGGTCGTAAACGACGTGCCCTTTGATTTTAACGATGGATGTTTTAAATCATGGGAGAAGCTTCAGCAAGAACTGATATCTGCACTTATCATTTCTGCTCCTGACATCAATCGCTGTCCTAGGACATCATATCGATATCAGCAGCATGTGATCTACTATTCGAGTAGGACATTGAATGACGCTCAGCAAAACTACACCACGACTAAGAAAGAATCTTGGTCGCAGTATTCGCGCTGGAAAAGTTCAGTCCATACGTGCTAGGATCAAAAATCATAGTTTTCACAGACCACTCCGCGTTAAGATACCTTATGATGAAGAAGGACGCAAAAGTAAGACTTATTCGTTAGATCCTTCTATTACAAGAATTTGATTTGGAGATTCGAGAAAAAAAGGTGTGGAAAACGTAATGGCTAATCACTTGTCTAGAATTACCAACGCACCTATTGAGAAAGAACCGATCAACGAGGATTTTTTGGATGAACACATCCTAGCAATCTTTAAGGAACCCTGGTATGCTGACATCGTCAATTACCTTACCACAGGACAAGTACCCTCTTAATAAATGAAGCAAGATAGATATCGCTTCTTCGCTCAGGTATGGTTCTTCTTTTGAGAAGAGCCATACCTTTTCAAATACTGTCCTGGCCAAATCATCAGACGGTGTGTACCAGAGGAAGAGCATAGGAGTGTATTAACTTTCTGCCATGATCTTACTTGCGATGGACATTTTGGTCCCGTAAAACCCCCATAAAAGTTTTACAAAGTTGGTTCTACTGGCCCACTTTGTTCAGGGATTCCTTCAACTTTTACAAGTCATGTGCGAACTACCAAATGGCCGGAAAAATTACAAAGAGAGACATGATGCCCCTAAACCCTATTCTGGTGGTTGAAATTTTTGATGTTTGGGGCATTGATTTTATGGGACCATTCCCAAGTTCATTCGGCAACTAGTACATCTTGGTTGCAGTGGACTATGTCTCAAAATGGGTAGAGGCAATACCGACAAGGATGAATGACAATAGGGTGGTTGTCAAATTTCTGAAAGAAAATATTTTCTCTCATTTTGGTACCCCACGCGCTATTATTAGTGATAATGAGACTGCAACAGGGCTTTTGAAGCTCTGATGCGTAAATACTCTATCACTTATAAATTGTCCACAGCGTATCATCCCCAAATCAATGGGCATGTAGAAGTGACGAATAGACAAATTAAGCTCATCTTAGAGAAAACAATCGGACAGAATAGAAAGGAGTGGTCTAGCAAGCTGATAGATACACTATGGGCCTATCGGACTACTTTCAAAACTTTCTTCAGTATGTCTCCATGCCGAGTGGTATTTGGTAAGTCCTGCCACTTGCCAGTGGAATTAGAACACCGTGCTTTGTCGGCCATCAAACAATTAAATTTTGATTTAAACAAAACCAGCGAACTGAGAAAACTGCAAATTTTAGAGTTAGAGGAGATACGAAATGAAGCTTATAAAAATGCAAAAATAACAAAGAGTAGGACCAAGTTCTTTCATGACCAATGCATACACAGAAAAAGTTTTGTACCTGGGCAAAAAGTTCTACTATATAATTCACGGATTTATATCTTCACGGGGAAGCTCAAAACTCGTTGGTTCAGGCCCTTCACTTGCGCATTGTCTTTCCACATGGTGCTATGGTAATTTTTGTTCCTTAGAATGGTGAGAAATTCAAGGTAAATTGACAAAGATTAAAACCATTTCTAACCACTGAGCCTGAATCACAAGCTGAAAATGTGCTCGGTCATTTTGACCCATCTTATGCGTGACCATATTCCATCACATACCACAAAAAAATAAAAACAAAAAAAATAAATAATGTAAATACATAATAAGATTAGGGGCTCTTTGTAATTATTCTTTGTATGTAAATAATTAACTCTAGCATACTTGTGAATATTCTTTTAACCTAGGGCTAGAATAGGAATTCTCTTTCTTTTTCTTCTCCTATTTAAACCCTCCTAATCCTCTTACCCGTGGCCTAATGACTAAACCAAAGGAAGATCTAAAGAGAAGGAGACCCAACACAGCCATCCCCCAAAAATCCTCTCCTCTCTCCCCTAAATAGCCGCCTCCAGGCCTCCTTGGCCGCGTTTTCGCGGCTGTCTAGGAGAGATTGTCGCGCGCCACTTCCCTCTCTGGTATACTTTCTGAGTAGATCTCAGATCTACTCCCTGTTTGGGTATCTTCTGTCTGGATTGCTCCAGAAAATCTATAGTTAGTTCCCCCCAAGGTTTCTGGGGAAAGTTTGCAATTTTCTATCTTTAATCTCTATTTTAAAATTCTGATCTATGTCATGGCCCCTGTGATTTTCTCTAAGAAAGATTTCTCACGGATTTTTAACGATGTTCATGAGTATGGTACTGTGTTTCTAGATCAGATTAGGGAGAGGTAATGGTATGGATTGGTTTATGAGAACACAGATATTGATGTCTACTATTGCCTAGACTTAGTAAAAAAATTCTATTTGGGTATTGATATTGCAATCATTGACCATGACCACTTTGTTGTCCATCTGGATCACGGGGACCTTAAGGTTACCCGGGATACTATTGAAGAAGCCACCCAAATCCCATCCTCCCCTCAGCATGCTGCACCACTGCCCTTAATAGATTACATGACTTTGATAGGGATGCGTTGCACTGAACTAGAACGGTGTCCGAGCAAATACCACATTCCATAACAATCATTGCGTTGGACGTTAGATCCAACACAATATTTGGCTATTGATCATATAACTTCTTTCTACAGACTAGCACTTCAAATAATTCACAGCCTCATAACGAGGCAACATAATGTCTGTTTGAATATCATGCTTTTGCAGCAGCTCATTGCTATCTTCCAATGCACTAGGGGTACGAAATACTCTTTATCCGTTCTGGTGACCAGTCTATACAGAAAATTTTTGTTGGACGGGGAATTTTTTGAGTATGATAGAGTACTAGTAACCCCTGAATTCAATACCAGTGCGTACAACGGCTGCCTGCACTCGATCTGGACACCTACTGTTCAAAGATATTCCTACTGAGTCATCATCAGAGGAACCAATGGATGTGGAAGATGGGCCCCAATTTTGGCGACAACCACCCCTATTGAGACCAATGCATTCATGTCCTCTATATTTAAGGGTATGTAAAAGATTTTTAAGATCATGCTTCGAAGATAATTGGAAGATCAAAGCACTAGCCTGGAACGCATTGAGGATACCCTCAGGCGTTCACGCTCGGTTGGCCCTAGCACTTCGGCCGGTTCGAGTAAATGGAGACGGTAAGATCGTTCTTTATTCCTATTTATTGCATTTACATTGACATGTCAAACATTGAGGATAATGCATTAGATAGGTGTGGGGGAGGGAATATGAATATCTTCTTTCAAAAAAAATATCTTTTTCCTTAGGATTTCTTTGTTCTTTTCTTTTTCCTTCAAAAAGAAAATCTCTTAAGTAGTAGAGAAATTTTGATAGCCTTTTGTAAAGATACAAAACAGTTATAAGGATTAAGGAAACCCAAGTTAGAAATTATTTACTTTAGTCTAAATAAAAGAATATTTGTTGGATTGATAGTTTCAGAGAAATTAAAAAATAACTAATCTCTTTAATGTTGCCTTAGTAAATATGCATTGACTACACACACTCTTGAAATTTATAGATAAAGACTCTAAACAACAAAAAAAAGTATATATAGTTATAAACTCGATTAAGCTAAAAAATTGTGTCGCAAGAAGCGTGATTATTTATGCCTAAAGGAAATAAACCTTAGTTTCGTGGCCTAATTTACTTGAGTATTTAACCTTAGGGGTGTTTCTCATCTGGTGCCCTAAGACTGCCTGATTTGGGAGTCATCGGTTAAAAACTCATTACACAAGTAAATTAAAAAGCCTGAGGAAATTAAGAGCAAAAATGATACATAAATAAACACTGATAAATTTTGTGGCATTAGAGTTTGAGTCAAAAAATTTCAAGTAAATCATCACTGCACACAATGTATATTATTTAAGGCAAAATAAAAGAATGAGTTTGAAGTACATAATTCCTCTTAAACTTAAATAAAGACTATATTCTTGCATAAAGGCCAAAGTATAGGAAGGACTAATAAGGGTTGGACCTAATGCTTATAATTATTTAGCTATTTTTACTTAAGAGATTAAAAAACCATTTTCTACTTTAAGAAGATTTTTCAAAAAAAAAACATTGTCATTCTTGGATTTTGTGGGTGTAATTCGTTGAAAACCCTCAGGAGACAAAACTCCTCCTCTAGGAGAAACCTAGAAGTTTAACGGCTTGTTGCACATGCTAAGTGCAACGACGTTACCTGCGAAAGTGGTGTAATAATTCTCCTGGTTTTTGTTTTGCTCAGGACGAGCAAAAGATAAGTGTGTGGGTGTAATTAATCTCTAATATTGCATATTTTATACCACATTTTCACATTTATTTTATAAAAAAATATTGCTAATAATGATTTTCTTGTGTGTTCTTAAGTACATGGTGTGGAACGAAGAAGAAGCCCAAAATCCCATTTATTAGGTGATTTAAAGCCTACAAAAATAGCCATTGACTTTAAAAGGAGAACTTGTCAGGGTGCAGAAAATCAGAAAGCAGCAGGGGGACAAGCAGGGGAGACAACTGTAGTACACAGCATGCGGCGCTAGAAGCGCCGCGAAAACGCTGCAAAAGCCGCGTTTCCGCGACCGTACTAGTGCGGCTGCACCAGTACTTTGGGCCAAGGATTGTTTCCCTGGCCCTTCCTCTCAGTGCCTATAAAAACCCCCTTGGTTTTTTTCCAAAAGAGAGATATATTGAGTTAGGGTATTGATGTTAGTTTGTTTTTAGGAGTTCTTTAGTTTTCTTGTATTTCCTTCTTTTTCTAGCTTAGCTTAGCCATTAGAGTGAGAGAGAGAGAGAGAGAGAGAGAGTACTAGTTGTATTTGAAGGTGACAATTTTATACAAGCAATACTTCTCCTTCTTCTTTTACTTGCTTTTGTTTCCTTTCACTAGTGTAATATGTTTACTCACATTTCATCTTCTCTTTTATTTTCACTTACCATGTCTAACTAACTTCTCTATAGCATGGCTAATAAACTATTAACCCACTAACCTCTAGTAACTTACTTGAACAACCCATATGAATCAATAAGTGTCAAGCAAGTCTTGTGCAAACAAGAGCTATGATATCTTATGATGAGAGTTTTTAATTCTAACTTACTAGCAAGTAGACTTACTTTCTTATTCATGCTTGACTCCTAAGTTTTTGTTGATCTATAGAAGTTGTTAACTCTACTTTTTTTTATAAGTTAGTGAAACTCTCATGCATCTTTGCTGATACCAATAGTGCACTTGTTTCATCCTCCATGCTCGCCTTCAAATGGATCTTAATGGAGAAATGTTCGAGTTTTGCCGTGTGAAGCAAGGTGATGGGAGGAACTTTCATTCGATCTACCACGTGAAAAGTTCTTATACACAGGGTTTATGATTGCCTATGATCCATTGTGAGACTATGTCTTCAAGAAGTTAGAGGTTAGTCGGAGCAATTAGTAAAAGGTTAGCCATGCATCTTTTCCATCTCTAAAAATGAAAAACACTTTTCCAACACCAAAATACTTCAAACCAATTCTACAATCTTTCTTGTTTTCTTTCAATTCATTCTTTAAAACAAAGAAACATCTTTTTACAAACAATGAAGACCGCACATCAAGCTTCTATCACCTCCCCTCCTCATGGACATGACCCGTATAAGCCACTTCGCTATTACGGAAGAATTGCTAAAACTACCACATCGACCATTTCTCTTTTACTTATTCTTGTGCATGCTTTTTGGTGATCAATCAAGTATCCTCACTCCCTGAATGTGGAATGTGGCCATCTGACCATATTCAGGCCATGTTTCACGGTCAAAGCCGTGTTTTTGCGGCTTAGTTGGAGAGTTTATGGGAGAGTTTGCTCCCCTATCTTCTTACGCTATTCCCTCTTCCATTTTGCCTATAAAAACTGGAATTTTTAAGGCAAACGGGCATGACTGAGCAAAAAAGATCTTAGGCTAGGTTTTTGTTCTAGTTTAGTTTAGGATTTTATTTTTATTTTAATGTAATTTTTGATCTTTGTAAATATAGATTAGATTGAGATTCATGTTAAAAAGAGAGAGAATTATGTTGAGAGTGACACCGATGTAACCTTTCTCCTTTTTTTCATCATTTTTCTATGTAATAAAAAGTTTACATTTTATGTTCTTCTTCTTCTTTTACTTTTTTCTTTTGGTTTTGATGATAATCCAAGTGAGTCTCATAACATCGGAATTGCCTTGCCTTTGTGAGTGCTACCGATAGCTCATGACGATGGATTCCTCTTTTATATTCAATCATTTCATACTTGTTCGATGTAGTCTTGATGATGTAATATGGACGAGAACTGAATTAGATCTTATGCGTTATGTGCTGTTCACCTCTGAATCGAGGTAAACATGCCAATATTCCAAGGTAAGATATAGGCCAAAAGAGGTAAGTAAGTATTTTTAGTTTTTCTTTCTTTCTTTTAGTTACTTAGTTTAGAACACTCAAACAACCATCTCTTCTTTCTTTACTCTTTTAGTTCTTTGTTTAACTTTATTTCCTTTATACAATCACCATCTTCTTCTACCTTCCACTTTCTTCTAATTAATATAGTTTACATTTTCCTTTTCTTTTCAAAAGCATAGAAGAACTTTTAACCAGTTTTTGTAAAGTTGAAAAGAACATATGGACATGTGATTGGACATCAAAAATGCATATTTTCACATTTTCATACTTAATTTTTATAAAATATTCTATTTAATTCATTTATTGTTTAGTAATGTGCAGGCCTCCAAGATCCAAGAAAGCCCAAGAGCAACCCCATAAGAAGCCAAAAGCCCACAAGAAATATGAAAATAAAGAGTAATTAGGAAAGATATAGGAAGCATCTTTTCTATCCCATTTAAATTTAGATTTATCTAAAGAAGGAGAAGGATAGAACAAGATGAATCCTAATCCTAATTAAAGACAGAGGTGGACTTCTATTTAAATCTGGTTGCTTGCACTACAAGATAAAGATAAGGAGAAGAAAATCTGAATTTGATTCGGATTTGGAGATAGCTTGGCCTCCAAGTCATTTAAAGAGATCATCGCATTTCAAAATTCAAAGCCTAAAATCATGATCTAAGGATAGATTTCCAGATGGACGGATCAGAGGAGGCCACGCGAAAAAGCGCGTGGCCATTGGCCACGCTTTTGCCACGGAAACACGACAAAAGTCGCGTTTTTGCGACTGTACAGAGACAGTTGGCGACACGTTTTCGTGGTAGAGCTGTACTGGAATTCTACGTCTCAAATCTCCTATAAATACCCATGTAGAGCAACAGAGGAGGGGCAGATCTCAGAGCCCAAGCTTAGGGTTTTCTTTGGATCCTCTTTTCTTTCTGAATTTTCTTGTATTATTTTATTTTTTTATTTGGAGAAGAAGATTGTTAAAGAAGCAGAGGAGCTTGGTAATTGGTTAGTGACATCCAATAAAATAAGGTTCTTCATTCTTTTTACTCTTCTTGTCAGTTTAGTTTTTATTGCCTAGTTTATTTGTTTTTCTTCTCTTAATTTTAATGCAACTTTTCTTATTCATAATAAAAATTAAAAATAAAAATAAAAATATGAGTAACTAAATTAACTTATAGTTTGCTAATCTGTCGATCAACCTAAGTTTAGTTTAAAGGATGAACTGATTGAAATCTATGCTTGTTAAAAACCCTAGGATTGAATTAGTGTTCTTGAAGATGAATAAATAATTAGGTTTAACCAATTTAGAGTTGCACTTCTTAATGGTTATTCATATTTCATATTTAAATACTTTGATAGCATCATGTTAAGTTTAAACAAAGACTTTTCTTATGCTATGCTTAGAAATTAGGATGAACTACAGTTTAATTTTAATTAGTACACACTAATTAGGGTTTAAAATATTTTTACTCATCTTGCTTGATTCTCAATCAAAACCCTAGGGTAGATAATTCTTCATGAATTCAATATGTTGTTCACTCTTTTTAGACTAATACTTTGGTTGTTGTAGATGATTAGTGAATTATAATTCCTTTTATTTAATTAAATCTCTTTCCTACAATCTTTTTTTCCAAGCTAATTGTTAGAGGAATTGTTCTGAAAAGTTTCCATCGCATCCTTCCCTGTGGATCGACCCGTCTAGTCCTTGCTACACGGTTACATTGAGAAGAGACTAAGAACTTCTTGACTTTAAATCTTTCTTTATTATTTTCCTTTTTCAATCAAAATTTTAGAGCCGTTGCCGGGGAGGAAACGGTATGATATTGTCTAAAACTAATTATTTATTTTTTTCTGTTTGCTGGATCTGATAACAGGAAAACTAGCTGCAGCTAAGGACATATAGCTACTTTATGCCTCTGCCCTAGAAGGCAGAGCAACAGAGCCTACTAAACAGCCATGCAAACACGTCTATTATAGTGTTTCTGTGGCATTAGTAGATCACTACTAATTGATCTTTTGCAGGTTGCTGCAAATTGCAAAGTCCTTTTACTGCTTTGAAAAATTTTCTCTGTGATCACCCTGTATACTGCTAATTAATTAACAGTAACGTATTAGTTGACTAATTAAAAAATTTTAGACTCTTGCATTATAGGCAGTGTCTATTTAAATTTCTTAATTTCTGTTGAAGAGTGTTGGTGACAAGTACGTTTGCATTGCATATAGACGAGGAAGCACCCTTGGCTGATTTTCTGCTTTTGAGTGAATTCTTGTCTATTGCTTTACATGTGCACTAAATCACTTTAAGGGCAAAACTCATAAACAAGATAAGGTGGGGACGTTATTACCCTTCCTTGGCCCACAAATCATCTTCGTTGCACTCACAACCCTAACCCTAAAATGAAAATTGACTAGACATTGACCTTAGGTTAACTCGGACTCATTAAGAGATTGACTGAAGGAGAAAGTTGTTTGAAATTAACTCTTACTAAATCGGTGTCTAAGGCAGGGGATTGAGGGGAGAAACCCCGAAGGTTGGTGGTTTGGCATAATTAGGCCTATCTTTGATGGATACCTCCCACCGATCTTGTCACCTACCACCTACCTGGCCAATTAACTTGTGGTTAAGGTTGGCAATATACCTCCTAAAGATAGTCTAAAGTTAGGAGTCATCCAGGTCCAGGCTTACCCTAGATTAGGATTTTTGATTTTTTGATTTTTCTTTTTTTTATTGAATGGGTGAACTTGCTTATTTAACTGTGCATGTCAGCTTGGTCGAGACTATTTAGGAACAGTTCACCACCCGAACAAAAACCCGATTCACACATGGCACAACCACCATCACTGCAAGATAGGTTCTATCTTATTATGACCTCTCTTCCATCTTCCATTCAGCTCGCTGATGTGGGAGACAACCAATTTGAGCTGAAACCACAATCCATCAACATTCTTTCCAAGTTTCATGGATTTAAATTTGAGGATGCCTACTTTTTCATAAGGGAATTTGAGAAAGTATGTCTAATGATGAAAATACCCAGCTTAGGAGTAGATGCCATTAAATTACGTTTTGTCCCATTCTTTTTGAAAGACTTAGCAAAGAAATGGCTCTACAGTCTAAAAGCCAATCATCATGGGATAATTTCATCAATGCCTTCTTGAAGAAGTTCTATCCCGTTCACAAGACTGCACAAATTAGGAAAAGCATCTTGCAGTTTAAGCAAACAGCTAATGAACCATTTTGAAAGTATTTTGAACGCTTTAAGGACCTCCTGGCCCAATGCCCTCACCATGGGATAGAGAAATGATAACTTTGCCAATCTCTTTATGATGGATTAGAATATCAAACGAAAACCCTATTAGAATCCATAGGTCAAGGAGGATTTTTGAAAAAGAACGAAGATGATGGATGGTTATTATATGAAGACTTGGCTGATAAGACCATCCAATGGGAACCAACTCTGGAAAAATTTAGGACTAACGACCCTATCTCTTCTAAAGGAGGTGCCCATTCCATTAAGGCAAACATAGCTATTAAAGTTAAACTAGTTGCTATGATGCGAAGACTAGAAGCTCTAGAAACTAAAGAGCCAGTCTCAGTGAATCAAGTCAGCCCAACACCTTCAGCGGGCTGCACTTACTGTCAAGCCATGAACCATGTGTTCGAGGAATGTCCCTTTTTTAAACTCATCAAACGTTGCCTGAACATATGAATGTAGCCTTCACAAGGCCCGCTTACAATCTATATTCATCCACCTATAAACCCGGTTGGAGAAATCACCCAAATTTCTCATGAGGCCCAAACAACAATGATCAAATAAGGCCCAAATTCTCTAACAATTTTCAACAATCTCCTTATCGACAAAATTTCCCAAACCAAAGTCCTCCACCCTCTTTCCAAATTTCACATATGGAAACAAGACTCTCCAATATGGAAAGAAAGGTAGACACTCTAGTTAAGAGCCATGGAACACTAGCCCAAGTCATGACTAGGATAGAAATGCAACTGAGTCAACAAGAAAGACAAAAGGGAACTCTACCAAGTCAACCATTTTCAAACCCTAGGAATCCTAGGCACGCCAATAAGGCTCAAGACCCAAACCAGTGTAACTTGGTTCATACATTGAGGTCAGGAAAATAAGTTGATAATGAAGTATCCATGCCACCAGACCTAGCTCAAATGTCTACTCCATCTAGTCAACTCCATCTCCACAAAACTCAAAAGAAACCGAAGTTAATAAGTCAGCAAAACAAGTGCACCAACCTATAGCCCTATTTTCAAATAGGCTTAGGAGTAATAATAATGCACATATGGAGAAAATACTCAATGTGTTCAATCAAGTTAGGCTTAATATACCACTTCTTGATGCAATCCAACAGGTCCCTAGTTATGCCAAATTCCTTAAAGACATGTGCACCAAGAAAAGAAAGATAAATGTGCCCAAGAAGGTTTTTCTAGCCACTAACATTAGTGAGCTATTGTCCAACCAGATCCCAATCAAGTACAAAGACCCTGGTTGCCCCCACCATATCTTGCACAATAGGTCAAGCTGAAATTAGTAGAGCACTTCTCGATCTAGGAGAAAGCATTAATTTGCTTCCCTTCTTCGTATATCAACAACTTAGGTTAGGCGAACTCAGCCCAACTCAAGTTACGATCCAGTTAGCTGATCGATCAATTAAGGTTCCAAAGGGAGAGATCAGTGATGTCCTTATACATGTAGGAGAATTCATTTACCCAGTAGATTTTATTGTTTTAGAGACACAACCTGTGTCTAATCCTAGGTCCCAGACTATCGTCATCTTAGGACGCCCGTTCCTCGCAACTGCTAATGCATTCATAAATTGTAGAAACGGATTCATGAGATTGACTTTTTGAGACATGACCAAGGAAGCCAATATTTTCAACTTAGGTAAACACCGCTACGACATGAACGACCAACCCTTTAAGGTCAATTTAATTGAAAATGTGACTAGTGAGCATAGAGAGAGATAGAACTGGAAGTAAGGTGTGATACTGAGTTGGAATATGAGGATTTCAACCTTGACGAGATGGTCGTTTCTACAATTGAGTGGGCATCAAGCCCAAGTTCATTAGATAAGGAGCCAATAAGTCTTATTCCTCCACCAATCAGGTCATCACCTTCCATAGAGCAAAAAATCTTGCCCAAGCATCTCAAGTACACCTACCTAGGTAAACAAGAGGCTCTACCAGTTATAGTTGCATCCAACTTAACTAACAAGCAAGAGGAAGACCTTATGAAAATCCTTAGGAAGCATCAGGAAGCCATTGGTTGGACAATGACCGAAATCAAGGGATTAAGTCCAACTATAGTTCAACACCGAATCTAACTAAATGAAGAGGCAAAACCAAAAAGGGAACCGCAGCATAGGTTGAATCCAATCATGCAAGAAGCGGTACGAGCTGAAATCATAAAACTTTTAGATAATGGGATAATTTATCCTATTTCTGATAGCCAATGGGTCAGCCCAGTCCACGCGGTACCTAAGAAATCCGATTTTACAGTGGTAGAGAATGATAAACAAGAGTTAGTTTAAACAAGACTCCCTACCAGTGATTCGAGTTTGCATTGACTATCGTAAGCTAAATGCTGCCACCCGCAAAGACCATTTTTCTCTTCCATTTATCGACCAAATGCTTGAACGATTAGCTGGTCACGAGTATTACTGTTTCTTAGACGATTACTCGGGGTATAACCAAATTCCCATAGCCCCAGAAGACCAAGAAAAAATAACATTCACTTGTCCATTTGGGACTTTTGCTTATCACCGAATGCCTTTTGGTTTATGCAACGCCCCCGCCACATTTCAACGTTTCATGTTAAGCCTATTCTCCGACATGGTCGAACGTTTCTTAGAGATCTTCATGGATGATTTCTCCGTTTATGGAGACTCTTTCGACCAATGCCTCCATCATCTAGAACTTGTGCTCAAACGATGCATAGAAAAGAATTTGACCTTGAACTGGGAGAAGTGCCACTTTATGGTTCAACACGGGATTGTCCTACATCATGAGATCTCTAGAAAAGGAATTTAAGTGGACAAGGTGAAGATAGAGGTCATAGCCAACCTTCCCCCACCTAAATGTGTGAAAGACATCTGTTCCTTCTTAGGACACGTCAGTTTCTACCGTAGGTTCATCAAGGATTTTAGCAAAATTGCTAGACCCTTAACAAGCCTCTTAGCTAAAGACGTGCCCTTCATCTTCAATGATGAATGTCTTAACGCATGGAAAAAGCTTAAAATGGAACTTATCTCTACGCCAATTATTTCTTCCTCGAATTGGTCTAAACCATATGAGATTATGTGCAACACTTCTGATTTTGCCATAGGCGTTGTCTTAGAAAAACGCTTACATAACAAGCAGCATGTAATCTACTATTCAAGTAGGACGCTTAATGATGCCCAAATGAACTATACTACAACCGAGAAGGAATTATTGGCAGTAGTGTTCGCATTGGAGAAAGTTTGCCCATACCTACTTGGGACCAAAACCACAATATTCACCGACCATTCGGCACTTCAATACCTAATGCTCAAAAAAGATGTGAAGGCCCAACTCATTCGTTGGATACTCCTCCTCTAAGAGTTTGATCTCGAAATTCGAGATAAAAAGGGTGTCAAAAATGTCGTCGTCGATCATCTCTCTCGTGTTCCAAATGCCCCTTCCAACGAGTTATCAATCAATGATAACTTCCCCGATGAACAACTCTTAGCTACTTTTAGGGAATCATGGTATGCTGACATAGTTAACTACTTGGTCACAAACCAAACCCCATCCCATTGGTCAAAACAAGACGTATATCAGTTCTTATCTCATGTCCGATATTTCACTTGGAAGGAACCTTATCTTTTTAAATATTGTTCCGACCAAATCATTAGGAGATGTATTCCCGATGAGGAAGTAAAGAGTGTTCTAGCCTTTTGTCACGAATGTGCATGCGGTGGACACTTTGGTCCTCAAAAAATAGCCGAAAAAGGTCTACAGAGCGGGTTATGTTGGCCCACTTTGTTTAAAGACGCATTTGACTTTTTCAAAATGTGCACAAGATGCCAATTGATAGGAAAGATTTTGAAACATAATATGATGCCCCTAAGCCTATTTCTAGAAGTAGAACTCTTTGATGTTTGGGGCATTGACTTTATGGGTCCCTTTCCTAGTTCATTTGGGAACTAATACATCTTGTGGCTGTGGATTACGTATCCAAATGGGTTGAAGCCATTCCTTACAAGACGAATGACAATAAAGTTATTGTCAAGTTCTTGAAAGAAAACATATTTTCAGGCTTTGGAATCCCTCGTGCCATAATTAGTGATAATGGTACATCTTATTGCAATAGAACTTTTGAAGCTCTTACGCGAAAATATGTCATAACACACAAGTTATTCACACCTTACCATCCTCAAACCAGTGGGTAGGTAGAAGTCTCAAATAGGCAAGTTAAGCTTATCTTGGAGAAAACTATGAATGAAAACAAGAAGGGCTGTCTACTAGATTGGTGGATGCCTTATGCGCATGTAGGACCGCTTTTAAAATGATTCTAGGAATGTCTTCTTATAGGCTAGTCTTTGGAAAGGCTTGCCACCTTCATGTTGAGTTAGAGCACCAAGCCTTATAGGCAATTAAGCAGCTGAATTTTGATCTAGATAAGGCTGGTGCGTTTCGAAAATTGCAAATTTCTGAACTTGAGGAGTTAAGGAACGAGGCGTATGAAAATGTGAAGATTATGAAAGATAGGGTTAAGGTTTTTCTTGATAAGTTCATCATGAGAAAAAATTTTGTCCCAGGACAAAAAGTCTTACTGTATAATTCTAGACTTCACCATTTTTCAGGAAAGTTGAAATCAAGATGGATAGGGTCTTTCGTTGTTAAGATGGTGTTTTCACATGGAGCCATAGAGATATGCGATCCTAAGAATGGTAATGAATTTAAGGTAAATGGTCAACATTTGAAACCGTTTTTGGGATCAGTACCGGAAGCACACACAGCCATGGGTCTTTTTGACCCAATGTATCGGTAACTCTACCTTTCTACCAGTTCATTTAATGTATTCATACATTGAGGACAATGCATGAGATAGGTGTGGGGGAGGGTTCTAACATAACATAGATTTTCTTTTTTAAAAAAAGTCTTAACATAACATAGGTTTTCTTTTTATTTAAAAAAATAAAAAAAACCTTTTTGAAAAGAGAGCAATATTCTGACATATTTTTTGTAAGACATTAAGTTAATTTTAAGGAATAGGAGAATCATAATTATGATTTCTTATACTTGGTCAAAATAAGACTATTTGTTTGATTTCTAGGGTTAGGAAGAAAATTTGAAAAAGTAATTTAGTCTTGATTTTTTTACTTGATGAAATATGCATGCTTTATACACTTACACACCTAGGGTTGAAAAAACAAAGATTCTTTTGCCTTATATAAAAAAAGAAAGAAAGAAAAATATACATAATATATCAAAAATCCTCTGATTAAGCTGGGTATTTGTGCCTCATAAAGTATAAGTATTCACGCCTAAAATCGGTTCATATAATAAAATTTTTAGCTTTGTGGCCTTGTTTGCTCGAGTCCTTAAGTCCTTGAGGTGTTTTCTCACCCGGTGCCCTAAGACCGTTGGGTTTGAGAGTCACCGATTAAAGGCTCGTTACATAGGCAAATAGAAAGCCTAATAGAACTAAGGAATAATAGCACAAAAAATATAAAATATATATACAATAAAATAAATAAAATAAGGCATAAGAGTTAGAGTTAAAGAACCCTTAGTCAAAATTTCACGGTCACAAAGGTGCATATGACTTAGGGTAAAATAATAGACTAGATAAGAAATTCAATTTGACTCCTTACCTTGATCGATAACAAGTTTTTGAAAAGAGACTAAGTTTAGGAATGAAAAATTCTGTTTTCCTATTACTTATAGATTGTTTGAACTCTTACAACAATAATTCAAATATTATCTCTTCTTTTCAAAATGCTTTTCGAAAATACTAACACTTTGTTTCTCTTTCTTTATGGATTTTGTGGGTGTAATCCACTGAAAACCCTCACGAGACAACACTCGTCCTCTAGGGGTAACCTAGAGGTTTAACGGTTTGTTGCACATGCTAAGTGCAATCGTGGTACTTACGAAAGTGATATTAGGATAGTTAGATTAGTTTATCTTTTATTTTTACTCGAGGACGAGTAAAAAGATAGGTGTGGGGGTGTTATTTTCATTCACATTTCCATACTTAATTTTTATAAAATATTACTATTTAATTCATTTATTGTTTAGTAACGTACAGGCCTCCAAGATCCAAGAAAGCCCAAAAGAAGTCAAAAGCCCATAAGAAATATGAAAATAAAAGGTAATTAGGAAAGATAAAGGAAGCAACTTTTCTATCCCATTTAAATTTGAATTTATCTAAAGGAGGAGAAGGATAGAACAAGATGAATCCTAATCCTAATTAAAGACAGAGGTGGACTTCTACTTAAATCTGGTTTCTTACACTACAAGATAAAGATAAAGGGGAGAAAATATGAATTTGATTCAGATTTGGAGATAGCTTGGCCTCCAAGTCATTTAAAGAGATCATCGCATTTCAAAATTCAGAGCCTAAAATCACGATCTAAGAATAGATTTTCAGATCGACGGACCAGAGGAGGCCACGCGAAAAAGCGCGTGGCCATTAGCCACGCTTTGATCGCGGAAGCACGGCAAAAGCCGTGTTTCCGCGGCTGTACAGAGACAATTGGCGACCCATTTTCGTGGTAGAGTTATATTGGGATTCTACATCTCAAATCTCCTATAAATACCCCTACAGAGCAACAGAGGAGGGACAGATCTCAGAGCTCAAGCTTAGGGTTTTCTTTAGATCCTCTTTTCTTTCTGAATTTTCTTATATTATTTCGTTTTTTTTATTTGGAGAAGAAGATTGTTGAAGAAGCAGAGGGGCTTTGTAATTGGTCAGTGACATCCAATAAAATAAGGTTCTTCATTCTTTTTACTCTTCTTGTCAGTTTATTTTTTATTGCCTAGCTTATTTGTTTTTCTTCTCTTAATTTTAATGCAACTTTACTTATTCATAATAAAAATTGAAAATAAAAATAAAAATATGAGTAACTAAATTAACTTATAGTTTGCTAATCTCTCGATCAACCTAAGTTTAGTTTATAGGATGAACTAATTGAAACTATGCTTGTTAGGAACCCTAGGATTGAATTAGTATTCTTGAAGATGAATAAATAATTAGGTTTAACCAATTTAGGGTTGCACCTCTTAATGGTTATTCATAGTTCATACTTAAATACTTTGATAGCATCATGTTAAGTTTAAACAAAGACTTTTCTTATGCTATGCTTAGAAATTAGGATGAACTACAGTTTAATTTTAATGAAAAAATATAAACGAATTAAATAAATGCCTAGATGCAAAGTTTAACCGTTTTTAAGCAATTACACATACATGTTACCATTGAGTTACTATACAGTGTACAAAAATATATCTCAAGAAAAAATAACTATAGAAATTAACTCTATATGTAATTCTGTATGACCTGCAAAATAAATCAGGTCAGTTGTCCAAACTATTTTCGTGGATGCGCGGTTTATGCCGCATTTCTGCAGCAAAATAGTTAATTTATGTGCCCTGTTGTCTCGAGCAGGGTCAAAGAGCAGTGAAAATTCTTATGTAACTTTTAATTTCCTGAATTTTATCTCTGCACACCAAAATAGAGAAGTAATTTAATAAAAAAATAATTACCATCCCTTCCCTGCAATGGCACCAAAATTTGATCGAGTTTGAAGTAGCACAAAAAAAATAGAGTTTAGAAATGATGCTAACGTTCCTCAATACTACCGCTGTAGCAAGTAACTATGCAGGTCATGATCCATAAGGAGGGATTGTGATAGAAGTTTTTAATAATCCTTTCTAAGTTACTAAAACCGATTAAAACGTTCTTCATAGTTTTTAAATAAAAGAAAAGAGAAGTGTTAGGTTAAAAGAAGAGAAGATGGAAGTAGATGGTGTTGGTGTTTAAAGAAAAACTAAGTTTAAAAAAAAGAAATAAAAAGAGTAAGAAAGTGGAGGCTTAAAATGTGTTTTTAAACTAAGTGATCAGTCACTAATATTGCATTATTTATTGTCAAATTTTCACATTTCTTTTGTAATAAAAATCTCCTATTTAAACTATTTTTATATCTAATGATGTGTAATGAAAAAAGACGAAAAATAGCCAGTTTATCCAATTAAATTTGGAGTTTTAAATATAGAATTTTCTAACTTAAGCAAATCAAAGAATATCTACTCAAATCCAAAGGTTTAAAATCAATTCTATCTGAAGACTGGAGTATATCAGAGAGGATACTCGCAAATCTAATTCAATTAAAATGGATTTTTGAAGATTCATTTGATTAGCTGAAGAATCAACAGGACAGAACCAAATCAAGAGAAAGAACTCAAAAATCAAGTAGGTGAAAAGAGATATCAGAGCATCAAGTATTACAAGCCCTTGGATCTGGCTAATAGACCAAATCGTGAATCTGGGGGCGCGTTTGGATCTTTGTACTTGCTTTTCTTGTTCATTTCTCCTATAAATACTGCACACTTTGAAGGAAAATGGACACCACTCTAGCAGAGAATAGAGATTAGCCTTAGGCTTATAGTTTAACTTAGATTTTTATTTTTTTACGTAATTTTCTGTTTTTCTTTATGTAACTGAGATCAGAGAAAAGTTTTATGAAAGAAAGAGAATAAGGTTGTATTTAGAGTGATACTAATGTAAGTTTTCTCTTTTCTTTTATTGTTACTCTATTTAATCAAAGTGACATTCTTGTTTTATTTTTCTTCTTTTACTTTGTTTTTTTGTGTTTGATTATTTAATCTAAGGGAATTTAGTAGCATCGGAATTGCCTTGTCTTTGTGAGTACCACCGATAGCTCATGATGATGGATTCCTCCTCTTAAGTGTCGTACCATTTCACGCTTGTTCGTCTTAATAATGTAATGTGAATGAAAATTGAGTTCAATTTTATAGGTTATGCACTGATCATCTCTTAAGTAAGGTAAGCCTTCGCCGACGATCCAAGATAAGTAATGGCCAAAGAGGTAAATAAATTTTTATTTCTTTCCTTTCATTTCTTAGTTTAAAATGCATCTTGAAAATAAACACTTTCTTTATTTTTTTTCTCTTTTAACTTAGCTCTTTCTACTTAAAGTAAAAACACCAACAATATTTTCTTCTTCTTGATTTTTTCTTTCCTGACTTAAACTCTTTTATTTTTCTTTTATTTAAAAACTGAGAGGAAAGACTTTTAACCGGTTTTAGTAGCTTAAAAGAAAGATTACTTAAAAGTTTATATCGCGGTCCCTACTTATGGATTATGACCCACCGAATGTGGGAAAACAGAGTTTAAGGAAAGTGATATCTAAAAGCTGCAGTTTTATCTGATTTCTCGTAATTTAACCACAATAGCAAGTCGCTAAGCGAGTCGAATATACAGGGAGGAATGTAATGGAAGCTTTTCGGTACTGTTAATTGGTCACATATATTGCATATATATTGTAACATTATCATGTTTTTCATCTAATAAATGCTATTAATAAGTCTTATTCTTCTTTGTTGAATGTAGGCCCATTGCTAAAGGATAGGAAAGAGAAACGAGCCCAAAAGCCCATCAAATTCTGAATTAATTCAGAATAAATTTGAATTCAGGGAATCAGGGTAGATCTTGGCAAATCAGAGAGTTAAAAACTGGTTGAAATGAATCTTCCCAAATTAAGCGGTTGAAGCCAACAATCAAAGGCTGTTTCGTCAAATCCTGGAGCAGAAATGAAAAAACCAGTAGAAGATATGGGAGAATCACCAAACCAGGAGCCTCCCCCATTTGGGTGTGGCCATCTGGCCACACCAGGGCCGTGGAAACGCGGCCCTAGCCATATTTTTGCGGCTTTGTTCGGGTTGTTAGGGGAGCGTTTGCTCCCCCAATCTTCCTACGACCTCTCCCCTCTGGTTTTTCCCTATAAATACCATTTTCAATAGAGAAGAAAGAAGCGAAGACTAGGATTAGAATTTTTGTTTATTCTTTAGGGTTTTAGGAGCATTGTTAGATAGTTCAGAGAAGTTGTATCTCCTATTTATTTTTTTCAGTTTAGACCAGCAAAGAGAGGAGAGTGGAATTGAGTGTGTAATTCATCTTTAAAGTGACAATCAAAGGCGCTTCTACTTTCTTATTCAACTCGAATTCTGTATGTTTATGTTTAATTGTCATTCTCTTGTTTGTTTTCAGTTCATAATGAGTAGCTAAATCATTTTCTGGGCTCATTAATTGATCTCTTCTATCACCTCTCTCTTGACTGATTTTCATGAAAGCAACATTTTTTGAATCAGAAAAACATCTTAGTTAAACTTCGTTCTTGAAAGCACATGAGGATGTTTTTATTTTAAACTTAGATTTTCAATGCACAAATCTATTTAAGTGTTTTTATTCCATACTTGCTTCTTCGTGCTTGATGGTTTAACATTCTCTTTTTAATAATTTGTAAAGAAAGGGCTTAAGATTTAAACGAAACCATCTTATTTGTTTTACTTGGACATTAAAAGAAACTAAAGGTTTTTTTTTGCTATGATAAAAGTGATGCACCCAAATATTCTTGAGATATAGTTGAGTAGAAAATTTATGATCACAGATCTTCTTCTTATATTAAAAACAACCAAACAATTTTAAAAGCTTTTTAAATCACCTTCACCAAAGCCTTCTTCAAATTTTAAGTTTTTCTTTTAATCATTTCCCTTCTCTCTATTCTCTTTACAACTAAAAAACTAGCACCATTCTTAGCTTTCTAAATAAAACACCGAAAAGCTTTCATCATATTCCTCCTCATGGACACGACCCGTTAGCCTAAAGCTACACGGTATTTCTTATCACTTTGATTTTGCAATTAATTTTGGCGCCGTTGCCGGGGAGGGAACGGTGTATTTATTTTTTTAACAAGTTTGGTGTCTTGTTTCAGGGATGTCAAGATTCAGATTTAGTATTCAAGCTTTGCAGGAGAAGACTTGCTATTCTGTGCCCCTACTCTCGAAAGTAGGAAACAGAATTTCAAGAAATTGCAGTGCAAAAGTTGAAGTTTTATTGGACTATTAAAAACTCTTTTTTACAGGACATATTGCTTGCAAAATTAAAGTTTTTATGTGTTGTTATTCTTGCTACATTTGATATTCACACTCCCTTTTTTTAATCCAACAGTAATCTGTGTGATTGTTAACTGCTTAAAAAAACTTTTAGAATTGCATTCTAGGCATTTGTCTAATTACGTTTATTTTACAATTACTGTTGAAGATAGCTGGAGACAAGGTACGTATGCATAGCATATAGTTTAGGAAACATTCTCGGGTGATATTTTCTTTTGAATGTTACTTTTCTATATCTTGCACACTTTGCACAATCAACTATAATGGCAAAACCCAAATCAAGATAAGGTGGAGAAGTCATTACCCTTCCTTAGCCCACAAACCATCTCCAAGCACGCACAGCCTAAGCCTAATTTAAAAACTGATAGACGTTGGCCTTAGGGACATCTCGAACTCACTAGGAGATTATCCTAAGGGAGAAGGTGTAAGAATTTGACTCCTACCAAATCAGTGTCTAGGAAAGGGATTGAGGGGCGAAACCCCGAAGGCTGATGGTTTGGCTTAATTAGGCCCATCACTTTTGTGCAGATACCTCCCACTAATTTTGCCCTGACCTGGCTGATTAGCTTGTGGTCAAAGTCTGCATTATACCTCCTGTGGACAATCAACCAGTTAGGAGTTGTCTAGGTTAAGGGTACCTTAGACTAGGCTTGGTTGATTACTCTTGTTGACTATTGGTGAACTTGTTTGTGATTGTGTGTGTATGCAAGTGTGGTCAAGAGACCCTAATTCATCTAGGTTAATTAGAAACACATCACCACCAAGTTTGAACCAAGACCAGATCCGGTTATTGCTCAACCGACATCTTTGCAGGATAAGTTCTATCCCATTAGAATCTCACTTCCATCTTGCATCCAACTTTCATTAGTTGGTGAATATAATTTTGAGCTCAAGCCTCAATTCATCAACAAACTCTCCAAGTTTCATGGCTTAGAGTCCAAAGATGTTTACTTCTTCATAAGAGAATTTGATAAAGTATGTCTAATGATGAAAATCTCACACCTTGTAGATGATGCTATTAGGCTAAGATTTGTCCCTTTCGCTCTTAAGGACTTAGCCAAGAAATGGCTTTATAGCTTAGCGGCCGGCTCTATCACATCTTGGGATGGTTTCATCAAGGTCTTCTTGAAGAAATTCTATCTAATTCATAAGACCGCTCTCATTAGGAAGAACAACATACAATTCAAGTAAGAACCTAGTGAACCATTTTGGAGGTACTTTGAACGTTTTAAAGACCTCCTTGTCCAATGTCCTCATCATGGAATAGAAAATTGGCGATAATGTCAAATTCTTTATGACGGTTTAGATTATTCTACCAAGACCGTCTTAGAAAGCATGTTCCAAGGGGGATTCTTGCAAAAGGATGAAAATGAAGGATGGGATTTATATGAGAATCTAGTTGAAAAGACCATCCAATGGGAACCTACTAATGAAACCTCGAGGAACTCAAACCCCATCTCTTCAAAAGGAGGTCTGCATTCCAATAAATCATCCATAGCTAATGAGGCTAAGTTAGCTAACCTAGCTAGAATATTAGAAGTTTTAGAAACTAAGGAACCAAGTCCATTCAATCAAGTCAGCCCAAATCAATTTTCAACTCTGGGCTGTACTTACTGTCAAGCCATGAATCATGTGTTTGAGGAGTGTCCTGTGTTTCAGGCTCAGCAACAATACCCTGAACCGATGAATGCGGTCTTTTCAAGGCCGAACAATAATCCATATGCACCACCGTACAATCCTGGCTGGAGAAATCACCCAAATTTCTTATGGAGCCAAAATAATAATGACCACTCACGGTCAAATCATGCAAGCCACTTCCATCATGTTAATAACTCTTCAAATCATCAACCCAACCTTTTCAATTTCCACAATAATTCTCCCAACCATCCACCTAACTTTTCAAACTATCAACAAAACTTTCCCAACCAAGCTCCATAATCTTCCTTCCAGAATCCTCAACTAGAAAGGAGAATGACTGACTTTGAGAGAAACATGAAAAGATACATGAAGAACCAAAATTCTCTCATGCAAACTATACAGAGGATAGAAGTTCAAATGAACCATTAGCCACTCCACAGAATGAGAGACAAAAGGGTACCTTGCTAGTCAGCCAATAACGAATCCTAGGAATTCTCAACAAGCTCATTTGGCTGAGGATCAATCAATGAATCAATGTAATGTTTTTCATATATTGAGGTCAGGAAAGAAAGTTGATAATCAAGTGTCAACACCAATCAATCCCATTCAACACAACCAAAATCAAGCATCCACCTCATCTAATCCCATTCCTCCTAAATCTGACGAATCTGAAAAAGATAAGTCAACCAGTCAGGTGCACCAGCGTATAGTACCATTTCCTAATAGGCTGAAAAACAACAAGCAAAATCTACACATGGATAAGATAATTGAGATATTTAATCAAGTTAAGATAAATGTGCCACTTCTTGATGCCATCCAACAAGTCTCATCCCATGCTAAGTTTCTTAAGGACATGTGCACCAAGAAGAGAAAGACTAATGTCCCTAAAAAGGTCTTCTTAGCCACTAATATTAGTGAGCTACCGTCAGGTCCAATCCTTGTCAAGTACAAGGATCCAGGTTATCCCACCATTGCCTGCACCATAGGACAAGCCGAGATTAGTCGTGCATTTCTTGATTTGGGAGCAAGTATCAACTTGCTTCCATTCCCAGTTTATCAACAGCTCGGGTTGGGTGATCTTAGTCCAAGTCGAGTCACTATCCAGCTAGCTGATCGTTCAGTGAAAGTTCCAAAAGGGGAGATTAATGATGTTCTTATCCGGGTCGGAGAGTTTATTTACCCCGTTAATTTCATAGTTCTAGAGACACGACCTGTGTCCAATCCTAGGACTTAAACTCTTGTTATCTTAGGGCGACCATTCCTTACTACTACCAATGCCATCATCAATTATAAGAATGGGTCCATGAGGTTAACCTTTAGGGACATGACTAGAGAAGTTAATGTCTTCAACCTAGGAAAACAACCCCGTGATGTTGAGGATCAAACATTTGAAGTGAACCTCATTGAGAACTTAACAAGTTAACATAGGGAAGAATTGGAACTAGAAACTAAGTGTGAATTCGTGTTAGAGTCTAATGACTTTAATCTTGATCAGGTTGTTAAGTCAGCTGTGAATTGGGCCTTGAACCCTATTTTACCAAATATGGAGCCAACAAATTTGACTAATCCTTCCAGTGAGCCTTCCTCTTCCTTAGAATTGAAAGCCTTACCTGCGCATCTCAAATACGTCTATCTAGACGAACAAGAGACCTTTCCTGTCATCATTGCCTTCCATTTAAATGATAGGGAAGAAGAAGTTCTTAAAGCAATTCTAATAAAACATAGGGAAGCCATTGGTTGGACTATGACTGATATCAAGGGATTGAGTCGAACCATAATTCAACATCGCATTCACCTAAATGAAGATGCAACACCTAAATGAGATCCACAATGTAGGTTAAACCCTATAATGCAAGAGGTTGTTCATACTGAAATTGTGAAACTCTTAGACAATGGGATAATCTATCCCATTCTGATAGCCAATGGGTCAGTTCTGTCCACGCGGTTCTAAAGAAATCCAGTTTCACCGTAGTGGAAAACGAGAACAAAGAGTTGGTCCAAACTCGACTTCCCATGAAGATCCGAGTTTGCATTGACTATAGGAAGCTTAATGTTGTAACTCATAAGGACCATTTTCCACTTCCCTTCATTGATCAAATGCTTGAACGTTTGGCGGGCTATGAGTATTATTGTTTCTTGGACGGTTACTCGGGGTATAATCAGATTCCTATTGCTCCTGAGGACCAAGAAAAGACTACATTCACGTGTCCATTTGGGACATTTGCTTATCGTTGAATGCCTTTCGGCTTATGCAATGCCCCAGCAACGTTTCAACGTTGCATGTTGAGTCTTTTTTCTGATATGGTAGAATGATTCTTAGAAATCTTCATGAATGATTTCTCCATCTATGGAGATTCGTTCACTCAATGTCTCCAGTCTCCACCATTTAGAGCTTGTCCTCCAACGTTGTGCTGAGAAAAATCTGACACTGAATTGGGAGAAATGCCACTTCATGGTAAAACATGAAATTGTCTTGGGTCATGAAATCTCCAAGAAGGGAATTGAAGTGGATAGAGCCAAGATTGAGGTTATTGCTAAGCTTCCCATGCCCAAATGTGTGAAGGATATTCGATACTTTTTAGGACACGCTGGTTTTTACCGAAGATTTATCAAGGATTTTAGCAAGATTGTTAGGCCCTTGACTAATCTGTTAGCTAAGGACGTGTCCTTCACTTTCGATGATGAATGTATGAATTCTTGAAAGAAGCTTAAGAGAGAGTTTATTTCTGCACCAGTCATATCTACACCCGATTGGTCCAAGCCGTTCGAAATCATGTGCAATGCTTCTGATTTTTCCATAGGCGCTGTCCTAGGACAACGCATTGATAACAAGCAGCACGTGATTTACTATTCTAGTAGGACTCTCAACGATGCTCAATTGAACTACACTATGACTGAGAAGGAATTCTTGGCAGCAGTGTTTGCTTTAGAGAAACTTCGTCCCTACCTACTAGGGTCCAAAACCACCATTTTTACCGATCATTCTGCGCTTTGGTATCTCATGATGAAGAAGGATGCCAAGGCCCGACTCATTCGTTGGATCCTCCTTCTTCAAGAATTTGATCTCAAGATTCGAGACAAGAAAGGCGTAGAAAATGTCGTTGCTGACCATCTCTCACGAATCCCTAATTCTCCATGCAACAAATTACCCATAAATGAGGATTTTCCTGATGAAAATCTCTTAGCTATCTTTAAGGAACCTTGGTTTGCTGATATAGTGAATTACTTGGTCACAAGCCAAACTCCGTCTCATTGGTCCAAAAATGATATATACCAGTTCTTATCTCAAGTTCGGTATTTCTTTTGGGAGGAACCGTATCTTTTTAAGTGCTGTTCTGACCAAATTATTAGGAGATGCATTCCCGATGAGGAGGTTAAGAGTGTTTTATTCTTTTGTCACGAACTTGCATGCGGTGGACACTTTGGTCCCCGCAAAACTGCTGAAAAAGTGCTACAAAGTGGGTTCTATTGGAGCACTTTGTTTAAAGATGCATATGAATTTTGCAAGACGCGCCTTAAATGCCAGATGGTAGGAAGGATCTCAAAACGAGATATGATGCCCCTCAACCCAATTCTAGAAATAGAATTCTTTGATGTTTGGAGCATCGACTTTATGGGTTCATTTCCTAATTCATTTGGAAACCAATACATATTGGTTGCTGTGGACTATGTGTCCAAGTGGGTGGAAGCTATTCCTAGTAGAACTAATGATAACAAAGTTGTCATAAAATTTTGAAAGAGAACATTTTCTCACGCTTCGGAACCCCTCGTGCTATCATCAGTGATAATGGCACTCACTTTTACAATAGATCCTTTAAAGCTCTTATGCGAAAGTATGCCATAACTCACAAGTTATCCACACCTTATCATCCTCAAACCAATGGGCAGGTTAAGGTTTCCAATAGACAAGTCAAGCTTATCTTGGAGAAGACTGTGAACCAAAATCGGAAAGATTAGTCTACCAAACTTGTAGATACCCTATAGGCCTACAGGACCGCTTTTAAGACGATTCTAGGGATGTCTCATTATAGGTTAGTCTATGGTAAAGCTTGTCACCTACCCGTTGAGTTAGAGCACCAAGCCTTTTGGGCAATCAAGCAGTTGAATTTTGACTTGACTAAGGCCGGTGACCTTCGGAAATTACAAATTTCCGAATTAGAGGAGTTAAGAAATGAGGCCTATGAAAATACTAAGATCACTAAAGATAGAGTTAAGATTTTTCATGATAAACACATCATAAGAAAAACCTTTGTCCCTGGACAAAAAGTCTTCCTCTATAATTCTAGGCTTCATCTTTTTCCAGAAAAATTAAAATCAAGATGGACTGGGCCATTCATTGTAAAAGCCGTGTTTCCACACGGTGTAGTAGAGATCAGTGACACAAAGAATGGAAATAACTTTATGGTAAATAGTCAACGCCTTAAACCTTTTTTGTAATCGATGTCGGTAAATGAAACGGCTATGGGTCTTTTTGACCTAGTGTATCGGTAACTTTCCTCTTTTTCATTTTATTTCATGTATCTATACATTTCTTTCATACATTGGGGACAATGCACGAGATAAGTGTAGGGGAGGGTTCTAACATGACTAATATAAAACTAAAAAAAAAGAAGAAAACAAAGAAATATATATATTAAAAAAATTTGAAAGGTAAGAACAATATTTTGATATATTTTTTGTAAGAAATTAAGTCAATTTTAAGGAATAAGAAAATCATAATTAGGATTTCTTACACTTGGTCAAAATAAGATGACTTGTTTGATTTTAGGGTTAGGAAGAAAATTTGTGAAAGTAATTTAGTTTTGATCTTTACCTTGATGAAATATGCACACTTTATACACTTACACACTTAGGGTTCAAAAATAAAGACTCTTATGTCTTATAAAAAAAATAAAGAAAAGAACTATATATGTATAAAAAAAATAAACAAATCTAATTATTGATTAGGTAGGTGCTTTGGCCTAAGCAAGCCTTGATATTTATGCAAAAAATAATTAGATAAGTTTGAAATATATATATAATCCTCTGACTAAGCTGGGTATTTGTGCCTCATGAAGCATAAGTATTCACGCCTAAAAGGGGTACATTTTATAAATAAAAACCTTGGTTTCGTGGCCTTGTCTGCTCGAGTGTTTAAGTCCTTAGTGGTGTTTTCTCACCTGGTGCCCTAAAACTGTCCGGTTTGGGTGTCACCGACTTAAGGCTCGCTACATAGGTAGATTAGAAAGCCTAATGGAATTGAGAAATAAATACAACCAAAAATAAATATAAATAAGGCATAGGAGTTAATGTTAAAGAACCATTAGTCAAACTTCACAATCATGATGGTGCATAGGACTCGGGGTAAAGTAATAGACTATATGAAACACATTGACTCCTTACTTTGATTGATGACTTGTTTTTGAATAGAGACTAAGTTTAGGAATGAAAAGTTTGATATTCCTATAACTTATAAATTGCTTGAACCCTTGTAAATATACTTCAAATATTTTCTAGTTGCAAAATGCTTTTCGAAAACACTTTCTTTCTTTATGGATTTTGTGGGTGTAATCCACTGAAAACCCTCACGAGACAAAACTCGTCCTCTAGGGGTAACCTAGAGGTTTAACGGCTTATTGCACATGCTCAGTGCAGTCGAGTGACCTGCGAAAGTGGTCTAATAATTGATTAGGGTTAGATTTGAAGTTTTGCTCGAGGGCGAGCAAAAGATAAGTGTGAGGATGTGATCGGTCACATACATTACATATATATTATCACATTACCATGTTTTTCATCTAATAAATGCTATTAATAAGTCTTCTTCTTCTTTGTTGAATGTAGGCTCATTGCTAAAGGACAGGAAAGAGAAACAAGCCCAAAAGCCCATCAAATTCTGAATTAATTCAGAATAAATTCGAAATCAGGAAATCAGGACAGATCTTGACAAATCAGAGAGGTTGAAAACGGTTGAAATGAATCTTCCCAAATCAAGCAGTTGAAGCCAACAATCAGAGGGTGTTTCGTCAAATTCTGGAGCAGAAATGAGAAAACTAGCAGAAGATATGGGAGTATAACCAAACCAGGAGCCTCCCCATTTGGGTGTGGCCACCTAGCCGCGTTTTCGCGACTTTATTAGGGTTATTGGGGGAGCATTTGCTCCCCCAATCTTCCTACGACCTCTCCCCTTTGGTTTTTCCCTATAAATACTATTTTCAACAGAGAAGAAAGGAGCGAAGACTAGGATTAGAATTTTTATTTATTCTTTAAGGTTTTAGTAGTATTGTTAGATAGTTCGAAGAAGTTGTATCTCCTTTTTATTTTTTTCAGCTTAGACCAGCAAAGAGAGAAGAGTGGGATTGAGTGTGTAATTCGTCTTTGAAGTGACAATCAAAGGAGCTTCTACTTGCTTATTCAACTCAACTCGAATTCTGTATGTTTATGTTTAATTGTCATTCTCTTGTTTGTTTTCAGTTCATAATGAGTAGCTAAATCATTTTTTGGGCTCACTAATTGATCTCTTCTATCAACTCTCTCTTAACTGATTTTCATGAAAACAACACTTTTTGAATCAGAAAAACATCTTAGTTAAACTTCGTTCTTGAAAGTACATGAGGATGTTTTTTATTTTAAACTTAGATTTTCAATGCACAAATCCATTTAAAGTGTTTTTATTCCATACTTGTTTCTTCGCGCTTGATGGTTTAACATTCTCTTCTTAATGATTTGTAAAGAAAGGGCTTAAGATTTAAACGAACCCATCTTATTTGTTTTACTTGGACATTAAAAGAAACTAAAGGTTTTTTGCTACGATAAAAGTGATGCACCCAAATATTCTTGAGATAAGTACATATTTGAGTAGAAAATTAGTGAGCCCAGATCTTCTTCTTATATTAAAAACAACCAAACAATTTTCAAAGCTTTTTAAATCACCTTCTCCAAAGCCTTCTTCAAATTTTAAAATTTTCTTTTAATTATTTCTCTTCTCTCCATTCTCTTTTCAACTAAAAAACTAGCACCATTCTTAGCTTTCTAAACAAAACACCGAAAAACTTTCATCGCATTCCTCCTCGTGGACACGACCCGTTAGCCCAAAGCTACCTGGTAATTCTTATCACTTTGATTTTGCAATCAACTGTTCTTTAAGTGATCTTTCTCTGCTTAAGAAAAAAATAGAAAAAAAGAGAAGAAAATTATTTTGTTTTTAATTTAAGATTAGATAGTTTTAAAAAATTAGAGTTTTGAAATTAAGGTTTTGAAAGAGAACTAAAAAGAACAGAAATTTTGTTTTAGAAAATATGAAAAAGGTCAAATCTTACTAATCATCTAACACACCACTAACTTACTAAACTTTGAGAGAATATATCTTCACTTCAAATTAAGAAATCATCTTGGAGTTGCCCAAGGCATCAAATAAGACATATAAGATAGCAAAAATTTTATTTGCATCAAGATCTAATGTTAGACTATCAAGGCAATCCAAGCATAGAATAAGAAAAATAATCATTATTTTTTATGAAAATATCAATGTCATCCAAGCATAGAATAAGAAAAATAATTGACTAACACAACTAATACATAACATTAAATTATTAAGGTAATCCAAGTGTAGAATATGAAAAATAGTTGACTAGTATTTAGCAAATAATAAATTAATACCCATCCTCATATGCCTTCAAGCCTTTCCATAATCACAAAGCATACATATGATTCGATCTGGTATTCAAATAAAGAATTAGAAGTAGTGGTACTTAGAGATTAGTAAGATATGAAGAGATTTAGTTACACATGATTAAGACAAAGCAAAGCATGGTAGATGAAATAAAAGTTGCATAATTAAAAAAAAGTAAGTAAATAATAAAAGAGATTGAGAAGAAAAACTGAAAAATCTTGCATTGAATCTGTCATCTTCAGTTACAAAAGCTCCTTCCTTCTTACAAAATCACTTTTTTTCTAAAAACATAGGAAATAAAAATTACAATTTGAAGAAAAAAACTAAAAAAGCCCTAAAATTTGATCTCTGATTTGAAGATATGAATTTTGAGAGATTTCAGTTCTTTAAATAGGCCTTAGAGTCAATCACAATAATATACATAGTAGGAGTTTTAATTCAATCCCAATTCGATATGTGGAATTCAATTCTGAATTGATCTGCAGCAAGTCGGCGTGTTGTTCGTTAAATTGGACATAATGGTTAACATAAGAATTGTAGTCCTTTAAGTTATTTTTCTAGAGCATAAAAGGTGGGTTCCGTGAACCATCACATTATCTAAATTGAGCAGAATACTTGGCCCAATTCAATCACCACCGGAACTACTACCTTGAGGTAACATTTTTTCTTCTCTCTCTTATTTTTCGTGCATTTATGCATTCATTCATACATTGAGTACAATGCATGAGATAGGTGTGGGGGGAGGGTTATAACATAACATTGATTTTCTTTTAATAAAAAAATATTTTCTTTACTTTTAAAAACTTTTTGAATAGAGAAACAGTATTTTGGCTTATTTTTTGTAAGAAATTAGGTTAATTTTAAGGAATAGGAGAATCATAATTATGATTTCTTACCCATGGTCAAAATAAGATTATTTGTTTGATTTCTTGGGTTAAGAAGAAAAAACTGAAAAAGTAATTTAGTCTTGATTTTTACCTTGATGAAATATGCATACTTTATACACTTACACATTTAGGGTTCTAAAATAAAGATTCTTATACCTTATTAAAAAAAAGAAAAAATATATATGTATATATTAAAAATCCTCTGATTAAGTTGGGTATTTGTGCCTAATAAAGCATAAGTATTCACGCCTAAAAGTAGTCCATATACTTAATAAAATCTTTATTTTTGTGATCATGTTTACTCGAATCCTTAAATCTTTGGGGATGTTTTCTCACCCGGTGCCCTAAGACTGTCCAGTTTGGGAGTCACTGACTAAAGACTGTTACATGAGCAAATTAGAAAGTTTAATAGAAGTAAAGGATATTATCGCCAAAATATGTAAAATTAAGGCATAATAGTTAGAGTTTGAAGAACCCTTAAATTAAATATTCATGGTCACAAAGTACATATGACTTAGGGTAAAATAATAGAGTAGATGAGAAATACAATTTTAAATCCTTACCTTGATTGATAATAAGTTTTGGAATAGAGACTAAGTTAAGAATGAATAGTTTGGTATTCTTATAACTTATAGATTACTTGATTTTTTGTAAAAAGTTCTTCAAATATTCTCTCTCTTTTAAAATGTGTTTTCAAATATTAACATTTTGTTTTCTTTATGGATTTTGTGGGTGTAATTCACTGAAAACCCTCACGAGATAAAACCCGTCCTTTAGGGATAACCTAAAGGTTAAACGGCTTGTTGCACGTGCTAAGTGCAATCGTAATTCCTACAAAAGTGAGTTAGATTAGGTTAGCTTGCTCTGTTTTACTTTTTATTTGTTTTGCACGAGGATGAGCAAAAGATATGTGTGGGGGTGTGATCGGTCATTAATATTGCATTATTTATTGTCATATTTTCATATTTCTTTTATAAAATAAAATTTTGCTATTTAAATCATTTTTATGTCTAATGATGTGCAGAGTAATTAATGGAGAAAGTGGAGAAATGGATCAGTTTATCCAATTAAATCCGGAGTTTTGAAGATATGATTTTCTAACTCAAGCAAATCAATGAAGATCTACTCAAATTCAGAGCTTTAGAAGCAACTCTATTTAAAGACCAGAATATATCAGAAAGGATAATCTCATATCTAATTCAGTTAAAATCAGATTTTTGAAGATTTATTTGGTTAGCAGAAGAATCAACAGCATATCACCAAATCCAGAGAAAGAACTGAAAAACCAAGTGGATAAAAGGAGATATCAGAGCGTGAAGTATTATGAGCCCTTAGATCTGGCCGACAGGCCAGATCCTGGTCGTTCGCATCTTTATGGTTGAATCTGGGAGAGCGTTTGCTCCCTATCTTCGTACTCGCTTCCCCTATTCATTTTTTCTATAGATACTGCACACGTCGAAGGCAAATGGGCCCCACTCTAGCAGAGAACAGAGATTAGGTTTGGGCTTGTAGTTTAACTTAGATTTTTATTTTTCTTTATGTAATTTTCTATTTTTCTTTATGTAACTGAGATTAGAGAAAAGTTTCATGAGAGAAAGAGGAGAAGATTATATTGAGAGTGACAACAGTGTAAGTTTTCTTTTTTCTTTTATTGTTACTTTATTTTAATAAAAATTACATTCTTGTATTATTCTTCTTTTTACTTTGTTTTTTTTGTGTTCGATTATTTAATCCAAGTGAATCTAGTAGCATCGGAATTGCCATACCTTTGCGAGTGCCACTAGTAGCTCATGAAGATGGACTCCTCCTCTTAAGTGTCCATATCATTTCATGCTTGTTCCAATTGATGATGTAATGTAGACGGGGACTGAATTCAATCTTATGGGTTATACACTGATCACCTTTGAAGCAAGGTAGGCCTTCACCAACGATCCAAGGGAAGTAATCGGCCAAATAGATAAGTAAATTTTAATTTCTTTCCTTTTATTTCTTAGTTTAAAATGCATCTTCAAAATCAACACTTTCTTTATTTCTTTCTCTTTTAACTTAGCTTTTTTAACTTAAAGTAAAAAACACCAACAATATTTTTTTTCTTCTTGATTATACTTTCCTAACTAAACTCTTTTATTTTTTTTAAAAAACTGAGAAAAAGACTTTTAACTGATTTTAGTAACTTAAAGATAAATTACTTAAAAGCTTCTATCGCAGTCCTTCCTTGTGGATCATGACCCACATAGCCACTTGCTATAGAGATAGCATTGAGCAACCTAGCACATTTCATTCTACATTTCTAAACTTCCAATTTTCTGTGCAGATTTAGCATAGATCACTAAGAAATTAGAAGAAAAGATCATAAAAATTCACTTACCTCTTCAGCGCTTGCTTTACCTTAGATTTATTGCAATGACTTATCTTGGCTTGAAGCCGATCACAACATGGCATAGGATCTTTCCCATTCCAAATCGGTCTATCAAACAAAAGTGCAAGTAGAAAAGAATACAAAGCTATTACACGCTTAGAAATAGATATCCATCACCATAAGCCATCAGTGGCATTGCAAAGGTAAGGCATATTCGAGGCTATCAGATTCATTTGGATTACAAGTCACCTCGAAGGAAAATAAAGCAAAAATAAGGAAAATTATAAAAATAGCAATCGATTAAATTGAGTAACAATAAAGAAAAAAAGAAAAATTACATTGATTGTCACTCTCAATACAACTCTCACTTTTACTCATGAAACTCTCTCTAACCTAAGTTATAAAGAAAACAAAAAATTACATAAATAAAAATAAAAACCTAAGTTAAATCTAGATATTAAAAAAACTAATTCTAACTCTCTGCTGGAGTGGTGCCCGTCTTCCTTCTGAGATTGCAGTAGTTATAGTTGAAATGGAGATCCAAGGGGGTAACTGTATAACGCCAAATTGCTGGCCCAACGACTTTTACTTGGCCGTTGTGCCAGATACTGAGCGCGTAGATCAATCTCTTTTGTTATCACATGTTATCTTTGTGGAACTATCTTTGGATTGCTCTAATCTTCAGAAATTTTACGTTAATCTTGAGCTAGATAAATAAATCCAATTAAAATCTAATTTAATTTGAATAGATTTGAGATTATCCACTCTTTCTCTATTAATCTTCACCTACAAAAATAGACATTAAGACAAGTTAATTGCATAGATTATTACAGGATAAATGTAGGAATGTACTACTAAATAGTGCAATATATGTGTACGATCACCTTTCTTTCATTATTTTTCAATTTAATCGAAGTTTACATTTTATTCTTCCTCTTGTATTTACTTTCTTCAATCCATATGAATCTATTACATCGGATGATCCTGGCTTTTGTGAGTGCCACCGATAGCTCATGATGATGGATTTCTTTTTAAAGTTTATAACATTTTATGCTTGGTCCCCAAAATATTGATGATATAATATGGACGGGGACTGAATCTGATCTTATGGGCTATGCGTTGATTGCCTCCAAATCAAGGTAAACCTTCACCCTAGATCAAGATAAGTAACCAGCCAAAAGAGGTAAGTATTTTTTAGTTTTTCTTTCTTTATTTTCTAGTTTAGAAACACATTTTAAACCGACTCTTTTTGTACTCTTTTTATTTTTTGTTTTTAACTTAGTTTTTTTTAACACCAATACCATCTTCTTCTATCTTCTCTTCTTCTAGCTTAACACTTTTCTTTTCTTTTAAAAAACTAAGAAGAAATATTTAACCGGATTTAGTAACTAAGAAAGATTACTTAATGCTTTCATCGTAGTCCCTTCACGACCCACGTAGCCACTTGCTATAGCGGTAGTATTGAGGAACCCTAGCACTTTACATCTCTCAATTATAAACTCTACTTTTCTGTGCAGGTTCAGTCTCGATCAAATTTTGGCGCCATTGCCTGGGAGGGATGATAACTCTTTCTTTTTAATTTACTTAATTGGTTAACTTCTTTCTTCTCTATTTTTGTGTGCAGGGGCTAGTTTCAGGAAACCGGTAGCTAAGTGGCATATAGCATACTTGAGCCTCTAATTTGAAAGCAGAGCTCAGGGGACCTAACTTTTGTCGCGAAAACTAGGCCAGAGACGCGTTTATGCAGGAAAGTAGGGAGCACTACTGACCTGCTTTCCTGCAGATTGCTTGAATTTCAGAGATTAGCTTTCTGCTATTATAAGTTTCTCTATTTAACTTACTTTGCACACTGTTCTAATCTCAACAATAACTTGGTGATTGTTAATTCTAAAAAAGTTAAACTTTACATTCTAGGGCATTTGGCTAATTTCGTTACATTTTATATTACTGTTGAAAAGTGCTGAAGGAAAGGTATGTGTTCATAACATGTAGTATAGAAATATTTTGAGTGATTATATTACTTAAGTGTTGTTTCTGCTATATACTTGTACACTTGCACGAAAATGATTAAGGGCACAACCCATTAAATAACATAAGGTGGAAAAGTCACTACCCTTTCCTAGTCCGAAAATCATCTCCTCACTCACTAACCCAATCCTAACTTAAAATTGCGTAGACATTGGCCCTACAGACATCTCAGACTCATTAGGAGATTGACCTTAGGAGAAAGTTATTAGAGTTTGACTCTAATCAAATCGGTATCAAAGGTTGGGGATCGAGAGGCTAAACTTCGAATAACAGTGATTTGGCATAATTAGGCTCGTTGCTCAGGTACGAATACCTCCTACTGATCTTGCTCCTATCTTGCCGATTAATTTGTGGTCACATTGCTACAATATACCTCTTGTAGACAGTCAATCGATTAGGAGTCGTTTAGGTTTACGGTCTATACTGACATAGGCTAGATTTTTCTTTGATTTTTATTTATTTGTTTGTTTGTTTTTGTTTGCTCTTGTGTGATATGGATCATAACTATAATTTTTTCAATACAAATGGAAATTTATATTTCACCTTGACTTCTTTTTCAGATATCACAAACTCGACATTACATAATTTTAACCAATCAAGTATGCTAGATTGGTTTTATCCGAATCAACATGTGCCCCAACCCTAATATTATGAACAAGATTGGAATAATCATCACCACTCTTCACTGAGTCAGTGGGGATACAAGTCCCCCGAGTCATTTTAACAACCACCTTACTGACATTCAGCTTCATATACTCTTTTTCAGAACAACCATTAAAGAGAAATTAGAGTTAGAGAAGAGTTTGGAAGCCTTGCTTGAGTCCGTACGATAATTCCAAAACTTGACGGACTCAGTAATCTTAAAAAAATTTCCAAATCTAAGATCCACACTCAATGTTCCAAGTCGCACCACAACAAGGACCTATTGACTTTGAATAGAGTATGGAATACATGATTCAAGGCCAAAATCTTTTACCCAGTCTATCGATAGGTTAGAAGCAAAAATTAGTCAATTGGCCAACATTTATAGGAATGAGGAAACACTCCCTTACCAATCGTTGACCAATCCTAATATCCAAAACCATATTGATAAGAATCAAGAATCATAGTGTTTTGGAAATAACTTTAGTCAAGATTCAATTCCACCACAACATCTTGAACTTGACCAATCCCAAACCTTAGACAAGTTGGCAAGTTTTCACTTCAAGAAAATTGAACTTGATTGTGAATGTGGCCCCGATCTCCAATTTTGTGATTTAGTTCCAAATTTTCAATATATGTTGACTCTGGTATCTTTACCCGATTTGGACCCAATTCCTGAGCCGACATTGATTCCTTTACCTAAAGATCTTGAAATTGAACCACCAATTTTGGAAAGTTACATTCCATTGATTAGAAAAAAATGTGAATTTTAATTCTTTAATTTGGACCCAACTTTTAAACCAAATTCGACTCTCGAACCTTAACATGATTTGACTTATATTCCCGAGTCAGTATTGATTCTCGTTCCTTTCATTTCAGAGTTTAAATCATCCATTTTATCAAATCACATTTCTTTATTGGACCAAGGTATAAACCATTATAACTCCGAGATGATATTTCAAGATTGATCATATAACTAGGATAATTTTAATGTTAAGATCTTACATGATCTTATTCAGTCTAGGGGTTGTAAAACTGTAAATAAGAAAGAGGTGATCAAAGGTAGGTTCCTTTAAATTCGACATTATTTAGATTGGGCAGTAATGCTTGGCCCAATCCGACCACCACCGGACCACCACCTTGAGGCAACATTTTCCTTCCCTTTCTTTTTTCATGCATATATGCATTCATTTATACATTACAGAAAATGCATGAGATAGATATGGGGAAGGGTTCTAACATAACATAGGTTTTTCTATAATTTTTTTCTTTTAAAATTTTTTTAAAAGAGAAACAATATTTTGACCTATTTTTTGTAAGAATTTAAGTTAATTTTAAGGAATAAGAGAATTATAATTAGGATTTCTTATACTTGGTTAAAATAAGATAATTTGTTTGATTTTAGGGTTAAGAAGAAAAATTGAAAAATATTTAGTCTTGATTTTTACCTTGATGAAATATGCATACTTTATACACTTGCACACTTAGAGTTTAAAAACAAAGATTCTTATGCCTTATAATATATATATATATATATATATATATATATATATATTAAAAATACACTGATTAAGCTGGGTATTTGTGCCTAATAAAGCATAAGTATTCACACCTGAAAGTGGTCCATATAATTAATAAAATCCTTGGTTTTGTGGCCTTATTTGCTCGAGTCTTTAAAGTCTTTGGGGTGTTCTCACCCGATGCCCTAAGACCATCCGATTTGGTAGTCACCGACCTAAGGCTCGTTACATGTGCGAATTAGAAAGCCTAATAGAAATATAAATAGAGATATTACCGTCAAAATATGTAAAACTAAGACGTAAGAGTTAGACTTGATGAATCCTTAGTCAAACATTCACGGTCACGAAGGTGCATATGACTTAAGGTAAACTGAAAAACTAGATGAGAAATACAGTTTTAATTCTTACCTTAATTGATAACAAGTTTTTGAATAGAGACTAAGTTTAGGAATGAATAGTTTGGTATTCTTATGACTTATAAATTACTTGAATTTTTGCAAAATTATTTCAAATATGTTTCTCTTTTTCAAAATGTGTTTTCGAAAATACTAACCGTCACGCCCCGCTTTCCAAAATAAGTTGAAGTAAAAATGGGACACGATTCGGTGATGCATATACGCAAGGAAAATAACTCAACTATACGCGCTAAGCCTAAAGTAACCCAAAACAAGTTATATAAATCTACTAAAATGAATCTACGATCTCTGCAATGCTACATATAGATGTCCACAAATGATAACACATGAAATAAGAAATGGGATAGAGATAAGACTGATATACAGAATCAAAGAATAATCACAGGAATAAAGAAAGGCAAGAAGGATAAGAATACCAGTATCAGGTAGAGAGAGATTCAAGCTCCTCGCAACATGTATGGTCTTATCCAACACCTGAACAATAGAAACAAAGCATCCAATCTGGACGTACAAATCCAGAGTCATCAGAAAGTGACCTAATGAGTGTGTAAGAAAAGGGGAAGGCGCTCGTGCAAATAAACAGTGTATACATATATCACTAAACAAGTAAGAAACAATGGGATAATAGTAACATGTATAAACCGATAACCAACTAATAACATGATACATCTGTAAATAAGAGTAACTCACAACTGTAAATTGAATAATGATGTCAAGAGATGTGTAACCTAAATATGTCACTAGTCTGTTTGGTTATTATTAACCCCTAACTAATGTAGTACTTAGATGTGTCCCGTACCACAACCATTTTCTCACATATCAATTAAATATTATCGTTGTTGTAACTGCCTGCCAATGTAGTGTATGTGTTTTGGAAGGGTACCGTGCATGCTGGGCACCACGGTAACAGTCCTGGCACTGAATCAGGACGGACCACAAGGCCCTAATAACTGAAGATCATAGCCCCACAGAAAAGAGTAACTAGTGTGGTGCCGTAATTCGGGCATAGCCCTAATAACTGAGAACTAAATAACTGAATAACTAGGTAGCTAGTACTACCTAGGTTCCCCATGGTTGGAACCTAAACTAGGTATACCATACCTAGTCCTTTCAAAATACACGACATGCATCATCAGGCAATTACCCCTGTTCCCCAGGTCATGGTATCTTTATTAACAAGTAACAATGTAAGTTATTATCAAAATCAGAATAGTGACCGGATATCTCAAACAACTGATGATGTCTATAATAACTGATAACTGAACAACTGATAATTAGCAACTGAATAGTTATTAACTGATATCAGATAGAGAATACTGGAGATATAGAGTCACCAGTCACAACTGAGTCACTAACAACTGGTAACTGATACTGATATCTGAAAACTACTATAAACTCTGAAATACATCATATGATCACCAACAAATAGTCTCATAAATAACTGATAAACTGATAACTGCTATCAGATAACTCTGAAGTACAAGATCAATGATATCCATGAAATCACTCTCACAATAACTCTATCCCTATAACTGAATAACTGTAATAATTAGGAACCAATCATGAAGTGTAGTCTACTGATCATCCTTGAATCAACTAGATCATCAATACCGAAATCATATCTAAAGAGAGAACATCCTCAAACAACTACAATCTAGAATAGTCTACATCTGATTTTTGACACCAACTCAAACAATATAATCAATAAGTAAATCTCAAAAGACTCAAAATTACGAATCCAACTACATCAATCTTATCAGAACAATATTCAAAATCCTTTGTAAAAAATATAGATCTCAAGTCAACTTCAATTATCACTAAGTCTATATATAAGTCCAGGTATCAAGAAGATCAATTTTTGATAAGATAACATCTTAACTAAACCATCCTCAAGATCTAAATGAGTTCTCATCTGAATTATGATCAAATAAATATCTATTAATTGTCTTTATATGAAATATACACTCTAATCACAGTCACAAATCAATTATCTCAAGATCAATCCAATTACAGTCCAAGTTCCTTTACAACTAGTCTAAACTCAAAACGGTTACACATGAAGTGATATAAGACTGATATCTCAATATCCAAATACAAGGTCTATATACATCTGAAGTTCAAATATGAACTAATCAAACCAATCAATATATCGAATCGAGTCATAATCTAAGGTATTCCAATCTAGGCCTAAGCCTACATTGACGAACTACAGACACATGAAATGACACTGATACGAGCTCATATCGACTTCACAAATAAGGTGAATACTCACTGATTCCTCATGAAGTGATACAAGTGATAGTACTGATAAAATATCTTAGATGGACACATGAAATGATAAAAGTAAAATATATACGCTACTGACAACGGTAAATAAGAAAATACACAAGGACAAACACTTACATGAAATGACATGATTTTGGATTTGAATCGTCGTCTGGTCTTCACTGTACGAACTGGTATGGATCTTCAGATCATTTCATGTGTCGGTCTTTGAATCGCCATGGTATCGGGTTTATAATGGGCATAACTCCAAATCTCATGTTACAGAGTTCGGACCACACGAACGAGCCGGAAACGCTGTAACACGCAACCACATGCACACGTAAACATAAATATATGCTCACACACCCAGACGTGCACAGAGACACATACGTGTACACTCACATACATATACGATATACACACACACACACACATACATACATATATATACACTTATATACATATATGTATATACTCGCACACACCCCTACATGTTTACACACACAATACATACATATCAACACCCAACACACAATTAAAACACACACACACATCCACATAAGCACGCACTTATATACATAACACACACATGATAATCTACGCACACCCACATATATATATACATCATACATACGCATTAATTAAAATCACACTCACACTAACACATTAACACCACCTCACATTAATTAAAACACCATATGCATGCACAAAAATACACACACTAATAAACATATAAAGAGAAGGATAGAGTTCTCATGGCAAAGGGGGCTTCGCCGGCGGCGATTGGCGGAGGGGACGGAGGCCGCGGACAATGTCGATGGCTATTTTATTATATGGATAGTATATGTACATTGTAGTGTAATTATAGCTCATTTCCAGTTACCAGAATGAAATAGGTACTACTTGTGAAAAGAAAAGTCAAAAGTCAAGTTCGCAAGTCGAAAAATTAGGCTCTGATACAAACAAAATCCTGTCACGGCCCGCTTCCCAAAATACGCTGAAGAAGAGAAGCGACGCGAGTCGGCGACGCATATACGCAAGAAAAATACCTCATGTATACACGCTAAGCCTAAGAGGAAATAAACAATAAACATCTTGAAATATAAATAAAATAGGAAACATATACATAGTATGGTAGTAGACTTAATAAACAACAATTGTGTGCATAAGCGAGATGGATGTGTCCGTGTATGATTCATAATACACAACTAATCTAAGATGACAACAAAACCTATACGAGGCAATGAACCCCAAGCACAAACCAACATACGTATACCATTCACTTTCTTTCCCAATTATGAATGAATACAACACATATAACTTGTGCATCATTCGCTTGCCCCCCAACTACGAATGAACAAATACCGTGCACAATTCGTGCACCATTCGCTTTCCGTTAACTATGACTGAACAATTTTCATATGCATTTCATATACCATACGCTTTCCCCTCAGCTAAGAATGATTACCACAAATTCAGACTTCCCATATATCGCCAATGACAACATTCACATTTCATGTTCATATGTGTATTTACATATATGTACTCATTGTACAACAAATCTCATGTGACTTATGCACGTATTATAACGCCTCGCCCTGTCAGGTACGGAGACGCTATTGCAACATACATATGCAGGGTGAACATGACCTCATATACGTACGCTAAGCATATTAGTACATACAGAAATCAGAGTATGGAAGCACAGTGATAATATACATTCTAATTATATTATACCAGTACAATGTTATCACAAAGCGTGATCCAAAATTACAGGATATTCCATCACCAAGGGGTGCAAATATAATATTTATAAGAAATTTAATAATCCAAAAGTAGTAGATGCTCTCAAGCAGGGAGGAGGAATCTCAAGAGCCAGTCAAAAGAAACTAGGTTGGGATGACAGCTACTTGCCCATACGCTTTCTCTATGCTACTCTGATCCGCAACAGGAAGTCTACCACGGTCCAAGTTCTGAAATCTGAACGTGCAGATCCTAGGATTGTCGGAAGTAACCCAACAAGTACATAAATGAGGCCAAGTGGCGTGCACAGGCAACAGACGTGTTTCAGGGTTCGTGTACTCAAGTCAAACCGTCAAACAGTGAATAGAAAGTATAAATTGAATCATGTCTAGATCAAGAAGTAGTTTGTAATGTATAGAAATTAATGTTATGAGCATATTCATTCAAGCATGAATCATCTACTAAATATATTATATGTACATGTAGGCAAAACTAGTTGGATAAACTCAATTGTCGGATCCATGAGATTAGTACATCGACAGGATAATTCAAATAAGGAAACTCTCATATATATACCATATATCCCATTTCACCATCAACTGAGTGTTTACAACCCGAATTACTTATAAGTAAGTATGTCATTTTTTAAGTATCCTTGTATATGGAATAAGGCAGGTGTAGTCCAATAACAGGAATATCAGTTATATTTGAAATTCATGTACATGTGATAGTCAGGATAACTTAATTATATAATGATAATAATAATCATTATCACCTATTATTATAATCATTCATGTCCAGTGTCTCATACCATTGGCAACTTATAGTGGAGACCGTACTTCTAGCAGAACACATCCGAACTCTGATATACGACTACCATTATTCGAATGAAGGAGTGACCGAATAACATCCGCGTCTGAAATTATTATTATTAAGTAATTAAGTTATGTCAGGTATTGGGTAAGGTGTAGTGTATTAAGTTATTCAATAATGATGATCAGTACCGCTTGATATTTCAATCATCTTCCTGCCAGTGCCTCACACCATTGGTGGTCAATACTAGAGTCTATACTCCAGTAAAACTCACTCAGATCTTGGAATGTGAGTACCAGTACCCGAACGAAGGAGAGACTAGACAACACATGCTCCTAATATCATTATTATTGGGTTATTACATTCTTATTATTCATCTGATCCATATGTTTTAGTATATGTTCCGATACACATACATCCATATATGAATAAGACGAGTTATTATTGAAACTTGATGAAAAATTGATGGCTTATATTTATAAAGGGTCCCTCTTCGGCCCGGGACAACGAACCAGTTGAGCTGGCATTGCCACTTGGGAATTATATTACACCCAAGGCACAACCCAGTGGGAATTATATTACACCCAATACGACACTTCTAGGAATTATATTACACCCAACACGACACTATAGTTCAGTAATCCACCACTATAAATAAGCTAACATACCTGTGTTCATCAATTTTCACCATCCCCAGTATATGTTAAGTTACTTATTATAGATTGTCCAGTGTAAAGTCCATGGTGTATTCATGATAATCCGTTTATGGGGATCAACATGAGTACAATATTAGGATTAATATCAGTAGTATCCCATTTACAGGGATCCAAGAGTACAGAAGTCAGGAGTATAGTAATTAGGAGTACCATTCTTTTGGTAACAATATAATCATGTTAAGTCCCTGTAAAAGCGGTAATCATGAATCAGGTATCATCATCAGATCAAGAGTCAGTGTACTGAGTCAAGTATCATGTATCAGGTGGCAATATCAGTATCAGGTGTCAGTAACATCCAGTTCAAGTGTTAAATCAAGTATCAATTATTAAGTGTCAGGTGTCAATATTATATTAAGTTAGAGTATTGGATAAACAGTGTATCAATAATCAGTCCAGTTAGGTAAGCAGCGTAGCAGTATCAAGTATCAGATATCAAATACCATATATTAAATATTTCTATCTCTTTCACAACCATTAAATATAAAAGCAGCATTATAGCTATGCACACAAACAAGCGGAGCAATGCAATGTAGGGGCAAGGTCAGCGAACGGTGTTTAATCGTTAAAGCACATAGCGAGGATATATACATGTGTATCGGTCGAGCGTATAAAATTCTATCTGTTCGTACACTGTAAACCATGCTTCCAGCAAAGCTATACACGTGTACCGGCTCGAGCGCTAGAGACGCCATTCTACTTACACGTGGTAGAGCTTCCGCTTGGGAGAATCTAGTGATAAAGCGTTGGGCGCTAAGTCTCCCTTACCAAGCGAAGCGTATAAAATGGCAGAGATGTTAAGCTCTACCAGAGATAGCCCGAGGATTAAGCTTTTAGCGTATAAAATGCTGGGGTGCCTGAAGGCTAAGCAAGTACCTACAGAAAGTGTTAGTACCTAATAAACACATTTAATAATAATAACACAGACCTCTAGAACTAGCAATCACCCTGTCAAGGTACCATGAAACCAACAGAGGGTACAAGGCTGAAGCCTATTGGATTTCCTGCAGAGTGGTCTCTCGGTTGGCAATTCCCGAAGGAATAGTTCGTCCGAGGGCCTTTAGCTAGTGCACCTGCAACCTGCACCACTGTTAGTCCCAAAAATATACAAAAATCTAGATAAAACCTAAAATTACAACAGACATCTAGAGTTACCAATACAAGTCCTGATGCATCAAATGATACATCCAACACCTAGAACACCGATACAAGTATTTCACCAATATATATACAAATCCACAGAATCACCAATACGAATACAAATTTCCAAAATATAATATTCACCTGTTGAAGCGGGAAACATACAAGTAGCTAATACAAGAACAGTTACTCATTATAGGGAAAAGGTACTCGCTACGAGGAAAAATAGTACTCGCCTATAATCTAAAAATATCAGAGGCATTGCGCTCAGGCACACGCATTCTAGAGAGAAAGTTGAGAGAGAAAAGATTGAGGAGAGAGAGTTCTAGAGAGAGAAGGAAAAGAGAGGAAGAGGGTGGCAGCTTAGAGAGAAGAAGAGAGAGGAAAGAGAGAGATAAAGAGAAAAGGAGAGAGGCGGGAGAGAAAAGAAAAGAAATAGAAAAGAAAAGAAAGAGAGAGAGAGACAGAGAGAGAGAGAGAGAAGGAAATAGAGAAGGAAAATGGAGAAAAGAGAGGAGGGGTTTGACCGGTCTATTGGCGGCCGAGAAAAGAGAGGAGGGGTTTGGCCGGTCTATAGGCAGCGCGGCCGCCAAAGGTGGCCAACGGCGGGCGGTGCCACCAGTCAGAGGCAATGGCCTAACCCAGGTGTAAGTGAAGTTGGTGATGATGGATGTAACGCCCTGATCCCATAGACACGGAGATGTTATTGCGACATATATACGCATGGCGAAAATATCCTCACATATATACACTAAGCATCAGTACATGCAAGAATTAGAGTATGAAAGTACGTGATACATTATGCATTCTAACATAAAAGTACAATTACAAACTTATCACAAGATGTGACATAATATTACAAGGATATTACATCACTGATAGGTGCAAAAGTGAAAATATAAGGAGATATATAAGTATAAATAGTACAAAGGATGCTCACAAGTTACAAAAAGAAATCTCGAGAGCTGAACAGGGGGTCTGGAGAAAAAGATCTTGGACGGTCAACCGTTGATCTACTATACTACTGCTACGCAACTCTGACCAACAGGAAGTCCACCATGGTCAAAGCTCCGAGATCTGGACATGCAAGTCCAGGATGAAGGGTTCACCTAGAGGGGGGGTGAATAGGTGAAGGCTAATCTAATGGTCACTTAATTGTGAATGATGCAAATAATGCGGAAGCTAAAAGCAATTATGACCTAATTAAACTTCTTACACTAAACACTATGTATAACACAAGAGTGTTGCCGAATTCCCCGTGAAGGGCTCTAGACAAACTCCTCTAGATTCCCCTTGAATGGGTTGAGGTGCCGCGTTAGCTCTCTTGGTTGAATACAAGTGTTAGCAAACAAACCCAAGCAAGTATATCAATTTAAGCACAAATGAATATCTAGAATATAAAGATGAGCACAATAAAAGTATGCAAGATATATAAGAGACAAAGAGAGAGAGAGTGAGCAATCGCAAACATAAGGGTATGTTTCGAGGTTCGAGCACACTTGCTCTACATCCCCGCCTTCGACACACGAAGGATTTCCACTATGCAAGATCCCACTGGATCTCTCCTCGGTGCCGCAACACCTACAAGCCCTTGGACTCTCTAGTCCCGTACTCACGCAAGCCCATCGGCTCGCCAAGGCCGCACCTCAAACACAAGTTCGCACCCGAACCCGAAAACACCAAGTCCTCACTAGGACCCAAACAATCATGAGCACACTTGCCCGTCTCCTCAAAGAACAAGAAGAAGATCTTTGGTGATCACAACACTTTGATCACCTAAAGCACTCTCACTACAACACACCTATAAGATGATAGCTCAATGGATGCTCAAGTGTTTGTGTGAGAAAACAAGGAAAGAGATGGTGGAGGAAAACTCAAGAAATTATCTTTTACACTCTTGATAAAACTTTCCTTTTGATTGGAAATATTTGCTCTCTATTTTGTGGAGAAAAACTTCTGAAAAGAGTGGGAAAAACTGGCTCTAAAAACTTTTCCAAATCTTGGTGAAAACAGTCCACAAACCCCCAAATATATAGGCTGTCAAAAACTAGCCGTTGGGGTCCTGACAGGCCTGCCGGTCGACCGCCCGGTCAACCGCCAACGGTCAAAAATCTGACCGTTGGAGCCTCCGGTCGACCGGACCGGTCGACCCAGAAGAACAGAGAGCACTGCTCTCAGTTCCGGTCGACCGTCCCAGTCGACCGCACACAGAACTGCCAGACGTGCACGGTTCTGTGCACGTCGGTCGACCGGCCCGGGCGACCCGCCCGGTCGACCGACCTCTGTGCAATGGGTTAACTTGGAGCACAGTTTTGAGGTCTAAAACGTTCGAATTTGGGAATAATTATATAGGATGAAGTTGTAGATATTGAAGTCTTCTTTCTAATGCAACTTAAATCAAATTAATATCAATTCAGAATGGAAAGTTATCAATAAAATACTAAAAGGTATCAAATCATAAACTGTAAACTGTTTTTAGAACAAGAACAGACTTCATCCCAATATTTGACATTATTAACATTTAAATCAGAAAATGATTATGAATATTAAATGTAGCTCCGAAAGTCATCTTTAAAATGCAATTTAAATCATATTAATTGAATATAAGAATCAAAAGTTATGACTAGAAAACTAAAAGAATGTCGAGCAGATCAGCAGAACGGTCGGTCGCCTGGTCGACCGAGAAAACCCGAGAGTTCTAAAATGGTTTTGGTTAAAAACATGTTCATAAGAAATACCAAAAACACTTGAAATCTTCACTTGAATACATGTTTGATTTTTGGTTAAAATTCTTTTCTAAAACAAACTAAATCAAGAGTGTGTGTGCATGGTATACTTGAGCAATCCACCACTATTCTATCCTTTACATTTTATCTAAAAACAAAAACAAAATCTTATACCTAGACATAAGTCTTGATCTTGAAGTCTTCTCATCATCTTGACTTGGTCCAAGCTTGATCCAAAAGCTTCTTGGATCACACCGTGCTAGCTCTAAATCTTGACATTTTATCCTTTGTTGAGCTATGCACCTACTAAGATCTTGATAATGAATCTGTCACTAATTAAACACAAGATCATTAGTAAACATAACTTCATGAGTTGATCATCATCAAAACTAGGGTGATAGGCCTTTGGGCCAACAATCTCCCCCTTTTTGATGATGACAAAACTCATGAGGTTATATATACATGGATTAAAGTAAAGCTTCAAGGAAGCTCCCCCTTAACTCATGCATAGATAAAATAAATAATAGATATGACAATGAGGCACATGAATATGTATGCAATGTATGGAGATAAAACATGCAACAAGCATAAATCAAAATCTTTTTCTCCTATTTGCAATACAAAAACATATATGCATAAGTAACAAGGAAGACAAATACTTCTCCCCCTTAAGCAATGAAAACATGCATATAAACTCAAATACTTCTCCCTCTTTTTGTCAATCATCAACAAAGGGGTCAAAGTAAAATCAAATCAAACAAATTTTTCTCCCCCATTTTGTCAAAACCAAAAAGATCAAGAAGGGGTAATACAAATCAACAAAATGTTTTTTTTTTAATTAATTTTTCTTAAACAAAAATTTTTAAAGGTATCAGAGCTCTTGTAAAACAAACAAATTTTTAAGATACCAAATTGAAAATAATCATTATCATATTGATACCAATTGAAATTTAACAAATATGAAATTGAAACATATTGATACCAATAGTAAACATAATGATCAAAAAATTTATTTTTCATCATAAACTTTGTGCTTTTAAAAATGTGAACCAATTGTAAGTTAAGCACATGAAAATCATATATATGTATGAAAAAAGAGTATACCAAGTGAAATTGATACATACATATATAAGAAAACAAAGTATGAGTATATACAACAATTATCAATTTAGATACCAATTGAAAGAGTCCAATGATACCAATTGACATAACAATAAGATCAAGTGTATAACTCATAACCTACCTCCCTTCATATGCTCAAGATAGAAGATTTTCAATGAAGCATACAAGGCATAATCGCCCATCCATCGTCCCATTGAAGGTAGGGGTTTTCAAAAATAGATTTGAAAAAAAATAAGTTTTGTTTGAAAAACTCTACCAAATGAAGAACAATTAACTAGTTAAAATAATTTTTGAAAAACTAGTTAAAGATCCTTCAAAACATGAAATCAAAGCATATATATATTTCATGAAACATACCAAATACAAGAATTGACACTCGATCTATGAAGCTCAAAAATATGTTCATGAATCAAAGTCATGACAAAATAAATAAAGGGTAAGTGTACAAAAGTCAAGTAAATAGCATTTTCATGAAAATATACATTGAGGCTCAAAATGATCAAGAATCCTATTTTATCAAACAAATCATGAAAAATCATTTTATAAAACAAAAACATGAGAAATTATTTTTCATTAAAAATTAATACACTTCTAGGCATATGTATGATTTATCCAATCCTAACAATACACATACATATCCCAAACATAAAAGAGTCTATCAAGTGTATTTGCATGAAGGCAAGAGACTCACGGGTATACATGTATATTTATTAGATTTGAATTAAAAAATACATATACATGAAGTAAAGCATAAAAATTGGCAAAACATGTATAAATGGAAGAATCATCAAAACTAGGCTATACATGTGCATATAGTGAGTACAAGTGAACAATGAAGTGCAAACGTATATGAATCAAATGTGGCTCACTACTTGTATATGTATAAATCCAAGTTTTGACAAATACTACATCTAAACAAGATTTTACCACATGAAGCACAAAAATACATAAAACATGAACATGCTCAAAATAATATGAATAAACAAGCATGAACATGAATAAAAAGGGAGTTTAGAGATTGTTACCAACTCCAAAGCTCCAAACATGGTGGTCTTTCCCACCAAAACCTCCTTTGATAGCGATGCGTCTAAAGTGTGTCCATCCAATCCATGTGCATCCACTACCAAGGCACCAAATCTCTCACGTCTTGAGAGATCCCTCACCTACATCAAAAACATGGGGTGGGAGTTTTGGTACCCATTTTTTCTTGGGTCCTTTGGGGTTAGTCTTGTAAGGAACCCAAACATTTTTCTTATTAGAAAAATTTACATGATATATCTTATCAAAACAAAACTTTGCTAAATGGCCTTTGCGGCCACAATATGTACGTACGTACACCTTAGTATGCTTATGTGTGTGTGAATGATCATGGTGTGCAACATAAGCATATGCATGATGGGTATGATGTGCATGAACATGTGGAGTTTGTTTCTTTGAAAACATTGACTCCAACCTAGAATGATTAAAAGCACAAGAGTTCAAAGTTGAACTCAAACCATCCATTTTATTTTTCAAAAGAGTAATCTCACTATCATCAATGGTGGCATGTAAAGACATGTGAGATAAAGAGTCATTTTTCTTCTTTTTAAAAACTTTTTCTTTTTCTTTTTCTTTTTCAAAAATTTCCTTTTTCAAAGAGTTGTTTTCTTGAAAAACAATTTCCTTTTGAGTTTCCACCAAAATAATTTTATCTTTCAAAATCGTGTTCCCTTCACAAAGATCATTTAATTTAGACATAAGGAAACATTCTTATTTTTCAAATCTTCCTTTTCTTTTTCTAAGCATGCAATCTTATTTTTAAATGAATCATGTTCTATATGCATGCAATCTAAATTCTTTTTCAAATTCTTATTATCTTTTCTTAGCATGTCATATTTCTCTAATAGTTGTTGACAAAATGAAGCAAGTTCATCATATGACATGTTAATATCTTCTACCTCGGATTCGGTAGTTACCTCAAGGGGGTTATCCCCTTGGACCATGTAGCACAAGTTGGAGGTGTTGCTTCCAACGTCCGAATCGCTCCCGGCATAGTATTGATCTTTTTCACCGAGGGAGATGAGGGTATTCCAAACTACAAAAGCTGAATCAAAGTTAGAAACTCTAGATAAATAGACATCATCTACGGTTGACTTTAAAGCATGAAGGGCTTTTGCATTAGCCTCAAAATTCTTACCATTTGAACAATATGAATCATTAGATATGACAAGATAAACATGAATGCCTAAGGCCTTGAGGTACAAAGACATCTTAACCTTCCAATTTAGATGTTAAGAATGTCTAAGGTGGGTGGTGACATGAACTCCATGGTGTGTGTAAAAATATTGCGATTAGCCTAAAAATAAGGATCTTTTACTCTAGGTTGTTAGACCAAATCAGAGTACCAAGCTCTGATACCAATTGAAGGGTTCACCTAGAGGGGGGTGAATAGGTGAAGGCTAATCTAATGGTCACTTAATTATGAATGATGCAAATAATGCGGAAGCTAAAATCAATTATGACCTAATTAAACTTCTTACACTAAACACTATGTATAACACAAGAGTGTTGCCGAATTCCCCGTGAAGGGCTCTGGACAAACTCCTCTAGATTCCCCTTGAATGGGTTGAGGTGTCGCGTTGGCTCTCTTGGTTGAATACAAGTGTTAGCAAACAAACCCAAGCAAGTATATCAATTTAAGCACAAATGAATATCTAGCATATAAAGATGAGCACAATAAAAGTATGCAAGATATATAAGAGACAAAGAGAGAGAGAGAGAGAGAGAGAGAGAGTGAGCAATCGCAAACATAAGGGTATGTTTCGAGGTTCGAGCACACTTGCTCTACATCCCCGCCTTCGACACACGAAGGATTTCCACTATGCAAGATCCCACTGGATCTCTCCTCGGTGCAGCAACACCTACAAGCCCTCGGACTCTCTAGTCCCGTACACACGCAAGCCCACCGGCTCGCCAAGGTCGCACCTCAAACACGAGTTCGCACCCGAACCCGAAAACACCAATCCTCACTAGGACCCAAATAATCACGAGCACACTTGCCCGTCTCCTCAAAGAACAAGAAGATCTTTGGTGATCACAACACTTTGATCACCTAAAGCACTCTCACTACAACACACCTATAAGATGAATAGCTCAATGAATGCTCAAGTGTTTGTGTGAGAAAATAAGGAAAGAGATGGTGGAGGAAAACTCAAGAAATTCTCTTTGACACTCTTGATAAAACTTTCCTTTTGATTGGAAATATTTGCTCTCTATTTTGTGGAGAAAAACTTCTGAAAAGAGTGGGAAAAACTGGCTCTAAAAACTTCTCCAAATCTTGGTGAAAACAGTCCACAAACCCCCAAATATATAGGCTGTCAAAAACTAGCCGTTGGGGTCCTGACAGGCCTGCCGGTCGACCGCCCGGTCGACCGCCAACGGTCAAAAATCCGACCGTTGGAGCCTCCGGTCGACCGGCCCGGTCGACCCAGAAGAACATAGAGCACTGCTCTCAGTTCCGGTCGACCGTCCCGGTCGACCGCACACAGAACTGCCAGACGTGCACGGTTCTGTGCACGTCGGTCGACCGGCCCGGTCGACCCGCCCGGTCGACCGACCTCTGTGCAATGGGTTAACTTGGATCACAGTTTCTAAAAAGTTCGAATTTGGGAATAAGTATATAGAATGAAGTTGTAGATATTGAAGTCTTCTTTCTAATGCAACTTAAATCAAATCAATATCAATTCACAATTGAAAGTTATCAATAAAATAGTAAAAGGTATCAAATCAGAAACTGTAAACTATTTTTAGAACAAGAACAGGCTTCAACCCAATATTTGACATTCTTAACATTTAAATCAGAAAATGATTATTGAATATTAAATGTAGCTCTAAAAGTCATCTTAAAATGCAATTTAAATCATGTTTATTGAATATAAGAATCAAAAGTTATGACTAGAAAACTAAAAGAATGTCGAGCAGATCAGCAGAACGGTCGGTCGCCTGGTCGACCGAGAAAACCCGAGAGTTCTAAAATGGTTTTGTTTAAAAAACATGTTCATAAGAAATACCAAAAACACTTGAAATCTTCACTTGAATACATGTTTGATTTTTGGTTAAAATTCTTTTCTAAAACAAACTAAATCAAGAGTGTGTGTGCATGGTATACTTGAGCAATCCACTACTATTCTATCCTTTACATTTTATCTAAAAACAAAAACAAAATCTTATACCTAGACACAAGTCTTGATCTTGAAGTCTTCCCTTGAAGTCTTCTCATCATCTTGACTTGGTCCAAGATTGATCCAAAAGCTCCTTGGATCACACCGTGCTAGCTCCAAATCTTGACATTTTATCCTTTGTTGAGCTATGCACCTACTAAGATCTTGATAATGAATCTGTCACTAATTAAACACAAGATCATTAGTAAACATAACTTCATGAGTTGATCATCATCAAAACTAGGGTGATAGGCCTTTGGGCCAACACAGGAGAGTCAGAAAGCTACCCAACGAGTAGTAAGATGGGTGCCAACTGGCGTGCACATAGGGCACACGTGTACTACTAAATTTGAATCGAAAACCATGTATTGAAAATCGTGTCATGAACTCTGACACACAGGAGCAGGCAATGAGGAATCAAGTAAAGTAAATATGGCAAAACCAACTGTATAAGACCAAATTACGGATTTGTGAGATTAGTACGTCAAAAGAATAATTAAAAGAAGAAAACCCTCATATATATGCCTTATACGTTACGTCACCATAGCCTAAGTTCATACAACCTGAATTGTCTCCTGAATTAAGAGAACGGCATAAAATCGATGAAAATTGATAAAATCAAATGCAGGCAAAATCAGTTATACAAGCTCAGTTTACGACTTCATAAGATTAGCATGTCGAAGAAATAATCTAAACAAGGACCCTTATATATGTTTCTTATACCTTATGTCACCATAATTTGAGTTCATATAACCCGAATTACAAAACAACACGATGAATTATTAATTAGCATCTTAATATTATTACTCGTCAGACCCATATATCTAGGTATGTTTCCTGGCACCACAACACGCATACATCCATATATGAGCAAGACTAGCAGTTATTAGAAACTGATAGAGATTGATGGACCATATTTATAGTGGGTCCCGTGTCTACGCGGGACGGCTCGGGGACTTATATTACGCCCCCACACGAATCGTTAACTGCTTCAGGGACTTATATTATGCCCCAACGACATTTCTATATAATAACCACTACCATAAAAATGGCATCATACCGGTATCCATCGGTTTTCCCATCCCCATGTAAGTTGTTTTTTTATGGATTATTATATAATTATCAGTGTACGATAATGAGCAGAAGCATGACGGGTACGGGAGTATTAGGAGTTCAAGAGTATAGATATCAATTATTACATTCCCGTAATGTGATAATCATGAGTCAACTTATAACATATGATTGTTGAAAAAATAAGAGTTAAGAAAGATGTTATCTAAAAGCAGGTGTGTGTGTCTCTAGCTTCTCGCAATTTAACTGCAGTAGTAATGGCTATACATGTCGTGATCCACAAGGAGGGATGTGATGAAAGCTTTTCGGTACGGATCTCAAAATAATCTTATTTTCTAGTTAAGAAACTAAAATAGAAAAGAAAAGAAAAGGAAACTTGTTTTGTTTTTATTTAAGAGTTTGATGGTTTTAGAAAAACTAGGGTTTTGAAAAAGAACTAAAAAGAAAAGAGACTTTGTCTTTAGAAAATATGAGAAGGTCAAAGCTTACTAATCATCTAACACACCACTAACTTACTAACTTTTGAGAGAATATTCCTTCGCTTCAAATTAGGAGATCACCTTGGAGTTGCACAAGCATCAAGCAAGAAATATGAGATAGTAAAAACTCTTACTTATATCAATACTTAATGAAAATTTAACATTAAACTATCAAGGAAATCCAAGCATAAAATAAGAAAAAATAAAATTTAAATTAAACTATCAAGGCAATCAAATATAGAACAAAAAGTAATTGACTAGTATTTAGCACATAATAAAATAATATCCATCCTCATACGCCTTCAAGAGTACTTGCATAATCATAAAGCATACATATGATCTAATCTAATATTCAAACAAAGAATTAGAAGTAGTGATGTTTAGAGATTAGCAAGCAATGAAAAGATTTAGCTATTCATGATTAAAGCAAAACAAAAGAATAAAAAGATTGCATAATTAAAAAGCAAGTAATAAACAAAAGTGTATTGGAAAAAAACTGAAACTTTGTATTGAATCTGTCACCTTCAAGTACAGTTACTCATTCTTTCTCACAAAAGCACTCTTGATCTAAACTTAGAAATTAAAACTGAAATTCAGAAGAAAACTAAACTAAACTAAAACCCTAGCTTTTTATCTCTGGATCCTGATATAATTATGAGAGAATTCAGCTCTTTAAATAAGCCTCAGAGCTAATTATAGTAAGATACACATTAGGACTTTTAATTCAACTCCAATTTAATATAGGATTTCAATTCTGAATTGGTCTGCAGTTGGTGGCGTGTTGATTACGGAATATGGCTCATCAAATGACTGAATTAGAAACAGTGATCAACATAAGAATTGTAACCCTTTAAGTCTTTTTTTGGAGCATCTTATATCATCGAATTTTAATTTTTGTAGCAAAAGTTATGATCAAATTAAAAGAAGTTCAGTCTAAATTTGAGTCTGAATTGATTTAGAAGCCCAAATTTAATTAGAATTGCTTTAAAATCGAAATTTAATTGGGTTTTTTGGGCTTTGGGGGTTTTCTTTTTCTTCTCCTATCTAAATAAGTATTTGCATACTCATAATCAAATAGAGGGTTAAATAGCAGAGTTTAATAAAAGATAAATATGAAAATGTGACAATAAATATGAAAATTGATATGTAATCACAGCCCTACACCTATCTTTTGATCATCCTCGGGCAAAACAAAAAGAAAAACTAAATTAATCTAACCTAACTCACTTTCGTAAGAATCACGATTGCATAAGCTGTTAAACCTGTAGGTTACTCCAGAGGACGAGTGTTATCTTATAAGGGTTTTCAGTAAATTGCACCCATAAAATCCGGTGAAAGAAATAATAAATAAGAAAAGACTAAGATAAAAAAGGATAACCAAAAACAAGGATAACTGAAAAATAAAGAAAATATATAAAAAAAGAGATTTTTTTCTATTTCACAACAAGTAGTCACTAGGAATTAAATTCATAAGTTTTCAACAAGTTTAAGCATAATCAAGTTCAATCTAAAAACAAAAAATTAATCATCTTTCCCTGGAGATTTAAATTCAATATTTCTACACTAATTCTTCTTAAGGCATCTTTGTGTAAGTGAAAATAGTCTTAACTTGGGAATATTTGATTCAAACTTCATCTCTTTAAATATATATACATAAATTTTTAGATGTTTAAAATATTACCACTTCGTTGCCTTTTAGCTCTTTTTTAATATGTATAACACATCTGATTTTCTTTTGTGTAAATATCAAGACTTCTTGAGGCCCTAATCCTAACTAATTGATTATTAAATGTGCTAATACATATATTATATTTATATATTTTGTCAAACTTACTTAATCACGTTTCGCGTAAATACCAAGACTTGCTTAGGCCAAAACACCTAGCTAATCAATAATTAGATTTGTTTATTTTCTATATATATAATTATTTTTTCTCTTGTTTTTTATATTATATATTCAACATAGGCTAAGTTGTCATCATCATCCCAAACATAAAACTTATGCGTACGTATATATAAGATGCATAATCATGTTAACAAATTCTAGATGGTGTTTATATTTTATTTTTTTATCTCTAAATTAAAAATTACAGATTCTTTCAAATTGATCTTACCATCAAAATTTCAAACTTTGTTGGATTCATAATTCTTTAAAACTAGTTATACTTTTTGTAAAATAAAATAATTTTTTTATACAAAGAGAAAACTTATGTTAGTAAACTCTTCTCCACACCTATTTCATATATTGTTCTCAATGTATGAGTGAATGCATATGTGCATGAAAAAGAGAAAGGAAAGGAAAGATGTTACCTCATAGTGGTGGTTCCGGTGATAGTCTAATTGGTGCAAAGATTATTGCCCAATCTAATGAATGTGGTGTTCGAAAAAACCCATCTTTGACCTCTTTCCTAATTATATTGTTATTATCCCCAATATGAATTGGATCATGCAAAATCCTAATATGAAAATTATCCAGTTAAATGACCAATCTTGGTAAATCACTCAGAGTTAGATTGTTCAACAACTTGATGCAATAGAGGAATGTGATATTGTGAAATGATTGATTTGAACTTGAGAGTGAAAGATCTGGGAACCAATACGGACTCATGGAATTAAATTAAATCAAGTTTAGGTTCTAGAATTGGGTATGACTCAAGAGTTGAGCTCAAATCAAAGAATTGAAGTTCACATTCATTTCTCATCAATATAATATGACTTTTCAAAATTGGCGGTTCATGTTCAAGATTTGTGGGTACGAGAATCAATATTGGCTGGAGAATGTAATCCAAAACGGGAAAAGATGTCGGAGTCAATATAGATTCGAAATTTGTAAATTGAATCACAAAATTGAAGATCGGGGTCACATTCTTGCTCAAGTTCAATCTCATTGGAGCGAAAACTTGCCAATTCGTCAAGGAATTGGGATTGGTCAAGTTCAAGATTTTGCGGTAAACTTGAATCTTGGTTAGAATTTCAAAACAACATGACTCTTAGGTCTCATCAATATGGCTAGAAGTGTTGGGGATGGTCAAAAATTGGGCAGGGAGAGTTTTTTCATTCCTAATATTCACTGTGTTGATCAAATAATTCATTGTTGCTTTTAACCTATCAAAAGATTAGGTCAAGACTTTTATACTCTTGTCTAAGTCGATTGGTTCTTCTTATTGTGATGGGACTTGGGAAATGGAGTAATGATCTTGAATTTGAGAATTTTGTTGGAGTATTAAGTCTGTCATGTTTTAGAATAATCGTTAGTACTCATTCAAGGCTTCCATACCCTTTTGTAACTTAGTTTTTTCTTTAAATGTTATTCTTGATAAGGAGTATATGAAGCTGAATGTTTGAAAGGTGGTTGACCATATGACTCGGGGTAGTTATATCCCCATTGACTCGTGAAGAGTAGAGATGATTATTCCAATTTTGTTCATAATAATGGGATTGAGGTATATGTTTAGTCGAATAAAATCAATCTGGCATACTTGGCTGGTTAAAGTTATGTAATACCGGGCTGGTGAAATCCGAGTGAAAATAGGTCAAGGTGAAACATGGTTTGACATTTGCATGGGAAAATTATAATTATGATCCATATCACACAAAAAACAAATCAAATCAAACAAAAGAAAGAAAAATCTAGCCTATGTTAGGTAGACCTTAGACCTAGATAACTCCTAACTGGTTGACTGTCCATGAGAGGTACATTGCAAGCAATTTGGCCACAAGTTAAGTCGCCAGGTAGGTGAAAAGATCAGTGGAAGGTATTCGTGCTAGAGAAACGGGCATAATTATGTCATACCATTGTTTTTCGAGGTTTTACCTCTTAATCTCCAACCTTAAATACCGATTTGATTAGAGTCAAACTCTAACAACTTCATCTTTAGATCAATCTCCTATTGAGTCCAAGATGTTCTTGGAGCCAAAGTCTACTCAGATTTTAGCTAGAATTGGGTTAGTGAGTGAGGAAAAAGTTTGTGGGCTACAGAAGGGTAATGACTTTCCCACCATATATTATTTATGAAATTTGCCCTTAATTCTTTTTAGTGCGATGTATGCAAGTAAATAGACAAGTAACACTCAAAGCAATGATAAATCACCCAAGAATGTTTCCTAATCTAGATGCAATGCAGATGTACCTTGTCTCCAGCACTCTTCAACAGTAATTAAAAAGAAACAAAAATTAACGAATGCCCTAGGATGCAACGTCTAACTGTGTTTTAAGCAATTACAAGTATGAGTTACTATTGAATTAAAAACAATGTGAGATATAATATAATATGATAAATAACAGCAACAAAGGGTTTAAATTGTAATTCTGAAGCAACCTGCAAAACCTGGTTTTCTCGGCCCCTGGTATTTTTGCGCTTTCATGGCACTTGTTACGTTTGCGTAGTAGTCTTAGTGGTTATGTACCCTTACTTTCTTGAGCAGGAAGCTATAGATCCTCAAAGGCCTCTGTAATAGTAATTTCTTGTAAATATTTACCTTTACATAAAAATAGAAAAGAAAATTTAACCACTTAGTAAATAAATAAAATACCGTTCTCTCCCTGGCAACGGTGCAAAAATTTGATTATCATAAAATAGAGAGTTAAGAAAGATGTTATCTGAAAGCAGATGTGTGTCTCTCACTTCTCGCATTTAACCGCAGTTGCAATGACTATAGGGGTCGTGATCCACAAGGAGGGATGTGATGCAAGCTTGTCAGTTCAATCCTTAAACTAATCTTCTTCTTTGCTTAAGAAACTAAAATAGAAAAGAAAAAAAAGAAAATTGTTTTGTTTTTATTTAAGAGTTGATGGTTTTAAAAAACTAAGGTTTTGAAATTAGGATTTTGAAAGAGAACTAGAAAGAAAAGAGATTTTGTTTTTAGAAAATATGGAAAAGTTCAAAGCTTACTAATCATCTAACACACCACTAACTTACTAACCTTGGAGAGAATAGTGCTTCACTTCAAATTAAGTAATCGCCTTGGGGTTGCACAACCATCTGAAAAACACCTAGAGGGGGGGTGAATAGGTGTTAATGCTAATCTAATGCTCTTTTTAAACAAGTAAGTATAAATGATGCAAGCGGTCACTCAAAATAAGAAATTGAAGACGAATTCCCCGTGAAGGACTCTAGAACTTCTCCTCTTTGATTCCTCTAGATTATGAGTTGAGGTGCGTAATTGCTTTCTTGTTGAAATGAGTAAAGACCGAAAATGCAAGTAAATGAAATGAGTACAATAATGAAGTACAAGCAAGTGGTATCACAAGTTAGGAATGTAAAGCAATAGAGAGCAAAAAGGAAACCAATCGCAAAAATAAGTAATTTGTTCCGAGGTTCGAGCCACTGTTCTACGTCCCCGCTTTCACCACTATGAAGGATTTCTACTAAATCCACAAAGAAAATTTTCACACATGAACCTTTACACCCAAGAGGATTACAAATGGTCTACACAAGACCGGAGTACCCAACTCCAATAAATCCAACCTCTACACAAGAGGGATCTCAACACAATGGAATACAAGTCACTTGGTGATCAAAAGACTACAAACTCTCTCTTACAACTTATAGAGTGGAGTATGATTTTGGCTTAAGAAATAAAGTGAGAGAAAAACTTCAGTTGAAAAGGAGTAAAAGACTTGGAAACCAACTGAAAACTTTGCAATTGAAAGAAGTTTAAAAATGAAAGCAAGTAAACTTTTCTTCTCTTTTGAAAAACTTGAAACTAGGATATTTTTCTTGTGAAAAACTAAAGACCAATGACCTCTATTTATAGGGAATGGATAAATACCATTCATAATTGATACTAGGTCATTAGGGGTGAGTTTAGCCACTAGAAAATAAGAAATAACCATTGGAATCATTAAAAAATGAAACAGATTCCAAAATATAGCCGTTGGGGCTTTCTGGAAAGCTGCCGGTGACTGGCCGGTCGACCGGCAAGCCACATTGCCAAAAGAATCGTTGGCTCCGGTCGACCGCCCGGTCAACTGCCGGCTATTTAAAATAGAAAAATGAGCTGCCGGTCGACTGGACCGGTCGACCGGCAAAACTCGAGAGTTAGGGTCTTGCAGTTAGTCGATCGGTCGGTCGACCGCAGGGTTGACCAGCAGACATGCACAGACGTGCACGCCCAAGGTCATAAGGCCCGATCGACCGGACGGTCGACCGATATCGCCTGAAATAGTGCCGGTCGACCGGTGTGGTCGATCGTAAAGGCCTGAAACAGTTTGTAAAGAGGTTTTTGAACTTTGAATAATTTTTAAATATTTTTAAATAGTTAGAGGTTTAAGTAGCATGCTATAGGAGATGAAATACATGTTTTAAACTAGATATAAAAATTTGAAATATTTTGAAACATGTACATTAATCAAACATGCACCAAAACCAACTAACCAAAAACTTATATTTTGAAAAGTGTATTTTTGTGTGTGTGTGTGTGTGTTTTCTTGAGCACAACGATCATATCATTACTCTTTAACATACTAATTCTTACAATGGTTCTAGGTGACTAAAAGATCTTCAATTTTGGGCTTTTCCATTTGCATCATTGAATAACTTGAATTCTTGATCCCGAATTGAGTCACTTGAGTCAATCACCACCTTCCTTTAGGAAAGAAAATATCTTGAATCCTTAGAACCCTGAAACAATCTTAAACACTTAAACATGATTAGTACAAATAACTATATATGTTTTTGTAATCATCAAAACTCTAAAACCAGGTGATTGTAACCTTGGGCCAACAATTTCCCCCTTTTTGATGATGACAAAACATATGAGTCATTTAAAAAAAATGAAAAAGAGCTTGAAAGCTCCCCCTCAAATCATGCTATATATCAAGAATATGAATTTTACAAAAAGAACTAAAAAAAATGGCATGAGAAAGAAATAATAACATGAGAAAGAAATAATAAAAAATGGCATGAGAAATAAATAATAACATGAGAAAGAAATAATAACACCAAAGTAGACAAACAATAACTCAAAACTCAAAAGTAATTCTCCCATTTTTTGTCATGTATCAAAAAGGGTCAAATGCAATAAATATTTTTGAAGAGTATGTGTGAAAATTTTATGAGTCCATAACACAAACATTTAATTTACCACAAATAAAGGAAAATCGATTATAATCTAGTGGTTTTGTAAAATTATCGGCAAGTTAAAAATTGGTAGAAACATAATCAATTTCAATATCATCTTTCTCATAATGATCTCTAAGAAAGTGATATCGAATGTCAATGTGTTTTGTTTTACTATGTTGATTTGCTTTTTAGTCATATGAATAGTACTAGTATTATCACAAAATATTTTAATATGGTCATAATGCAAATCATAGTCAAGGAGAGTATGTTTCATCCAAAGGACTTGTGTACAATAAGCCCCGGCCGCAACATACTCCGTTTCGGCGGTTGAGAGGGCTACAGAATTTTGCTTCTTAGAAGACCATGAAACAAGACAATTCTTAGAAACTGACATGTTCCACTAGTACTCTTCCTATCCCGTCTACAACCCGCATAGTCGGCTTCTGAAAAACTCGTCATGAAAAATTATCCGGTCTTCGGATACCACAAACACATTCCAATAGTGCCCTTAAGGTATCTAATTATGTATTTTATCGCAATCAAATGGGGCTCTTTAGGACATGATTGAAATCAAGCACAAAGACACACACAAAAATAATGTCTGGCCTACTAACCGTTAAATATAACAAACTACCAATCATGCTACGATAGAGTTTAATGTCTACATTTATACCTTGCTCATCCTTATCAAGCTTTGTTATGGTAGCCATGGAGTTTCGCTTGTCTTAGCCCCTTCAAGCCCAAATTTCTTGATAAGTTCCTTCGTGTACTTGGCTTGATTGATAAAAATCTCATCCTTCCTTTGTTTGATTTGGAGACCAAGGAAGTAGTTAAGCTCACCCATCATAGACATCTTAAATTCCTCTTTCATGCATGATTCAAAATCTTTGCAAAGTGTTTCATTAGTAGAACCAAATATAATATCATCAATATATATTTGAACTATAAGTATATCATTTTCAACATGTTTAGTAAACAAAGTAGTATCTATTTTTCCTTTAGCAAAATTA